>VZRF01004629.1:122894-381436 GCA_013396875.1 Vireo altiloquus | reverse complement strand
GAAGGGCAGACGACAGCGCCCCGCCATGGAGAAGGCAACAGCCGCGGAACTCCGTCAGGGCGCGCTGGCACCGCTCACTGCCATCTGCCTGGGTGAGTGCGGCCCGGCCGCTCCCTGGCGGCGGGGCATGTCCGGGCACGGCGGGCAGCGGCTGTGGGGACTGCTGGGCCCCCTCCTCCCCTACGGGAAGTGACCGTGGGCGGGGGGCGCGGGACGGGACGAGGCTGTAACACAGCGAAACGTGCCGGCGGAGCCCCCTGCCGTCACCCCGCTTCCGAAAGGGGTGAGGGGCGGCGCGGCCGCAGGTCCCTCAGGCACCCTCTCGGGCTGCCATGCCCGGCCGCTGCCCGGCGGTGGGGAGCCGCGCAGAGCGCTGCCCGATCCAGCGGAACCCATCGCCTTGCCCTTGGCTCTGGAACTGCTGCCATAGCCTCGCAGAGCCCTGAAAAAAAAAGTTCAGGAGGTATCGCCGGTTCTTCCCTGGGCTATGAGCTCGTGCGGGGCGGGCAGCGGCGCCGGGGCTCGGTTAGGGACTGCACGGCACTCGGCCCCGCTGCGCGCCTGCCCGGCCCTTCTCTTGAGTGCCAGCGGGAAAAAACATTTTCTCTCCCTCCGTGTCTCTGCCATATTCTGCTCTCCTCCCTCCCTTCTGCTTGAAGACGTTGCTCTCCGCTCTGCTTCTCAGCAGGTGTTAAGTTATGGCTGATGAAGCGTATTACTGGTTTCCAGTCTGTCAGCCCTTTCTGTCAGGCAAGATGTTTTTTGTTAGGCAGAAGCGTTGGCGCCTGTGACTAGAACGAGCGAACGATAGGCCCCGCATATTTAACAGGAACACGTGAAATTAGGAGTTACCAGAGCTGACTGCTCCATTCCTGCGCCCTGCCAGAGGATTCTGGTGGGGCAGCATAGTCGGGAGCACCGCATGCAGCTGAGCGGTGCTTGGGGCTGCACTGAGCCCTCCAGACACTTACTTGGTAAACTGTCGCAGCTCGATCCAGAATGTGTTAACTCGCATCTCTCTGCTAATGAAGTGGATTAGAGTTAATTTTTAATAATCCCAAGTGACAGTTACTATTTGTTATGTAAACGATCAGAAAGGGATATCTGTGGGGCAGCAGCCAGTCTGCTTGTTCTGTTTTTGTAAAAGTGCGTCCTTAACATCAGTGCTTGCCTAGAAAAAGGTGGGAAGTTGAAGTTCAAAGGTTACTCTGGCTATTTCAAATGTATCTATTTTAATTAACATAAGTACAATGTAAAAAGGTAGCTAAACTACAGAACAGTTTGAACATCCAGGTAGTACAACTCTTGTTTTTTGCAGAGTCTTAATGGGATTTCAGAGATGTGCACAGCAAGAGGATAATGTCTGCTGCATTGTTTTTTTAAAGTTAGAGAAAGATACAAATTTTCACTATATCTCTGAATTTCTTTTTGTTTGGGGGGAAATGTTTTGGGATTTTTTCATTTCGTTTAAGATTGGGGGTTTTTTTGTGGCCCAGTCAGACCTTTGTTAAACCTTTTGTTATTTGACAGAAATAGCATGATTATTGTTAAAACGACTAATGAGATAATAACAGATTGTGTAAACTCCAGAGCTGAAGTGAAAACACTTCTTGTATTTAGGTGTGGCTGATGTCAGGTTGAAAGTTCAGTAGATTTCTGCTTTCTATGACTTCTAGAATTTCACTGTCTGGCTCTTCTTTTCAGCTGGAATATTTTATTCCTATTCCTTGCACAACTGACAGTAGTGGAAGTTGAGAAACATGAGAGGTGGGAAGCTTGTAAGGTATTTTGCTTCAGTGAACCCATAAGAATACAATGCTGCTACTTTATTTTTGTATTTTACTTCCTGCTTGTCTGTCCTTTCCTTTCATCCTTATTTCTGGTTCTTGCTTCTTGCCATTCTTTTCTTGTTTTCCCATGGCCTGTGTGTGGGTGTTTGGTGTCTGTATCAATGCACTGCCACTGACCATTGCTGTGTGACCTCATCTGTAAACTGCTGCTCCAAAGACTGGAATTGGGTTTGTTTCAACTGTTTTTCTGTGAAGCCATTTTGTTTATCATTCCTGAGAAATTCTGGAGGACATAGAAAGTTATCAAATACGAAGGAATCAGTGAAGCTGATGTCTCTCCTGGCTGTGGGAAAAGCCTGGTAGCTGTCAGTTGGTTTGGAGGTGCCAAGATGTAAATTTCCCGTTTGATCCAAGTAGCTTTCCCAGCTGAAAACCTCATCCTGAGAATTATTTAGCAATCCAGATGAATGGCACAATAAGTTTCCTACATGGAGTTCAAGCCAACTGAACCACTTCTGGGTTTTTTTCTGTCTTTCCCATAATTGCTCAAGAGTTAAGAAAAAGAACATTAGAAAACTTTCTAATACCCTAGTCTCTCACCTGTTTTTATTTTGACAAGGTTTTGTTTTGACAAGAGACAAGAAAATCAGCAGGAAATAGCTGTTCTTTCTTATGGGCCTCTGACAGTTTTGAGAGCTGAGTGCTGGTTTACAGTGCTCTTGTGGTTTGATTTGATGGTCTTGAGTGAGCAAAATGGATATTGGAAACTGTAAGCTTATTCAGTTGCTTGGGAAAGTATCTGATGTGAGACTTAGATTTTATTTTAAAGAACTGTTTTGCTTATTTCTTATTATAAAAGGGTTTGAAAATGAGAGCGAAGAACTTGCAACTGCAGCCAATAAAAGTTTTTTGCAGAGATAAAAGTATTTTTCGGGGTTCTCTTTCTTAGATATTTGCCAGGTGTGGTGTGCAAGGCTGCCTATAACTGTATTTCTGGGACTAGGACTCTCTGTTTAACAATCCTCAGTAATGTAGCTCTGAGTTGGCTAATTCCACTCTATTATGCACCTTGTCTTTATCCTACTTATTTCCATTTAAAGGGCATAAGGGCCCCTTAGAAGCCTTGTGAGGAAACTTCCACTTTAGGGCTTGTGTTCTCTTACGGCTGTTGGGATTATTCGGGTAGGAAACATGAAGAAAGATTGTAGAATGGTAGTACAGACCCAGACTTTTCCATCTAATGTATCTTCAAACGCTGCTTTCAGTTGTACTGATAATAGTTATGCAGAGTATATTAATATACTTTCTTTGGAACAAAACCAACTATTTTAATTCTCATGAATATAAATTTGTGACATAATCATGGATTAATTTCATCTCAGTCTTTATGACTATATTACTATGGTAATATTACAGAAATAGCGGCACCTTAATATTGTGTGAGGATATGTTGTGTTGCTGTTACTGCCACGATCCAGAGTTTGTCCCAAATGGATGTGCTGCTTTGACAGAGTTAACAGAGCCATGTTGTTTCCTAGTACAGGATGGCATTGTTGCTCCTAGGTAGGCTTACTCACCTAACAGAGCAAGCTAGCACTGTGAAAGAAGAAATAATTACATGGCACATTGCTATTATCATGTAACAAATATTACTGTACACTAATTATGTAATAAAATCAGTGCTGTTAAGGTCCTTTGAACATTATATTAGTGCTTATTAACACAAATCTATGGCTCAGGTGTGTTTCTCCTCAAGCTGTAGCATTACATACACTGCCATTTAGTTGCCCTCCTTCTTTTGTATGTTCCTAAAAGCTCAGTCTCAAGACCACTTCGGAGGGAGAAGTCACTGCCCTTGTCCCTGTGGTAGTGTCCTGAAGTCTGTGATGAGTGACGCCAGGAGCAGTCTTTCCCTCTGTTTTGCAGGGCCTGGCCTCAGCCTGAGGTCTGTAGCACTCTTCCCAAACTCACTGTCTGCAAAAGGTTCTGGCTTCAGGAAGGTGAAATCCAAATTGTGGATAGCCAGATACAAGTCAGAGAGGGACAGTTGTAGGTGCCTGGGCTGCTGCAATTTGGTGACTGAAAAATGTGACTGGGCCTGAACTGGAAAGCTAAAGGATTGTTTTTTATTTCCACCCCTTTAGTGTCTGGTACTTTTTGTACCTCTTGTGCTGGTTTGAGTTATACCAGAAGGTAGTCAGGGCAAGGATCATTGTTTTGTGATGTGTATAGACAGTGTAGAAGACAATGGGGGCCCACACTCTGAGACATAAATAGTGTTAATTGTCAGCTGCTTCCTCAGTGACTGTTGGGAACAGGGACGGTTTCTCTTCCTCTCTTCTCCTATTGTTGATTTTTTAATGATGTTTTTAACTAAATTCTTGCCAAGAGATTACCTATTAAAAGACTTAGGACTTAACACATGCAAAACAAAGCCAAAGCGAGTGCATGGGCTGGGACGTTGTAAGTTGGTTTTGGTAACGTTTTAAACCTTTCTAATTCTTTTAAGCATTTGTCATTTTATTAATAGGCTATCTTTGTAGATTACAGATTACAGTTGAAATGAGAGCAGTCAGTGAAACATGCTGTAATTTTTAGGGAAGTGACTTAAAGAATGTGTGGGGAAACTAATATGGAACTGCATGTTAATGCTGACTTCTGGAGCAACAATGACACAGGACAAATTTTTTTGGCAATAACTACTCTTTCCAGATCACTTAATGATATACACTGTGAGAGGAGACTTTTGAGAAAGTGAAGAGTCTTTGGAACTTAATTTGCAAGTCAGATATGTATTGCAAGTATTGCCTCATCCTGTTTTGATTGTATTAGTGGACGTTGTTGAAAACTTCATTGCTTTTGCTTAGTCAAGGCAATCATGTTAGCTTTAGCAGTTGATTTTCAAGGTGACATTTACCTGAGGGGAACAAACCTTGCTTTATTTAGAGGAGATGTATTTAAGGATAATAATTGCATTAGTTATCCTGCATTTAAGCAGGTGAAGTCACTAGCTGGGATGATAAATGTTTTAGGGTGATTGTTCTTCTGTGTTCCTCAATTAAAATATATCATATGGAAGATAATTTAGGATAGATTGTCAATTGTTTCTTTTGGTAGCATGTTTCACAGATACTACACTTAGATGGTTGGTGACTTGTTTTAGCTACAGTGAAGGATAATAGTGAATTACATGACTTGCCTGTGCAGATAAGCAAAGTTCTTGATGGAAAACTGCGATGCATTTATGCTAACACCCCAGCAAACACCTAGGAATGGTTAACTACTGACTGCCACCCTGTACTGCTAGAACTTGTCTGAACACTATTTTTCTGTCTTTACACAGTGAATCTCTTCCTGACTGGGAAAATAGAAAGTTCTGCTACATCATTAGGTAAGACATACTTTTCTTATGTGTATTTACTGTTAATTTGATCTGTTACTGTTTCTTCCCCATACAAGGAGATATTCTAATGAAGGAGTGACTTTTTAAATTATGTTTGTTTAAGACAAACAATGACATCTTAAGAAGTTTAGAGGTAATAATTCTTCCTGGGCTTTGTCCTATTGCCAGCCAAGGCCAGGGGTCCTTATCCCGGTGCCAGCCAAGGCGAGGGATTGCTGTCCCAGTGTCACCAGGGCCAGGGATCGCTGTCCCCATGTCCCCAGGACCAGGGATCGCTGTCCCTATGTCACCAGGGCCAGGGATCGCTGTCCCGGTGCCGGGAGGGGGCGCGGCTGGAGCCGTGTGGGCGCGGCTGCGGGTACAAGACAAAGGTGCCGTGTGGAGGCTGCGCCGCCATTTCTGTCATTCGTGTTCCTGTCCCGGGGCAGGAGCGGCGAGCGGAGCGAGGGCCTCGTCCTGTTGGGCTTTGTGAGCGCTTTGCGCGGCATCACTTCTGTCACACGCTGTGGGCATTAGTGTTGTTGCTGTCACTGTTTGTTTCCTTATCTGGTTGCTGTTTCCAGTAAATTGTTCTCTCCACCCGTAATCTGCATTTTGTCTCTCTCACCTGAGGGGGTAGGTGGACGGGAGTGGCTGCGTGGGGCTCATTTTCCAGTTGGGCTTAAACCACAGTGGGGCTATAGACTGCATCATTGTCACTGTGATAGATAAAAATTGTAAGCTTGAGGCTAAGGTCATAGTGCCTGCTGATATGTTTAGGGAAAAACTCTCTGTTTAGGAAATGTGCCTAGGAGCATCAAGTCAGGGAGAGTGGCTCATTCCTGAAGAAGCTAAAACAAGAATATTAAAAATGTCTCATGAATGTCAGCGAGGAACTTTAACCAGAATCACAGCACCTTGGGTAATTTCCTTCTGTCTAGCAGTGCTGTGGCTTACTGACAATATGGGAATATTGCAGTCAGGGTCCTCTTAGTGATAAGGGCCCTCTTGTGACTGTCAATCTGCTGTCATATGTGTAGATGTACTTTATGCCCAAAGAGGATGCAACTTATATTAAAACAGAAAATGGCAAATAAGGGAGACGGGAGGAAAGGATATGGGAAAACAGAAAAATAATTCTAGGACAGTAGATCAATTAATATGGGAGCTTGAGTGTTCAAGTCAAAATTGGGGGTTGATAGAAGGTTTAACTCAGGAGAAGGTAGTAATTTTATGATTGGGTAACCTGCTTAAATTAAGCTTAGAGGAGGTGTGGATAAGCCATGCAGGACTTGTGTTGTTTGCAACACAGTGTTTTCCATTCTCTCATTGGAAAAAGTACAGAGTGTCATTTATGTCCTAGTGTGTTCTGCCTGGATGGTTCCTTATTTTTTGATGGAGTTTGGCATCTGTTGGGTGTATGATATGTGTGTTTACAAAGTGTAAACCAAGTAATTACACAGTAGCTTACTTAGACTGGTGATACTGCCTCAGCCTAAAAATATGTAGAGCTTCTTCCAGTTAGCTCTGCTGCTTTCTAACACTTTTTTTTTGCTAGAAATAGAGTTGTAACATCTAGCTTTTATTCTTTCAAGTATGCTGAAAACCTCACAGTATTGTAGTCTTCAGGTTTTCTTGTCTTCCTACAATTTTGAGTTACCTTGTCTCCTGATGTGTAACTGGAGCTGGGGATGAAAATGATCATCAAAGGTCATTTCAACAGAGTGGTTCATGTGTAGCTTCTCTTACCTGTGCTCACAGAAAGCTAGGTTGGCCTCTTGATCGAGCAGCATGAGCTCAGATTTTGTCACATCTGAGAGTTGAACCCTTGGGTTGTGCCTTCGCTGGTTCTGATCGGGGCAGAGGCAGCCAGCTGGAGACTGGACAAAGTGAAGGGGAGCCTTAAGTCTTCTTTTTCCACTGGAAAAAGGGATCTGCATTAAACCATGTGTGCAAGCCCTCCTTGAGGGAGCATTGCGAGAATTTGGGGAGAGTTTCCTGCTGACTCTGAGACGGCTACTTGAGGAAATGTATATTGCCAAGCATTTGGTTTTGAGAGGAGGTTACGATTTTGCAAGTGCAAAACATTTTTTATTCTGGGGCAGATGGTTGGGATGTGTTCCTTGTGACTGGGGCAGGCCCTGGTGCGAAAGAGTGTGAAGCTGCAGGATTTAATTTCATCTGGGATTGTCTGAAAATTTATTCTGGCACAGCATAGTACCCTCAGTGCTGTCCTTTGGTAAAACTCAATGTCTGTTTTATTACAGTTGCCCTTGCAAAAATAAGAGTAATATTATTCATGTAAAGTTTTTGGAAATTTCATTGCACATATTTGTGGCATATTTAACTGGCAGAGGGAATCTACTGCTGTTTACGGTAGAAGAAATCCATTTGATTATTACAGAAAGAGCCTCATTAAGATTTATGCCCTCTTGACAGAAACTCTCTGAACTCAGATTTCTTCCGGCATTTGTTTAAAGTTTGGGGTTTTCTTTTTCTTTCTTTGTTTTTGTTGTTTGGGGTTTTTTTTAACTGTGGAGAATTTATTATTTTCTCTCTTTTTAATTTATCTTTTCTTCATCTCAGTAAGATTTTTGGTGGGTTGGTTTGCCAATCCAGGAATTGGTAGCTTTATATTTCTTCAGTAATGCTAAATGTGGGAAATTTAAGCAGTCTGGAGTTTTTAGTAAATTGGGATTTCACTTTTCTTCTAGGTTTGTGCAGAAAGGCTATGGAAAGAAACAGAAGAATTGTTGAAAAAGTGCTATTATTACCACTGCTATTCTTCTGTGTTGTCACTGATAAGGCCTTCAGAATCCAGGACTGCACCTTTCTGTTTAGGAGCTTCTCTTCTTGTCTTTCCATTAGATGTTCTGGCAATTTGAACAGGATCTTGTTTATTTTCCTTAAGGAATCATAGTGTCATGCTGAAGCCCAACTTAATAATATAGGAGTTAGGCATGTGTGTGATTTTGCAGACTGCATGGCCAGGAGCTGAGGAGGCAAGTGGGACCCTTTTATTGATACTGAAGCCTCAACAGTATAAAATTCTGCTCTTGTGTGGTTTTACCATTTTGTTGCCAGCACTGAAGGCTGTGTTTGGTAGTGGTTTTTCTTTCAAAATTTATGTGGGTGAAAAAAGACCTACTGAAAGCGGTGCTGGGGTACTTCACCTTGTCTGCCTTGCAGTAGTCAGTGCATGCGGAGTGGAGAGGCAGGCAACAGCTTTAGGAAGGAGGTCGATTTATGTTTGCAAATCCTATAGTAATGAGGGTTTGTGGGGAAAAAAATGGCATCAAAAACATGAGGCAATTAAGTGAGGTTTGGGTAAACACAATAGTAGTTTGGGGAGGGGTGTATGTGTGCGTCTCCCCAGTTTGCTCCAAAAAAAGGTTTAGGGGACCGTGGACATATTGTTAAAACAGTGTAATTAAGTATTGGCCATATTGTCTTGGTGTCATTCATAGTGACAGTGTATCCCATAATTATTTATGCCCCTAAATCTTTACTATATCTTTAAGGTTCCACGGCCGGGAATCCTGTGTGTGTCTGTGTGCTGTGTGAGTTTGCTCTGGTGCGCGCGTTGTTCAAAAGCTGCCGGAGCAGCCTCTCTGCCCCTCGTGGCACGAATGGAAGCTGCAGCGACGCCGTCTGCAGCCCCAGGCTCGGTCTCTTCTCCTCTGGCGGTTCGGGAAGTCGGAGGTACCGCGCCGAGAGAAAACAGCAGCGAGAAGCTGTTTCCAGCTCTAGTCTCAGTCTGTCCCCCTCCTTGCAGTTTCGGGAGCTGGAGACACCGCGCCGGGAGAAAAGGGCGGTGAAGCGCACTCGGCTTCAAGCCGCCGTTTAGCCGCACCCAGCCGGGAGGATCCAGCCTAGCTGCCCTATCTTGACTGCCCCTGCTTCTAGGAAGACAAATTCCCTCCATGAGTTTCCAGCCCCCTGAATCCAAAGAACTTCAGTCAGGGCTCCAGCTGTCAGGAGATGAGCCAAGTGAGAGATAAGAGAAAAGAGAGGGGCCGTGGGGAAAAGACTGACACCATTCCCTCTTTTGTCCTTTGACTCACATGCTCGAAATCCAGGGCACCATCTTGCGGGGTGTGCCTGGCAATTTTTGTTGGGGATCTCTTTCGGTTTTGTGGAGTCCACGGGATTGAGCAGTTTTCTATCTGATGGTTATTTGCTGTTGTTTCTGACTGTTGCTATTCTGCTTGTTAGTAAAGGGTTATTTTTTCACTTAATCTAGTTGTATTCATTACTTACTTGGAACCCTAAGGGAGATAGAGCCCAGAGGCTTCTCCTTTAAATTGTCTTAAACCAAAACAAATATGAGTTCAGATTAGTGGTCCATTCAAATCAAGACCCTTTGCAAGAGCCAAGCAGTTCTTTTGATTTTGAGTAGGACAAGCCTGAAATGTTTGATGTGTGTCAGAGGGGGATAAGACCATGGTAAAGAATTGGCAACAATAGCCATTGTCAGATGAACTGCCCAAAATGGCAAAAAGTGTCGGTGCAACCCTTACCGTGCTATGTCCTTAGATTTTCACAGCTACAGTTCTTCTGTTAAAAGGAAAATCTGTTTCTTTTGTTACTTGTTCTTTCCTTGCCTCGCATTTATGTCAGATGTGCAGTGTTAATAAGAAAAAGCATTTCTCACTGAAAGACCTGAACTGTGATGTTACAGCAGATCTTGTACATTAGGAATCCGTACATTATTCCAAAAGAAAAAAAGTTGTGATATTACTTCAAAAAAGCTGGGATACTTAGTAACTATTGCTCTGCGTCTTTGTAATTACTTCCTAAAACTGAGAAACAAGTGTTTGGGAGAATAATAGCTCTGCTAACTACACTGATGAGTGTGTGAATGGAAGTGCTCATGCAGAGCCATCAAGCTGTAAATGGGAGTTCCTCAGAACGGAAACTAAATAAGTTTTGTGTAATTTTGATTCTGTTCTATTGCAAATACTATGAATAAGGGATATTAATCCAGAACATTATTTGCTACAAGGGCAACAGAAATATTTGCACAGGTGTTACTGGAAGCTTCTGGATACTGCTGTCTGGAGTATTTGTTCTTTCACTTTGTGCTTTCTGTTTCCTTCCCATTTTGAGGTGATATTAACCTGGCAGTTAAGAAATGCAGCCTTTCCAGCTCCTTTATGTATTTGCTAGCTCTTCGTCCTCTTTTACTGCTGTGATATGTTGATGCAGTAACAAGTATGTGGAGGAGCACATTTATAGACCTAAAGAAACTGAGAACTAGTGTTGGAAAGTCTTGTGGATCTTACATTTCCTTTTATAATTCTATAATTGCAACTGCATCTCAGTATTTTCCAGCATCTAGCATGGAGCTGCTCTGGTTTTAGAAATGTGATAACAAAAATGGTCTTGTTTTTGTAACTTCATTGTTGCAAAATATTTGTCTGGAAACAGATGTTTTCATGTATTTAAGTATTCTGTATGTTTTTGTGAAAACTTTGAAACTAGTAGGAATGATATGTATGTATTTCAGTGGAATGCCCTACCTGGAGAGTTAAAATAATAGCATTTTTATGTTTTGCCTCAGGTAAGTTACCTCATGCTTTTTGTATTCCTGTGACTCTCACTTCAAAAGTGCTTACTGAGAACAAACAGAATAGTGCCAGGCCTAGGTTTTCTGGAGGGGACACTGCAGCCCAGCCCCAACCAGGAGCTCTGCTGGCAGCCCTGCCACCTGACTTGACTGCAGCCAAGTAGCTTTGCTGGCACTCCTTCCTTCCATCCCTCCAGTACAGCTAAATCTGGTAGTTGACTGGGAATTGAAAATGATGTATTTATGGATTTCAAGCAATGCCATAAATGTCTCATTTATAATGCCATGTATTTGGATGCATATGTGTACAAGGTGGCAAGGTATGGGCAACCTTTTCTCTCCCTTGCTGCGTTTTTCGCTACAAGAATGTAAGCTTCTGTCAGAAACTGGAATATTCAGCTGCAGTCCACAAGTCGTGCTCTAGATAGTAATTTGTTTTGAAAATAGTTTAAATAATATTTTTGGAGAATGTTCAGAATAGCTATTGCATTACAGAGAATTTTCCTTCTTGTCGTCTGCTAAGAGTATGTTTTTCTATCAGAACAGCTTTTCAGTTTGTCCTTGGAACATTTCATTTTCATTTTTGAATTGTTTAATTACAAATTATAAGTATTTGGTGTAACCCGCTGTTTTCCATAGGAAGAACTAAATGTGCTTTGAAAATGCTGAGCTTTGCTTGGCCTTGTTTGCTCCTTTCCTTCTCTTGAAAATTTTTCCCATGTATGTGAGTTCAGAAGGAATTTAGAGTACTTTAGTAATGTTAAATGAAAACATTTAACATTGGACTCCAGTTTACTTTATTGTGAGAGGGGTGGGAGGTGGGGGGTGTGGTGGTGGTATTTTTTTAACTCTTACAAACTCTTCAGATCTGTCATATGGTTAAGAGAATAAACAACATGTCTAGGAACATGTTACAGCAAAATAAACTACTAGCTCCTTTACAGTTAACATGGATCTTCTTCACTTGCTGGGTGACCTACCTAGGCTTTGGGAAGCTGGTAAGAAGGATTTCTGTATTACATTCTCTTGGCAGGTCCATGCAGTAATATTGATTGTAGCCTGTGGTAGATTCATAGAAGATTATGGATTGGTCTTGCATTGAAATGCAGGTTATGCTTACCTACACTTGGTGTGGGTGTCTTAATTAAAAAACAGGGCAGGGGAGAAAGCAGTAAGAGGATAAAACTCTTGACTCTCATCTGTCTGCAGTCTCCAGAAACTGATGAAATCTCTTGAAGCTAATATGGATTGTTGATTAGACAAAGCATTAACAATATTATTTTCCTTCCTTTATTAACAGCCGCTTGCAGTGGAGAGCTGGAACAGCACACAGAGAGACGGGGAGTCATCTATAGTCCTTCTTGGCCATCGAACTATCCTCCAGCCATAAACTGCAGCTGGTACATTCAAGGAGATCATGGAGACATGATAACGATTAGGTATGGTTTGATATTTGTGGAGGTAAAGGATTGCTTTGCTGAAATAAAACAAAATGTGAGTTCTTACCTGATACACCAATGTGAGGCTGTTGTCGGAGCTACTGGATCATTGAAGCAAGCTGAAATTGGTTACACTGGAACAGGGTTGCAGGTTGGGCACCTCTCTCTTTTTAAGAATGCTTCGCTGTGTCTTGTTTCTGTGGGCTACTTCTGACATCCATAATTATACAAGTCACTTGTAGTCTTTTAATGTATTTATCTTCACAATGCCTGTGTGCTATTTTGTATACCTCTGACAGATGAGGGAGTGGGAAACAGCAATATATTTACTCACATTAAATAGTCCCTTTTTCCTTCATTGCTTATAAATAGGAGTAGGTGAAGGTTATAAAACCTGGAACAGGGTCAGTGGGTCTGTAAAATTCTTAGAGAAAAAATGGCATTTTCACTAACGTCTTGAAATGGTGCTGTGTTTAATAGACAGTTGAAGATAATTATTGCTTATCGTCACTTGTTTACCAAAAGACACATGCTTTTCTGCTTAATACGTTTTTCCAACAAATCAAATAATAGTTATCATTTTTGGTACAATTTCAGCTCAATTCTAGAAAAAATGCTGTTCAATAAAGACTAAAATGTATTGCAAATGGTTTGTTAAGAATGTTTAGGGTATAATATAAGCATACTGTGAATGTGTTTAATTTCTCTGGGCTAATGGTAGGATCCTTCAGGAACCAAGAATTTCTTGCTTAAAAAATAAAACCTAAGAAAAGTTTTTTGAGGGGAGTTTAGTACTATTATATTTGACACCATCTGCTCATTCTTTACTCAGCTGCTTAAAAGGACTGCAAAACCTCTTTAACTGCAGATGCTCAGAAACTGAAAACAAATCTGCCACGGATAGAATAATAGGAAGGCTCTACCATCTGTAGTTCAAAACAGGAGCTACTCATCAAAAGTAATGAAGCAAATACCTGCCAGAATTTGAAATTCATAAATAGAAACACACTTTTAAACCCCATTACATTACATTGGACTTGGGGAATTTGTTTCAAAGCAGAGATTGTTGGAAACTAAGAAAGCATACAAATGAGATATAAGACTTCTCTGGAGAATAATGCTACTATGAAATAATTATGCTATGAAAATGTCTCAGACCTCCAGTTAAAATTAGGACTCTCGTCCTAGAGTATAACAGAGGCTAAAGAAATAAAGGAGCGTGAGGTGTAGCAACTGGTTATAATATGTGTACAGTTTATATGTGTGCACAGCAATGTGACTTGAATGATTTCTTCTTAATGGGTTTGTTTTCTGTGAGTGAATACACAG
This sequence comes from Vireo altiloquus, assembly GCA_013396875.1. Taxonomy (NCBI): domain Eukaryota; kingdom Metazoa; phylum Chordata; class Aves; order Passeriformes; family Vireonidae; genus Vireo; species Vireo altiloquus. The sequence goes on along the minus strand of VZRF01004629.1, from coordinate 367,927 downwards.
CCATATCCTGCCCTCCTCTGCACAGGCAAACAATAGAAACTATGTGTTTACATCCCAGGGACTAGTGTTGTGGTGTTATGTCTCTGACTATAAATGTACTTGGAATGACTCACTCCAGTGTATGAAATGCGAAATGTTACAGTATCTGAGGATTTCTTTACAAGGCTGTTGCCCTTGTAGTGCCAAGGATGTAAAAGAAGGAGCTGACTTGCCTAGCCTAAGAGGTTTCAAATGCAAACACGTTTTCTACTTACCACTTGGATATGCTTCTTATTCTAACAGTGTGTTGGTAAGGGTTTAAGAGTAGCTTTTTAAATTTTCCTAGGAAAATCAAACACACTTCTTGTGCTAACATCTGGATTTTGAAAGGTTTCAAAAAAACCCATCTCGTTTGTGTTGTGTTACACAGTATGCACTTCCATTGATCTTGAATTCTTGTTGACAATAAGACAGCAGTGTTTTGTAAGAGATATATATGAGATATAGCAGGAGTCATTAAGGGATAAAATTGCAATTGAAAGTATTTTTTATTTCTAAACTGTTTGCACTTGGTGGTTATTTTTTATAAACCTATTTTTCAGCAGCTTTCAGTAGAACAGTGACCAGATCTACATGTGGATGTAAGATACTGGCTTCTATGGCCATGTCCTTTAGAAGCTATGTCTTAATGTCTTGTCTTTCATGTGTATATTGATTTTCATCATATCCTCACATTTCCATGCTTATTGTTTTGCTTAATGGTTTACTTTTTAGAAATCCTTGAGGGAGCTTTCTCATGAACAGGAAGTATATGTTCTTTGTGCTTATACCACTCTATATGCACATTTCAATACTTTCTTTCGAGTTTTTATGTCTGATGGAATGTTCTGTTGAGACTTGGGAATAAGTCTGTAGCCACTATTTTCCAGGAGTATGTTATGTCTCTTTAAATTCAGGTAGTCAGTGCTAGTTATTGTTTTGGAAGCTACCTGATTTTTTCCACCCATTTTCTCTATTTTTATGCTTCTTTTCACAGAGGATTGCATAAAATCATGTAAGATCAGATAAAGATGTCATATGCAGTAACTGCCTTTGTACCATCGTTTACAGGCTTTATCAGTTTATGTTTCCTCATAGCTAAGAAAATGATGACAAGAATTTTTGTTTAGTAGTTGCTGTTACCTGATGGTTGTGATTAACTCTGGTGGAGATGGAGTATAAATTTATTATTTTATTATTGGAATTTAGGGGACTGAGAGTAAAATGTTCTCCATAATCAGAATTCAAGATAAGATTATTGAAAAGTGATCTACTTAGTGACCTACTCAAGCTGTCTCTTATTAATTGAGGTGAAGGGATCACCTTCATTGGCTTTCACTTCAGTGATTCATGACACTGGCTTTGAAAAAAGAAATTGTCAGATACCATTTGACTTTCAATTTCTGCATAAAATTGAGGTCTGTTCATGTATTCTTGTTGGTCTGTAATTGTGTGAAGAGTTAAAGGGACTGCTTCATAGTTTATTTACTAAAGTGATAGTGTTTTAGAACTTGACATTAATTGGAAAAAGCCTCATAATAGCCATTATAGCTATTTACTTGCTCAGCTCTTGAAGAAACAGTCCCAGTGTCTCTTGCCTAAGGTTATGCAGTTAGCTGGTGCTTGGGAGCCAGGAGCAGAATAGAGCTTTCCTGACTTGAGGTCCTTGTGCTTCAGTGGTTAAGCAGAAGTTTTTAATGAGCCAATTAAGTCATCGGTTGTTCACAGTCTACACTTCCTGTGAGAAGCTGGCAAATAGAAGTAACTTTTCTTGCTTAATTGGTTGGTTGGTTTAATTTTGCAACTGTGCTCTACTGACCTATCCATAATATTTATTCTCCAATTTTTAAAATTAGTTTAGAGGGCCAAATTGGACATTTACTTTTTTATTTATTTACTAATTACTTTCATTCAGATTTTCCATCCCATGTTTGTCCTTTTCCAGTTACTAAGAAAGCTTTCTTTTTCTTTAATCTGTAGTCCCTTGTGCCTAAATTACTGAAAGGATTGTAGAGAATCCCCTATATTATTTATAGAAGTACTTTTTTTTCCTAGCTGCTGCTGTTCCTTTCAGTGCAGATGGCAAAAAACTAAGCTCTGCTAAGCATTAGTTTTGCAGGAAACACATTTTTCACATATATATATCGAGTGTTAATGTGTGTTTATGATAATCTGGTTTAATGAAGTACTTTCCAGCAACATAAAAATACTTGTCAGTTAATAGGAAGATACCACTGTAGGCTGTTACTTCATGTGAGTACATAGGTGAGAACTCATATATATGACCAACCCTGTAATTTTCTGTCAACTCCTGGAGTTCTGCTTGCTGTTGGGGGTTACCTCTTTTGCAGTATCATGCCACTGAAAGAAGAATCACAGGAATTTACTGATTTCTGCAGAATTCAGTAAAAAGAAGACTTAGTGCTGCATTTCTCAGTTCAAACTGAGTTGTTCTGATCCTCAGATTCTGAATACTTTCAGTGTTAATAGGCTATTGTACTTTTCTATAAAAATGTGGAAGAGACATTGCAAAAACAAGATTATAGCATCTTTCAGGAGAGACAAAACCTGCAAAATTTGGTCCAGTGATTTTGATCTTGTACACCAGTCTCCTTCTATATTCCTGTTTTGTTTTGGAGATCCACAGGTAGCAGTGAGAACAGCCAAAGGGCCAGACCATTTTAAATGATGTTCTGTGATGGATGTTGTATTTCGTTAATGTTTTTCTGCTTTTCCTCTCCCTGTCCTGTGAACTGGGGCTGTGTGCTCTGGTTGGGGAGAGGAAAAAAACCTGGAGGAAAGCCAGGTTCTTCTTCCTTTATCAGCAAGTGCCAAGATGCCAAAGCAGTGGAGCATTACCCTGGAAGTGCAGCTCTTGGGTGGAGGGATGTGTCTGGAGGCTGTAGTTGAGGAGTGCAAGGGCTGGAGTTGAGCACCACTGCGTACTGCAGCTTGCATGGTAGGATGGACCTCTTGGTCCACATTCCTGTCCTTCAGAACTGTCACAGGGCTTTGCTGGAGAGGATTAGTGACTGAGCAGACCTGTCCTCTGCTTTTCCTCTCAAATCCTGTGCTTCCCTGCCCAAGATGTTTAAAAATACTGTGGTACTGACTGAGATACGGATGACGTTATGCATGAGTACTCTCTGTTTCAGTATGGCTCCTGTTTCTTGCTTTCGTCACAAAAAATGATGTAGCTTTTTGATACAAAGAATCTGAGACTTCCCTCAAGAACAGTAACTACAGACTTGAGTACTTTTCCAAAGACTGTAAAATGTCTGTTTAGTCCTACAAGCAGTACAAACACAAGTCTTTGTCTTGTTTAAAGGCACAGAATAGCATAAAATTCATTTTTCTGGAGACAGAGCAGACGATATAGGATAAACCATAAAAGGATAAACCATAAAGTCACTCCAAGACAGTCCCATATTTCCACTATATACCAATACTCATTCAACCACTGGACTAATCCTTTTGATAGAAAAATTTGCATTCCAGTTTGAGAAAGCTCAGCTGAATAAATAAATGTTTTGTGGGTAGCAGGATTAAATTATTCTTAAGAGGACTGTAACAGAGCAGCTCTAGATCTAATTGCAGATGAAGAAACAGTTGAAGTAGTAGAGGCTGAGTGCAGTATTCAGGAATCTTGGCTAAAATAAATCAGTTGGCTACTTAATGTAAGGGTAGGATGGCAGAAACTTCTGACACAAAACCTTGTTGTCATAAATGCATTATAAAGTCAAGCCAAATTTTATATATTTACAAGTACAAACATATGTATTCATATTGTTTTCATATCTCTTTGCAAGGTAGTGTTTTTTGTGGTGAGGGCTTCTTCAAGTATATAATGCATATGGTCTTGTGTAAAATCACTATCAATGTAAATGAGGAAAAAATTGCTTCTAGTAGGGGCAATATAACTTAAAAGGGTGCTGAAATAAGAGTGGCAATACCTTAATCAAAGGAAAACTTGTTGAAAATACGTCTTGATTATTTTGCATAAGGTGGAACATAATTGCTTTGACTTTGCTTTGGCCCTTAGCAGAAGAAACTTTACAACTGCTGTGGTATCTATTACATGTAAAATTTTGTATTGAACTAGAACATATTTCAGAGAAATTGTGTTTGAAACCCCTAGGCACTTGGGATTAAGATGTTTGTTTTTGTAAAAGAGTTTGTTCTTGTGAATGTTCTGTATTGCCCTTTTTGCATACCAAGGCATTTTTTTCAGTAGCTTGTATATCGAGGCCTGGTGTTCTCAGGGAATCTGTTAAACACAGTGTTTCCTTGCAAGTCTATAATGCCTCATCACCCTTGTACTCTATGCTTAAAGTTTGGATTTGTTAATTGGGAAGTGTGGGATTCTGCTCTGAATCTGCCTGAGATCCAGAACTGACACTCAGGAAAATCTGTTATCCTCTGTATGCCTGGTCTTCTGCATTGGAAGCTGGAACTAAAGGGTCTTCTTCTTCTTCCACAACTAAAAAGCACTGTTTATTAACAATGTACAATACTAGATTTTAAAAGTGCAAGCAAAAGATATTCATTAATTATGAATGCAGGCTCTTGAGATATATTGCTGTCATCTGCAAAGGAGTTTGTAAACAAGGTATGTGCATGTAGCTGACTTCTCTGTACTCTTCCTTTGTGTGAATCTTAAGTGTTAAATATTTTTCTTTTCTTTCTAGAAGGAAATAAATTTTAAAGTAAGTTATGGACAGCTTATTGTATAGCTAAATTCTCCCATGGGTTTGTGCAGTTTGTGTTGTGTAACCATACTATGGCTAAATTATTTACTTGATAGACAAAAGTAGTTCTTTTCTGAGTGGCTGTGGGACCCAGCTGGAGTGTTGGGAACTGGGTAAGATAGGAGAACAATTTGTTTGCCTATTTAAGGTTGATCCTGGTACATCTAAAATAACTACAGAAGTAAAGGATCAAAAGATTTAGTAAATGGACTTGTTTGTATCCCACAAACAGAAGTTTCTCTAGTCATTTCCACCCCCCCTTCCCCGATTTGAATTTCCATTTCTTGATTTAGTGACTGTTCCCTTTTCTTAAAAACTTTTGTTGTTGGGAAGATAGGTATTTCTAACACTTAGTCAAAAAGTTTTCATTAAAAAAATCCTATGAACAATTCTCCAAGTAGATCGTAGAAACCCTACATGATGTGTGGTGCCCAAATGAGTTACAGAGAGCAAAACTGATGTGGTAGCTGTCTGTGATGCTGTCTCACGTCTCATGTAACAAACAAACTTTATGTGAGTGTCTATAACTTCCCTGATGCTTTGGATAATTCCTTTTTGTGATGCAGTGACTGTTCACTTTCTAGGTCATTAAAAACACTTTATGCATAACACTTGTATCAGAAATACTGTGGTTTATCTTTGAATGGCTGAGTACTTAAATATTTTTATTTTGGCTGCACAGTCATCTAAAACATCCTTGCAAAATATGCTGGTTTCAGAAGCTTGATGAGATTGCTTATAGCAAAGAATTAAGTGCTGTGGGAATATTTCTACACAGCTGGGAAGACACAGAGGTGGGTGGCAGAAAAAGAGTTAGAAGAGGAAGGACATATTTCTGAGTGGATTGTCCTTACACATATGTTGTTTGTCATCTCTTAATTTCCATTTTAACTTATCACTTTCACTGCTCTCTTACTTCTCATGCTCTTGCTGATAAATTATTTTTTGGGAGTTATTAAGCCAATGTGTTTGGCAGAACCTACAGGTGTGGGTAGGCTAAGTCTCCTACTTAAATGAATTAGCTAGTTTACATAGTTGCTGTTCTTTCCCTTTGAACTTCAAAGGTCAAGATCTGACAGGCATTGACAGTCCTTTGTAAATACACATCAATATCAGAAAATTATCTTTCCATTTATCTTTTTCAAAGAATTTGTTTGTGAAAAAGCATTTATGGAAGGAGATCTGTATTTCATAGCAGCTTTTCTGCCATTCTGGAAATTCTGTCTAGTACTTTGCATGGAGTATGCACAAACTTCTACCACATTAATTTGGTGTAGCTGAGTTACATAAAAGAAGATGGAAATTCATTTCTAAGTGTTCTGAACAGTGTGCTCTTTCCTAATGAGTATGCTTTTCTGTGCAGTCTGCAATCTGCTATTGTCATTGCAGATTGCTGAATACAAATGCAATCTGTTTCATCAGAGAACAAATACCACATATGGTTCCTGAGCCACAGGTTAGGGAGCATTATCCCGTTGTGTTCAGTGTTCTGCAAACAGTCCAGGCACCTCTTTGCACCAGAGCTACTATTGAATAATCACTGGGCTTGTGTCAGCAGAAGGGCTAGAAATTTGACTGTAAAGGGTTATAGTCTTGTTTGCTCTGCATTTGCACTCCCAGAAAGGGAATATTTTAATCTTTCAATTAAAATATAATGGTGTTAAATTTTACGTTCCATTTCCACCCTTATTCTCTTGTTCTCTCCTTGCCCATCCATGGCTCGAAGAGTGGATTTGTGTATCTCATTCTTAGCCCTTTAGGGTTCTTTGTACTGCTTCCCAGTATTCTTTTTCCAAGACAGTAATCACCCCTGTCATCCCTAGTTTCATAGCTTTTATGGTTGGAAATGACTGCTGAAATTAATCTACCTTCTGTATAATGTATTCCGAAATTTTGCTTTTCCTCATATCTGTAGTTTAGGAAGCAGTTTTATTTAAGGAGTGAGTAAAAGAGGAATCATTCTTTCAGCTTTTGGAGCTACTTTGGTATGCTGTTTATGCTTGTGAGATGGATGCTTTTCCAAACTGAGGGATGTGCTTTGTTTCTGTATAATCAAAGTAGTATGTAGAAGGTAGATGTTTCATTATCTTTGAATGTGATATCTTTGTCAGCACTGCTTGGTGCAGAAAGTCAGCTGTTACAGTCTGTTCTTTCTCTGTCAGGCTTTGTTCCAGATACATGTCCTCTTTGTAACTTGTGCTTTCTTTTGTTCTTAACAGTTTTAAGAACTTTGATTTGGAAGACTCTCAGAAGTGTGCAGTAGACTGGTTGATGATTGGCCCATCTTCCAAGAGGGAGGAGTACAAAGTGTGTGGATCTTCCATACCTCCATCTTTTATCTCTGCAAGGGACCACGTGTGGATATTTTTTCACTCAGATGCATCAAGCTCAGGACAGGCTCAGGGATTTCGCCTTTCTTATATTAGAGGTAAAATCTTACAGTTTTGTTGGCTTCACTTTATACTCTATCTGGCAAAACTTCAAAGACCAGTAGTACTTTTTTTTTTGATAGGTGCCTTGGGCCATTGATAAAGTATCAGTGTGGTAACACTGATATTATTTGCATGTGGGTTTTTAACAGTATTCCTGAAGTGTACTGGCCTGACTGATTGATTTATGACATGCAGGGTAGTAGATGTTGAAAAGTGGTATCAGATAGTTCCAAAAGTTCTGATACTGATATTTTTTTCCTTGTCCTCTTTCACAGGAAAGATAGGTCAGTCTGTGTGCCAGTCAGATGAATTCCATTGTACAAACGGGAAGTGTATTCCCAGTACTTGGAAGTGCAATTCCATGGATGAGTGTGGTGATAACTCAGATGAGAAGAATTGCACTGTCCCTCCAACAGACCCTCCATCCAGCATCTGTCCCTCAGGAATGTTTCAGTGCAGTGCAGCCCACTCCACCAAATGTTTGATGAACGAGCTGAGATGTAATTCCGTTAAAGACTGCGGTGATGGTTCGGATGAAGATAATTGTCCTGATCTTTCCTGTGGCAAAAGGCTGGGTAATTTTTACGGATCTTTTGCTTCCCCAGACTTGTTCCGTGCTGATCACAGCAGATCAGACCTTCGTTGCACATGGTATGTGGACACACAGGATAATCGGCATGTTCTGTTGCAGCTCGATTTGCAGTTAGGCTACAATGACTATGTAAAGGTGTATGATGGCATCGGAGAGAGAGGTGATAAATTAATGCAGACATTTTCACACCACAACAATAGGCATTCGGTGAGTGTGGAGTCTTCAAAGGGCCAACTCACTGTCTCGTATCATGCCCGCTCCAAGAGCACTGGCCATGGATTCAATGCAACGTATCAAGTGAAAGGCTATTGCCTTCCTTGGGAGCACCCTTGTGGAAGTGATGAGGAGTGTTTCACAGATAAGCAGCATTGTGATGGCTGGTGGCATTGTCCAAATGGCAAGGATGAGGAGAATTGTCCTGCTTGCCAGAAAAACGAATACCCATGTGAAGGAAACAGTGGGCTTTGTTACTCAATACTTGACCGCTGTAATAACCAGAAGAACTGCCCAGATGGCTCAGATGAAAAAAACTGCTTTACTTGCCAGCCAGGAAACTTCCATTGTGGGACAAATCTGTGCATCTTTGAGACTTGGCGCTGTGATGGCCAAGAAGACTGCCAGGATGGAAGTGATGAACATAACTGCCTGGTGATCGTTCCCAGGAAGGTCATCACAGCTGCTCTGATTGGGAGTCTCGTGTGTGGCTTGCTGCTAGTGATAGCACTGGGTTGTGCATTTAAATTATACTCTCTGAGGACCAGGGAATACAGGTATGTCTTGCTTTGTTGATGTTTTTATAGCTGTGGTGGTTTATTCTGTTTCGTTAAAAGGGAAAAAAAAGTTGATTTTTAACCAGAGAATTTGCAAAATACGGTGAAATCAAATCCAAGGACTTGATGACAGCTAAATAGTAGTCACTGCATTAGGCTTAGAGAAGATTTCTGGGAGTAGTGAGGGGAATATTAGCTCTTCTGTGGTCTGTGAGAAGTACATATTTATTGTGTGGCATGGCAGAATCTGTATCTAACCTATCTGTCTTGAGCAGTTTCCTTTTCCTTCTTCCCTTGCAACAAACCCCATGCCCCTGCCAAAAACTGAATAGTGAACTGCTACAATGAAGTCTTCACTCAATCTGAATTGAATAACCTTTCACCCCTCCCCAAATACTCTAGTTCTCAGTTCTGCTAAAAGTGATGTCCTGGTATGGTGGGGCCTGTTCTTGGCAGGATTTGTCCATGGTATAGGCCGTGCCCCTTTCCCCTGGTCCTATAAGCCTTGTTTTAGGTGTAGAGTGTGTGTTTCTTTGCCTGTGTGTTACATGCATGTAGGAGAGAGTCATAAAGGACTTTCTGGTTCCCATCTCTTATCATGTGCTCCAGCCCTGTGCTATGCTGCTGACACTGTGTTTTAAACTGTGCTTTACATTCTCTCCTGATCAAATCTGGATGATTAAGGATCTGCAAAAGAATTACTGTGCTAAGGTGGGAACCTCAGTGCCTCTATTCTGGCAGGACTGCCAAACTTCTTTGCAACTGCAAGCTGCCCCTGCTGTGTGATTGTCTCTAGTTCTTAATGTCTTTCCCAAAAATAACCTTTGGGCCTGTGCTGAAGAAGTTACTGCTCTTACTGGCACAACAGTCACTGGCCTGTTGAAAAAGCTTCAGTTGCCTCAGTGTCCAGCCTGAGACTGCACTGGAGAGGTTGCCAGTTTGATTCATTCATATTTATACCCTGTACTCTTAGTCCTTTTGTTTATTTTAGCATCCTGATAAGATTTCCATGGAGCTTAGGGAAAGGTTTGTGGTTTTACTCCTAGTATGAGCCCATTGGCAGTGCTTTTATACATTAATGTCAGGGAGGCAGGACGAACTGTTACTTGTCTTCCATGTTTTCTGTCTGGTTCTGTTTCCAGAGCATTTGAGACTCAGATGACACGACTGGAGGCAGAGTTTGTGCGTCGGGAAGCTCCACCTTCCTATGGACAGCTGATTGCACAAGGACTTATTCCCCCAGTTGAAGACTTCCCTGTGTACAATGCATCCCAAGTATGCCGACACAAGTGCTAATATATCTTTCAGCAGCCAAACTACTATAAATTAGATAAATTAGATAACTGTATTTCAGTGCCTGTGCTAATTATATGGAAGTAATATAAAAATATGTATGTGTTACATGGAGCTGAAGAACTGCAGTTCCACAGGTGCTGTGGGTATTTTGTTGGGGAGCAGCAGTGAGATAAACTCTTTGGCTGTACATCAAGACAGAATGAATAGAGACAGAGAGAAAGGTCAGAAAGTAAATAGCAAAAAAAAGGCTTTTCAAGCTGAAACTGTAAATGCACCTGAAATTGTAAGAAAAGAAAGTCTCTAGCATAGAGACTTAAATAAAAATACTTAATTTTCCAAAATGATTGTTTTTCATTTACAGATATATGACACTGGCAAACCATTAAGTCATTCTGTTTCATTGCTGAGTACTCAAAAACTCTGGTACCCTGTCAGAAGTATCCAACTGAGATACAGTGTGATAAAGCACTTGTAGTTTGTTACTCCAGTGGAAAATTAACTTCCTGGGCAGACAAGTAAAGCTTAAACTCATAAAGGAAATACTGTAAGGTACAGAAGTTGTTGCTGCCCTTCCCTGGCAGTGTTCAAGGCCAGGTTGGATGAGGCATTGACCAGCCTGGTCTGGTGGGAGGTGTTCACAGGAGGGAATTTGGAATTAGATGATCTTTAAGGTCCCTTGCAAGCTAAACCATTCTGTGAATCTATGAGAGTCTTTTGGTGCAGGCAGAGCTGTCTTTGGAATAGTTTGTTAGAAAATACGCATTTAACAAGGAAGCACAGGGATCAAGTCTGAGTATTGTGGTAAAGTGGAGATATTTCTGGGGAGAACAGGGTTTAGAAGTCTTTTGAGTATGTGTGAAATGCTGGTTTGCTACCTCTGTGTTCCAGGCTTCCGTGCTGCAGAACATTCGAACAGCCATGAGGAGGCAGATGAGACGACACTCGTCAAGACGGAGCTCGTCCCGGCGGCGCTTGGGCAGGCTCTGGAACAGACTCTTTCACAGACCTCGGGTGAGAGGACAGATCCCACTCCTGACGCCTGCCCACACCTCACAGACTACACTGGGTGATGGAATCATCAGCAGTGCTGATGGGACTGTTCGGAGTCCTCCACCTTCCCTGGAAGGACCTAGTTTAGAGGCAAATGGCCAAGCCAGGGGCCCACAAGAAGCTGGATGTAGCAGTTTGCAGCCAGAGACTGAAATTACAGAGCCATCGCCTTCCAACATCTTTCACCCAAATACTTGCACAGCAGCACATGCAGAGCCTGAGGCTGGATACACTGATAAATCTTTAAATGCTGACTCTGATGTAGAACTTAAGCACTCCGGTAAAGTAGATACAGGAAAGGCTTTCAGAGATCCTTTATCTGAAAGTGTTACAGAAGCAATCCATGGAGGGTCAGTATCCAGGAGGACTGTCTCAGAGGACAATAGTTTAAGTGGAAGTCATCCACTGAGTGAAGATCCATGTAGATTACCCTTAAAAAAGTGGGAGTCTGGTTATCCAGACAGCCCTATGAATGTTCATATCCAAGTGGATGGACAAAACCAATGTTGCCCTAACTCAAACCGGGAGGAGCCTTTGGGTGTTCATGCAGCTTGTTGCCATTCTGTGGAAGTGCCAATGTTACAGTCATCTACTTCCCTCTCTGAAAACAATATCAGTGATGATGAATCTCTACTTGTTTGCTAATAAAAATTTTTGTTTTGTCCATGTAAATTTTGTAACTTCATTGTTTATGTGGCAGTGCCCTTTGATGATAGGGGGTATGTCTGTCCTCCCAACTTTCCCTCTTAAAATGAGTGTGCTTTAGTCCCACAGTGAGTGCAGTACAAGACTAAATGGGACAAGTTCATGTCACTGTTGCTATTCCTGAAACTCCAATGGGGCAGAAGTAGGCCAGTATGTGATGTCAGGGGCTAGGGGAACAGGAATGTGTTACTGCAGTTTTTTTGCATCTCCATCCTCTGGTAGTTCTTCTGTGCTTTTTGTGTGAAATCACTCTGCATTCAATGTTTCTTTCCCTTTCAGTGGTCTTACTGAACTAGAGAACTCTGTTGGAACTTTGGGCAGACACCAGTCATTGTAACTCTGGGTACTAAGCTAAAAATAACATTGTTGTCTTTTTAGGCATGATAATTTAATTAAAATTTCATAATTTTAATTACAAATACGTAGGAGAAAATCCTGTAGTTTCCTCTTTATAGAAACTGCTCACTTCTTTTGAGCAGTTGAGAAACTTCCCTTCAGAAATGTTTTGATGGCCATATGTGCCTTGAAGCATCCACTAAATCTGAAGTTTCTATATGGAATATTCAGAATGAAACCAGGTGTCCTACCTACTAAAGCTTTGTAATGAGAGTGTAGCAGTGTTCAGTATAAGTGGAGTGCATTGAATCCTAGTTGCAGCAATATTTCTTTTTTACATTGTCATGTGTTGCGTTTTCTTCAAAGTGATGTTGTGAGTGTTGCAGAATTGTTTCCTCCTTCTCTACCCTCTTTTTCCTCTCCTCCCTTGTGTTTCCAGGGACTCTACACTGATACCACTTTGAGTGTGGCTGAAGGACGCTGAGGCTTTACAGCTCCTGGGGACTGCACTGGGAAGCACTGAGCACTTGGTCAGGATCAGACTTCTGTTTTATTTTGAAATAAAATCTGTCTCACAAGGTTGCTTGTAAATCTACTACCTAAGTGCAGATGTATAAGCCAGTGATTTTATTTATCTTTTCTTTTTAGAGGATGTTATTTTGCTTTTTTATTTGCTCTTTTTTCTTTGAAGAATTGAAATAGATCCGTGCCATTTTCAAAGCTGACACTGTGTGGATTGTACACACTTAAATGTAAACTGGTGCCTTTTTGGTTTTTTAGAGTGTAAGTAAAAGTAAGCAAGTTGTTTACCTGTGAGAAGGTGGCATTGCAGAAGAGGAGTCCCTGCAGAATCACAGGACTCTGCTGTGTGACAGCTTGGTCCTGTTGCCATGGCTGGGGTGGTGGCCAGACTCTCACTACTCTAACAGGAACTCTGCTTCAATTCCCCCATGACACAGTGACAAACTGAAATGCTTTATAAAGGGGTTAACAAGGAATTTGATGCTGCTGCTCTGTAAACATTTGAGTGCTCCAAAACCTGTTTGTTGTTGTAGGAATTCAAGTTGTCCAGAGTTATTAACTGAACTTGTGAAATTGGGGTCTTTGACATCTGTGGGCCTGAGCTCTGCTGCCCACAGGACTTCACTGGCTGTAAAGGCAAAGAGACTTCTGCAGTGAACTATTGAGTTTACATCAAAGTGTCGAGGATTTTTTCCATTAGGTGGGCTGTATTTTGCCTGGATCTTTCACTAGGACTCCGTTTGGGGGAGTGCTTAGACAAGAACAAGGAATAGGACTTTGGCCTACTAAAATGTAATATGGAAGAATTAAATAGAAGTGATTTTTTTTTTCCTCTTCTGTTGCAAATTGGTTTCATACTGTGCATTCCAGAGTTAGAAGATTCAAATTCTTTAAGGGCATTAGTACCAGGAAGGGCTTGTGGCAAAATGCATAACAAGAGTTGTAGTTGCATTAAATAAATAGTGCTCACTCATTTTTTCCAGGTTCTTCTGTGATCAGAACTCATTTCATCAAAGAAAATGTAGTTTTGGAAAAGATCTTGCTTTCATAGCATTTGTAAACATTCTGGGTACATTCCACCTTTGCAAGGCCATGTACTGTAGTCGTTGCACTGCCAGAGTGGTTGTTTGCATCAAAGGCTACATGTTTTTTTTTTTTGTCTAAAGGTTATTTTAAATACATAGACTTGCATGTGCAAGGTAGTTAAGTATAGTTAGGAGAAAGATTAGAGGTTTATTTTGTGTGATTATGAAGGACCTTAGAAATAGATGTATATTTATTTCTGTTACAGAAAAATATTTCTATAATAAAATAATGCTGATCGTGCCATGCCTTAAACCATCACCACCATAAGGCTCATAAAGTTGAAATATGTACTTTGGAGTACTGCTATATTTTGGGAACAACCCTGAACAGCTAACACTATTTTAAGATGTGTAACTTCACGTAATTTCTTACATGTATCATACATATTTTGTGTACTGATGCATTTGGTAACTCAGTGAAAATTTCACTGAGAGTTTTACTTTTAGAAGCTTTAAAAAAAGGCCAGGTTAATGAAAATTTGACGTTGAAGCATACACAGCTTTGCATCAGTGAGAAACACAAGCCTGGTGCTCTTTGTAAGCACTAACCTTTTGTACGCTGCAGGGCAGTATTCTCTCCTGGCTCACCCCTTAAGAGCCATAAATTCACTGTTAATTTTACAGAAGAAATCTCTTATTTTTGCATTGTGAGCACAAGGAGGTGCATGGCAGTGCCCTGGAACGTCAATACCTGGATAAATCACAAAGTCTGCCTTAGTGTATGTCTGCCCTTCCTCCATCTCTTGTATACATTAGACAGGGAATCAACCATCCTTGAGGGCACCTTGGTTCTGATTCATACAAACTCCTTGTTCTTCAACTTCTTAAAATTAGAAAAAAGGAAAAAAGTGGGAATACAACACTCCAAAGACTATACAACCTTAAGTTAATCAGCTAGTAAACTTGTTAAAATTTTTGTTACTTTAATAATGCTTTTCTGCACTCTTTAAGGATTTTTGTGGACAGGAAACAAAGTGTTTAAGTTGTTTGGTTTTGGTTTTTTAAGATACAAAACTCCCCTGACCAAACAAGCCAAAAAAAAAAAACCCTTCCAAAAAAACCTCTGGATAGAAAAGAATACCTACTGGTTTAAAACGAATGCAAGCTCATAGGCAGATTAAAGGGGAAAAGTGATTCCCTTCTTATTTTCTCTACTGCTATTAAAGCAGGGAATATTTCTGTTAAAAGTTCTGGTACCTTCCAGCTTGTCTATTACTCTGCAACATCCCTTAAACATACTTGTTCTCTATTTCTGTTCTCTGCTTTGTGGCTTTTTTGTTTGTTTTTAGTTTGTGTTGTATATATTAATTTAGTTACAACATTTTACCATAGCAGGTGTACAGGCATATGGTTCAGGTGTTGCATTGTGTTTACCAGTGTCCACTGCTGCTTCTTGGACTGAGCAAGGTGCTATGCAAGAGAGATGCTGGCGTCATTGTACCTTGCCTTGCTTTGGATCTCTTAATTTTTAGTTAAATTTCATGTGCCCAGGGCCTGTGGGTTTCTGACTGTCACTCTTAACACCAAAGCTCGAGGATTCCTAAATTGTACTCCCACAGTCTTTGTTTGACTCTGACTCTTGCGTGCCAACCCATGCCTCCATGTGTTTTCATGAATGTGAAAGGGAGAGGAGGGTGTATTTTGGTTTGGTTTTGTACCTTTGGGGCTTTTTTATCATCTGCTTTTTCTGGTAGCTGAAGCTTGTGGAAGGGATATCACTTTCAAATAACACATGTGAAATCTTGGCACTAGCAATTCACTGTTGTATACAGCTGCCTTTAAAATGCATGTATGCATATATCCCAGAAAGAAGCCCTGGAGTGTACGACTATTAGGGTGGTTTAAAAAGTATTTTCTGAAGTACAGCCTCTCCCATTCCTGAGTTCCAGTGCTTGTTTTGCTGATGCTGATGCTTCTCCTTCCCCATCTCTTTGAGGTACTGCTGGCTCTGTCCTGGTTTTTTTCAGAAGAAGGTGAAGGCTGAGTTATTTAGTGTTGACAGTGTTCCGCAGACCTGGAAGTCTTTATCGGTATTGAAGAGAATTGAAGAGGCTGCATGGTGATCCCAGGTTTATCTGTAGCCATGAAGGATGGAAGGACACAGCTGGATGCAGAGGGATAATACCTTCTAGCCTAGCAGAAAGTCTTTGCTTTGCTTTGCTTTGTCATGAAATGCTCATTCAGCTCCAGTGGCAGAAGCACTAATGTTTCAAACCATACCATCCTACCCTAATGTGAAGCTGCAATGAGAATAACCCATGAAATAAATGATACCTGAGTGTTTGCAGGTCTTTTGACAGCCTGTCTAGTACAACAGATATGTCTTAAACAAACCAAGGGGCAAGCCTGGAGGGAATTTGGTACTTTTTAATCAGACCCTTTCTCTGAGAGGAAAAATTGCTTTTGCTTATTTAAGATTTTTGGACTTGGCTGGAAATTGAGTTTTAATCTTCCAGGCAGGTGCTAGGATTTAAAAGCCAGTTCAAATAACTGTCTGAACCTGAACCTTGCAGGCAGCACACCTCGTGTCTTGTCCTTTGTCAGTCTATCACTCTAGCAAACAGTTCAGGGAGCCCTTCTTCCCTTTTCAGATTCTGGCTCTTGTGTTCTTGGCTACAGGGATTAAATGGTTACCAAGGCTGAGGTGAGTGCTGGTGGTTTACATTTTATTCCTTTTCATTCTATGTGTTCCCTGCTTTATACTGCCTTCTGGATTTCCCTTCCTTCTATTTGTGTCCTACAATAGGACTTAAAGACAAATTTGGTTTTGGCCTCTCAGCATCTTCTTACTCACTTTCTAATCCTTTTTCTTGGATTTTCCTTTTCCATTTGTCCAAGTGCAGAAGTTTCTCATGGAAGATAGAGCACTGGTGAGAGGTGTCAAGGACCGAGGAGAGGAGCTTTGAAAAACGGAGTTTGGTTTGCCTGTACTCACAGCTGGAGGGGGAGACAGGACACAACTGTCTGAACTCTAAAGCTTTAGGAAAAGACAAATTCCAAGCAAAATTTACCCTTTATTTTTCTTTCAATATCTCTCATAGAACTCCTCAGCAGCTAAATAACTGCTAACAATTTCTGATTTGGTTCTTGGTACAATGGGGGTGGAAACCAAATGGGTTTTTTCCAAGGTTTAACAAATTTTCAATAACTGAAACATGAGAAATACCTTGACAAAGGTCTCCAGATATGAAGCACGGGACAGCATGTCTGCTGGGGGCTGGCTGGTTGTTCATTTGTTGTTTTTCCTTTGAAAATGAATTATTTTGTTTAACTTCAGGTCTCCAGCATGTTTCTCTTGCAGCATTAGCTTGTTTGGAGGCAGGCTGTGGCAGCAGCTCCGTCCTGGGCTCCCCAGCCCACCACAGCACCTCACCAGACAAAGGTGCTGCTCCCCTGAGGCCAGCAGGGGCCAGAATTTAGAACCACTAATGCTGCTGTTGCAGCATTACTACTATTACTATTATTACCTTTCTCAT
Organism: Vireo altiloquus; assembly: GCA_013396875.1. NCBI lineage: Eukaryota > Metazoa > Chordata > Aves > Passeriformes > Vireonidae > Vireo > Vireo altiloquus. The sequence goes on along the minus strand of VZRF01004629.1, from coordinate 350,897 downwards.
CACCACACAGACTTGTCTCAAGAGCTGCAAAGTGTCCATGCTGGCTCATTTCCATGCCTTAATTGTTTAAACAAACAGAAATAAACCCACACTGAAACTTAGCAGTTCTGAAAGCAATCAGTATTGCTGCTACTGTGATACATTTAGTTTTCCCACTAGCTAATAGAGCTGTCCCAATGTTGATGGCTGCATCAGGGCTTGTGGCTTTCAGAAGTGATGGAGCGTGGCTATGAAAGGGAGAGTGCATATTTTTGGATACATGTTTGGTAAAGATGCTTCCAAGTCAAGCGTATTATTAAATACACAGGGACTCATCTGTCCTTCTTGAGCTGGAGGAAAGCTCCACTTAAGCAGCATGGTGCTGAGCCCAAGGTTCAGTCCCCATATGGGCCAATTTCTTAAGAGCTGGATTCAATGTTCCTTGTGTGTCTCTTCCAACTCCGAATATTCCGTGATTCTGTGAGTCTCTTCCCTTGACCTGAGGTCAAACTCTTCTAGTTTATGTACTAATGTGAATGGAAAAAATCTATTCCTTTATCAAGTTTTTGAAAATGCTTGAGCCAGCAGAAGTACCTCTGCCTCATTCTCCCTGAGCTTCCCAATGGTGCCCACTAAACTCCTGGAATTTTATCTTCTCCACTTATTTCTTACAAAGCATGTAGCACAGTGATGACATATCTGTTGCTGCTTTTTTCAATAGTGTGAAAAATCAGATAAGAATAATCCAATCCATTTTTTATTGACTTTGCCGTAGGCTGACTCACACGTGATACTCCCCAGAGTATTTTTCTGCATTACAGCCTCTAATATGTTATGCTACATAAATATAATAGCACATAATTTATAGGCTTATATAGTATTGCATTGCGATTCAAGCTTTATTTAAACTCCTTTCTGTTGGAAACAACTTGCTTTTCTGTATCAAGTATCACAATATTCTCAACATGCTGATATTGTCAGCTGTTTCGAGGTCTTTCTTTTGTTCAGTGGGCTATAAAATACTAATAATTATGTCTCCTTTGGGGCTAGTTGCTTTGCCTTTAGGAAAAATCTCTAATATGGATTGAGTGTGCTGCTAAATTTCATTTAGCATATGAATTTATCTTTCTAATTTTGTACATTGATTTCTGTGGTTAGAAATTCTACGCATTAGGCACTAACCTTTGCAAAGCCTTTAATGTATGTGGTATTGGGAGCGGAGATGAAGCTGTTCCTAAAAATGAAACATTGTGGAACACTTTTTGGGGATTGGTATCTAATTCAAAGATGAGGGCTAGTAAATAATCCTGTTCTAAATTAAGCCTTCTGATTTAAGGCCAAATGTTGTTCCTTTTAAAGCATGTCAGCAAAATCAGGGAAAATTTGAGCCAAACTCAATTAACAATTATGAGGAATTTGTTCTTTAATTTTGCTTTTGATTCCCTTATACAACAGCCAAAAAAAGCCTTGCTAGCTGTTGCAGCATTACTACTATTACTATTATTACCTTTCTCATCACCACACAGACTTGTCTCAAGAGCTGCAAAGTTTCCATGCTGGCTCATTTCCATACCTTAATTGTTTATGCAAACAGAAAAAAACCCACACCAAAACTTAGCAGGTCTGAAGTATTGTTCAGTATTGCTGATGCTGTAATACCTTTCGTTTTCTCACTAGCTAATAAAGGTATTGAAAGAATGAATCTGTTGGAATTATACCACTGAAAGTGGATTTTGAACTGTGGAAAAGGAGATGTAGCCATGAGAGCATCTGACATTGCTTAAAGGTTCAGGTGCTGCTTAGCCACAGAGAGATCTGCTCTGAATTTTTTTTAAAGCAAGCTGAATATTTATGATTTCTATTAGCAAACTATATATTCATACTATTATTTAAAAAGTGGTATCTTTCTTTACATGTGTACATATATACACACAAAACCACACCTTTTTTTCTAGCTAAATATATATTTTAATCTCTTGTAGCTTTATACAAAGAGAAGAATGTAAGTCGTGTTTCTTTTAGTGTCTATCATTTGAAAGTTTGGAGAGAGATGAATAGAATTTTAATATATAGATATTACTATTATTATTGGTTTTTAAAAAAAAGTATTTCTAAATAATTAAGAGGTAATGAATCTGTAATTTTTGTGCCAGGGCCATAGAAAGATACTTTTAAAATTACGTTCAGATGGCTGTTACCAAGGCTACTGAATGTGATAGTTTTTGTTTTCAAAAACTGCGAAAGAATAGTAGCTCAGAGCTGTTCTCACATTTTGCATTTTCAGAACATTCCCTGGTGTGAAAGTGGCCATATTGCTACAGCAGCAAATCTTTATATATTAATTAAGTGCACGAATGAGATTTTTTCCCTAGTGTATGGCACAAATAAAATATGCAAAAACACTTTTTAAGGAGCATCAGATGTGTGAGTGATTTAGGCTTGTTACTTGGTTGAGCACAGCTGAAATGGGGAATTGGTCTCTGAAGCAACATGACACCACCTGAAACGTCAACAGACAGGAGGAACATCAGGCTCCTTTTCCATGTTTCCTATGTGTTCCTGCTGCTGAGCCAGCTGCAAACCTCTCCATGTCTCCATCCTCCCCAGCTGGCATCTGGATCGTGCTGAGCTCCGCCCAGGAATTCCTGGATGGTGCAGTGAGGCCTGTCCCATCCCGGATTGCAGGAACCCCCCTTCACCTTTACAAGGCTTCAAAACTGAGGTACTTTAGATCACTACTTCTGTATCTCTTTTCCTGTGTCACAAAATGATGCTGGAAGGGTCGAGGTGCTCGTTGGTGTTGTAGCTTTTACTCTGCAGTCTGTGCTCAGCTCTGCCTCGGGTGCGCTGGGCCTTGGAGCTGGGGTGGAGCTGCTGTGCTCCTCCAGGTTTGCGAAGGAGAGATCCTTTGGATTGTAACTTTGATGCCTCATGTTATGTGGGCATTCACCCTGCCCAGGAGCAGAAAGAGACTTCCTTCCTTTCTCTTGATTTCTGTACGTTGATTTTGTGTTGGGAACTGCCCTAGTTTTGAAATGCCTAAATTTGTATGTTTCTGGTGGACCCTCATGGTGACTAAAATCAGTATTCCAGAGCTGTGTCTGTGCTGCTTTCCTCTGCTGAGCAAGAACGCTGCCAGAAAAAAACCCAACCAGCACCTTATTTTACACTTTATTTCTTTTTTTTTTTTTCTTTTCTTAGGGAATAACTAAAAGCTACAGAGGCCATAAAGGATGTAGCTCATTTTATGGGCTTCACTATTGGAGCTCTAAACCCACTTTTTTTTTCCAGAAAAACTTTTTTAAAAATCAGCATGTAAACAAGAAGCCACTTCAGCCTCAAAGGCCACGCTGTTGTTATTTCCTCACTGCTGTGTCGCTCACCAGCTGCCAAGAGTGGGCCGAGGAGGCCTCCTCCTCAGCACTTCCACACTGAGGGTACACCACAAAACACAGCTTCTGCCCCCAGCACGTCATGGACTCTGCAAGGAGCAAATGGCCAGTGGTTAATGGGTGCTTAATGGGGATGCTCGAGCTCTTCTAAACAAATCTGTGATGCTGGAGCAATGCCACGTGGGCAGGAGGCTGCACAGCCCTGCTGCCCCACTGACTGCCCCCTCCAACCCTTCCCAGCACCAGCTCAGTGATCCAAGAGGTTTTGTGGGCAGATTAGGATTGGACAGCTTTAGGGACACCTTTCCCCAGCCCCTCTCAGAGCTGCCAGTGCTACCCATAGCAGGCTGACAGGATTGGGATGGGATTGGGATGGGATGGCTGCCAGCCCTCCTGGCACTGTGCCAGCCCAGCTGCAGTGACCACTGTCCTTGGGGAGCTGCTGGCAGCGGAGCCCAGTGCAGCTGATGGAAAGGCTCCAGTCAGAGCAGAGGGCTGCAGTGTGCTTGTTTGAAAGTCTCCGCCTTGGAGCAAAGTGATTAAAAATCAAACACAACCAAAACATAAAAGACTTATTTGCAGTTTTAATTTTATATGAGGGATAATGGAAGGCTTTATAAGAAACTTTTGAGTGTGAGATAGTTCATAATGTCACACAGAGCTTGTGTGACATGATGTGCTAGTGGCACAGTGGAAGAAGGCAGGGCAAGGGTCAGAGAAACTCCTCAGTCCCTTTGTGGTTGCTCAGTTAGTCTCCATGTGTGTAAAGTGTATTTGCCACAGGACAGGCTGCTGTGACCAAGCCACGTGGATGGGCACAGAGGCATGAGAGGAGGCAAATGTACCCAGGAATGAGCAAAACATCTGCCCAAAGGAAATATCTGCCTGAGCAAGACATCTGCCTGGCCTCTTTGTGCTCAGGGGCTGCCCATTGCCCATGGTGGCTGGCCTCACACAGGAAGTTTCCTGGCTGTTTTCGTGCCAGTGTGTCAGAGTTTAAGCGGGGAGGGTAGGGAGGCACATAGGGCTGGCTTACCTATTAGCCTATTTACACACTTTGGTTTATTTCTCCAGTAGACTCCAAGGAAAAACACTGGCACTCCGGTTAAAATGATAATTAGTCCAACCCCACAGACGATCGGCTCAGAGTATAAGCTGAAGATCAGCAGAAATGCCCAAAACGCCAGGTAAGTGATGGGGATGAGGAGGTTCACCTACCAGGAGAAAACAGAGCAGAGCACGACTGTGCAGAGCAACAGCAGTGGCTGAGTGGTTGTGGTGGGCTGCAGGCAGTGCAGGCTTCAGGCCCCCCATGGGCTGTGTCCCCTTCCCTCTGTTGCTGTTGTCCTCTCTGCCCATCCCAACAGACTCACAAGAGATCTGCCTGCATATCCCTCTTTTATGCTCTGGCACTTTGGGACATGGTTTGGGAGGGGTTCCCATCCCACCCTTCGCAACACTATTGCAACCAAGAAATTTAGCTTTAACAGTGTCACCTTGATAGGTCTGAAGATTTTGGGTTTCTTCCAGCGTAAAACAATCAGGCCTATAATTGTCACTCCATAGCAGAGGTAGTTAATAAATGACACGTAGTTGATTAGCGTGTATGTGTCTCCAACAAGCATGATGATAAGTGTGGCCAAACACTGCAAAGAGAGGAGCATAGCCTTGAGCCATTACTAGAAAAGGTAGCTTAAAAACAACAAAACCAAGCAAAAATCCCATTAAAGCATTTAAAATCCTTTTGTTTATGGCACCTGCTGGGCATGTGCTGCCTCCTGTGGCTCTGCCTTATCCCCAAGCTGTGCCACTAGGGCTGAGGCTAAATGGGTATTTAGGATGATTTGGGGCATGCTGAAGCTAGAGACTAGAGGGTCTGTTTATAAATATCCTGGGGTGCTGGCACGGTTTCTCTGTTCCCCATGGCTAGGGTGTGGGAAGATTGGCAAAACTCCCACTCCACCTATTTCTGTTAAGTTTTTTAAAAGCTATTGAACCTTATGGTGAGGACTCCAGGTGAAAGGATTTCTTAGAGTTAACATGTTGTGTTTCAGGCACTGTGTTGTTGCAGGTGCTCTGTATATTATAACAAATTAGAGGTTTGCCCTTTCTCCTGCTGGCTCAAGTCACAGCTGATCAGCATCATCAATCTTTTGAGCATTACTAATGCTCGGAAACTGGCAGATGGATGGTGGAAATTTTCATGCTTTTTGCTTGCTTTTTTGAACTCTATGTCTGCCTAATACTGATAACAAATGGATTTTCACCTTTTTTTGCTTCTATATATTCTCTATATTCTTTGCACATACATTTGTAGCGCTATAGCCTATTATAGTACTTGTAGCTAGCTTTTTACTGACCCTATTAGACAGAAAGACAAAATAAATTCCCCAGTGGCTCCAAGCTGAGGGTCCAAGATTAGATTATCTGGAAGCCAAGGCTGAAACTAGCTCTCCGAGACACATTTTCATTCACAGAGTTTAGTTCATATCTAAGGGGGGGATTCAGAAAGGGTTGAACTGAGGGGGAATTACCTCATTGTTTATGTCTCTAACTGGGGACTCTTGTCAGTTATGCTAGTTTGCTAAACATATAAAAATTGTATGCACTTTATGCCACGTGTGCATCTTCAGTGCTTTCCACCGAGCGAGTTGTGCACCTAAGAGTCCTTATAAAGGTAACCCTTTTTATCACCTAACTGTGTCTATCTCGTGATTTTAGAACCAGCATCAATACTGTAGAGCCAGGAGAGCTGACCTGGGGGCCAAGGTGCTGCTCCTGGAGCCCCCACCCTGCTCTTTGGTGCCATGGGGGCTGAGCACTCACCTGCACCAAATACTGGTCCAGTAACACTGCTGGGGCCCAGAGTCTGAGGGAAGCTAAATATCCAAATTCCTCCAGAGAGTGCTCAAGATTTTGATCTGTGTTGATCCAGGCTCCCTTTTTGCTCATGTCCCTTTTTTCTTAATTAGCTGTAAATTCCTCCCAGGAGGGAAGGTTGCTGAACCTCCAGCACCAGGAATTAAGCACCACCACAGCCAAACACCCCATTGGTCTCTCTGTTCCCCTATTCAAAGCCTGCAGGAGGATTTCAACTCCTTGAACAGTTTCACCACAAAATGGATTTAAAATTGGGCACCATCTCGAATGGCTGATATATAACATGGTCGCTGCTCTCCCCTGAAGTGTGCCCTGTGTCATTTGTGTGTACAAGTCCCCACTGCCACTGGTGGGTATGCAGTGATGTTGCTTGGAGTGGCAAGATTCCGCGTGTAGGTGACACTGATGTGTCAGATCTGCTCACAGAGTGGGTGTCATCCCCAGTGGCTCATGGCTGAAGAGGGGCTGCTGCCCTCCTGATGGCCTGGCCATAGCCACGTGGCTGGCAGGGAGGCCAGCTGCTCCTCACCATCTTGCAAAAAAACCCAAGTCTGCTTATTTTACATTTAGCTTGGCCCCTTGAGTTTTGGAAGTAAAATACTAAATCGGTAAAAATAAAAGTCTCACTGGTAGTGTTGAAATAGCTGTTCTCCATGAACAAACCAACCTCTCTCCATGCAGCGACCTAGGTGTGATTCCATGGAAGAGAAAAGGAACCTCATGCATTAATTATGTTTGCCTAAAGTGTGGCCCCGTTTGCCGTTGTAGCTGCCTACACTATACTATTATTATCTATTTGTTAAGAAATAAATATTTCCCAGCAGCATTTGATGTGCACTGAGCTGTGTTAAAACACCTTCAAATGATTAATTGATATGCCATGCTTGTTCTGTGATTTGCACTGTGATTCAAGGGGGATGGCATGGCATGGATCACTCAGTTCACAAGCAGCTTGCTCTTGTTGGGGCTGTTCCACAGAGAAACAGCCTCTGAGGCTCAGCATGTTGTCTCAGCTGATGTATTTTTAAGGACAAAGGAGTTCTGCCTCATGGGCCCCAGCTGAACACAGGATCCCATGATGGCTGCCCAGGACAGCTTACCCCAAACCTTCAATGGGCAATGGGCAAGATGTTTGTGATGGGCCACTAAACCCCAGGAATGCTGTAAAACCTCAGCAAGATGCATATTTTGTCATAAAAGGGGAATGAACAGGAGGCTTATTTGGTGAAATTTTATAAGGGTGTATTGTGCCAGAATTTCTGTTAGAGCCTGGAGACATGTAAACATGCATCTTTCTAGTGTATCTGGGGTCAGCCCCTCGTGGTTTTGATATCAGTGGCAAATCTGCAGTTGGCAGCCATTGATGCAGCCAAGATTTCAAGCAAACGCCCTTTGGGGAATTCCTTTGCTTGGGCCCTGCCAGGTACAGCAGCAATGCGAAATATTTCCTTCTTTATCATTTTCTATGACACTGTAAAACACATCACACATTCTAGTTTCACTATTGATAAAAGCATATGAAGCTCTTGGTTTCAAGTAATAACTTCCCTAAGTCATTACTATTGTGGAAATTTACACTCTCTAAAAAGTGAGGGGAATCTGTTTCCCATGGGAGCACATCAGCAACTGGACCCACTCCCAACACTCCTAACAGCTGGCCCTTGGTGTCTGATCTTTGCAGGTGACCTCTTGTCTGCCTGATGTGCCATTCAGCACACACTACTCAGGGCCACTATAAACATTGTCCCTACTTAATTTTTTGGCCTGTGAAAGAAATACCTGTGGCCCTCAGAGAACTGCCTGATCACCCCTCACAAGGTGTTTTGGTTGTTGAATGTAATTATAGGAGCATTTTGTCCTTTCACTGGGACCCACCATATCTCTGGCTTTGGTGGCAGGACCTAAAGCAGCCTTCCCTGAGTGGGATGAGCAGTGATCATGGAGATTTCCAAATGCTTGTGGGAAGCAGGCAGAATTGGTCTAAGGATCTTGTCTTTCCTTAAAGAAAGTATCTCTGTTTCAAAAGCCAGACCTGGACTGCTGCAGGACAAGAGTTAATGAGCTTACAGTGCAACTCACGTTATGAGGAAAACCCCTCAGGTGTCAAGGGGAGTGGGAGAAGGAGGAATTACTTCTGAGGCTGAAGGGGGCTTCTCTCTGGGGCAGTCAGAGCTGCTCAGCTGGCACCTACCAGCTGCAATTCAGGCTGACCCACTGCTCCTCTTCTGGGATAACACCACCACTCGAGGGTTTTTCCAGCTCTTCTCTCAGCGATTTAGTGTTTCTAAAAGCAGGTTACATGGTGACAGAACAGGGATAGTAACACTTACACAGACAAGAAGAGCAGGAATGGGCGTGCAGTGCTTGACGTGGATCATGGCAAGCAAACTTGGCAAATGGCCTTCTCGAGCACCAGAGAAACATAACCTGGAAATAAGAGGAGTAATGATGAATCCATCGGGTATGCAACAGCCTCTCCAGTCCCTAGTCATATAACACCTCTTATCTCAACCACCTACTTTGGTCTTCTCATGGAAGGGAGCTGTGGCTGCAACTGCAGAGACAATTAGAAACTGTGTCCCCTGGGGAAAGGTACTTAAACTCAACCCTTCAGTGTATAAGGCCTTTAACAGCTAATGTCACCTGGGAAAAACCTGCTCTGAGGTGCTGAAATACCTCCAAGGACTATCTGCTGGCCAGCTTTGTCTCTTTACCCAGAGAGGGACGAATACTCTGAAGGTTGTGTGGGTATTTACAGTGTCAAAAGGTTTTGGATAAGGTTTAACATGTCTTAGCATTTCACTTTTAAGTGTATAACCTGTTACATATGCACTTCGATTTGCTGCATATCATACCCATGAAAGTGCTGTGATAAATAACTTTCCCAAGGTACTTGAACTGTTTCCTCAAAGAAACTTTATAACTTCTAAATTAAATTCAGACAGGTCAGTTATTATAAACAGACTTTATTGATTGCAATCTTACAGACTTTACAGATTTTGGCCCAACTATCAGCAGTATCCATGCAAAGCATCTTGCTTGAAAGGTGATTTTCCAGCATGGGCATGAAAATGCCTGTAACTGAGTACAGCACCAGCCCCTAAAGCTCCTCTTTGAGCAAAGCACAGTTTAGCTGGGAGCTACTGGAACTTTATTGATATAAAATTACTTTGGTTTCATGCTAAAGCTGTGTTTGGCTCTTACTGTGAATTATTCCCCATCTGCAAACACTTTCAATAACTAATGAGGATTAATTTGCAAGAAATTTCATGATTCAACTTGCTAATTTGAAACAGAATAATTCATAACTGATTGTATCCAGCACACCCAACAACAACCTCATGCTCTACAACATCCAAAATGTCTAGCTAGCATTTCTTTAGCAAATGCAATTAAAACAGCCCCTCCCCAAATCAGATAATGTTCATAAAATTGTACTCCATCTAACCTTGATGAGGTAAAAAGGTATCCATTTATTCCTCCAAATGTAGATAGGGCCACTGAGACTGGCATAACCCAGGAAAAATAGCCCAGTAACTTTTCACCAAATGTCTAAAGCAACAGAAGGCAGAGAAACTGAAATACACTGCAAAGCACAGCACCGAAATCAAAGTGTATTTTAGACATGCAGGGAATGGTTTACTTACTACAGCCACAGCGTTGGAGGACAAGAGCTCTTGGGGTGACATGGCAGTGAAATATGCAATGTTGGTGAACGTATACACAAATGTCACCAATGGGATGGATATGAATATGGCACGAGGTAGGTTCCTAATAAAAGAATTAGGAGGGTAGATAAGAAATTACAATCATGCACAGCGAGACCACAACAACTGTGTACGGCCCAGGGATGGTCACTCAGCTGGGTGCTGCTCTGAGGGAAGCACTGCTTCCATCAGCTCTCTGACCCACTGCACGTTAGAGAAGGCCAAAAGTGCTGTGAAAAGCTGTGTCTGCAGGAAGCTTCCTGGGACAAAGACACCACGAGCTCCATTTGGGCTCTGGTTGGGGTTGGGAGAGACTGTCACTGAGAAATGAAATGTCTGTTTCCTGAAAGCACTCTGTACAGGCACTGTGGTGCAATACAATGTCTGGCTTTGCTTTACCTTCACCTGCTCTGAAAAGGAAGAGGATCCTGTTGTTCAGCTGCTGCCTTGGGCCATTGTGCACCATAAACCTGGTCTGAGCACACCAGGCCAACTTACAGTAGTACAGATGTACTTGATCTCCAAGCCAGAGACCTTCTTAGAGGCAGACACCTGAACTGTTCTGCATCTAACATAATGCATTTTTCTCTGTGTGTCAGATTTGGAAAAAAGGTTTTAGAAAGCATGTTTAACTTTGTGAATTTGAACAGATTTAGGAAAAGTGGGAAGTGGTTTTGGTTATCCAATTTTTTTTTAATACTTTAATTACTCCTCTAAGGCTTCAACAATATTTTAAAAAAGAGGCCATTCACTCCATTCTCTCTTTATTTCTCAACTAAGGCCACATTTACCTTATTTAAGTAATAGCCTTTTGATTATTTAGCTTTGAAATTGTGGTTGTCCATTAAAATATTGTTGTTTATTAAGGAAACACATTACCACACTTTCTTTATTCCTGCTGAGATCTCTGGACACCACTCACTGGAGTGCAGAGACACTCATAAGGCTGTAGCTTCAAGTCATTTCAAGCTGTCATAGCTTAAATTTCTTCTTGTTTAATTGCTGTGTGCATTGGACGCCCAGAAATAACTAATGCTCCAAGAACTGCTCTTGACATTTTCCATTCCACTTTACTAACTTAGAAATGTTGAAACATTTGAACTTTGCTAAACTAAAATTCCCTTTCCCTCCAGCCTTCTCAGCCTGCTTGTGAAAAATCATTTCCAAGCCCCTTTGCATACCCTGGATCAGCAGTGACCCAACGTAAGCTGCCTTAGCAGGCTGGTGCCCCAGCCACTTTCACTGCACAACTAATCTTCTCTTTCAGGTGTCTTTGGGTGAAAAAGCAAAGCAACTTCCAGGATAATTCAACTTTTTTATGACAAAGAAGATTCTCCCTGTAGATACTTGTGTGGTATCTCATCCATGGTTAATTTTCTTCCTATGGAAGATTGATTATGATTGAATAGTGACATAAAGATACTGCCTTGTCTATAGGCTGCTTCGATTCAGTTAATACCTTGTATAATATTTTTTTAATTTCAGTTTTTCTGTAACTTTTCTGCTATCTGTTCTAAACAAAAATCTCTCTCCTTTAGAAAGACCAGTCCCACAGACATGGAATGACATTGCAGCACCTTGTGAAATGAGTAACACTACCAGACAGCTCCACTGTCTCAGCACTTCAAGGAGAGTGTCATGGAAATGGATACTTGCCTGCGGGGATCAACCAGCTCTTCTGTTACATAGTTCAAGAAGTTCCAGCCACTGAACGCAAAGGACCCTTGAAGAAAAGCTAATGCTAAATGCCCCACAGATGGAGTCATCCAAAAATTGAATGCATTGCTTGGTGCCAACTCTTTGTAGTTTCCTGCATAGAGAGCGCAAGCAAGACGTTAAGCCACACCTGCCTACCTCACACACCTTAAAACAGGTAAGCTTTCACTTTTTATTCTTTATTCTTGATTGGAACTGAGACTTCACACTTTTCATGTCAGCATGGGCTGACATAGCAATTGCAGTGCTTTCTGCAGGACAGTGTCCTGGTGAGGCAGCTCGTGCTGTACAGGCATCCTTCACCACCACAGCAACTCCTGAGAGCCTTGGTCAACCTGCGCTGTCTGAGGGTGGATCCTTGGCAGTGTAAATTCCTACGTGCTCTTAATGCAGTTTTCTTTCACAAGAGTTTGGTGTTGTTTAGTAGAAATCCTTGAAAATAAAATGTCTATGAGACTGGAAGGTTTGTCAAGACTGCAGGACTATTACCACTAAGAAAACAAGTTTTCTGTACTCTGTTAATGTAATATTTCTTCATCCTTTATAAGACTCATCATATGCATGATAAAAATATTGTAAGTCTTTTGTACTTTCTGCTTTCCAATAACTGGTGAATGGATGAGACATTTTTTCCCTATGTTTAATCTTATAAGTGACTTTTTGTAGGAAGCTGGACTAGTGCCTGAAATGAAGCAGATATCTTCCTGCCCTAGGCAGAGCATTGCTTATTCATTTTACACCTAGAGCATTTCAAATTCAAGAAACGCACAGCAGATTAAAATTTTAAAGTAGCTATTCTGAAACATCGTGAGCTTCTCTCCTTTATTCTATCAAATCCTACAAGGTAAGATGGAAAGGGACTTTTTTAAGGGGATTTCTCCCTTGTGTCATACTTTCCACAGCTGTGTCAGTATGTAACTCCACAGCTTGGCAAAACCCAGCACACCTTCAGGTCAGTTCATAAGGAGGAAACAGTGCAGTAAGTGGGAAAAATCAAGTCTAACAACAGTACCATACCAATGTTAGAGCTATCTCACAGAGTACCTTTAAAGATCTGTATGAAGCCCACAATAATGATAAGGCTCAGGGCTAAGAGTTTTCCTGCTGTAAATATATCCTGAATGCGCGTTGCCCATCGCACACTGGAGCTGTTCACCCAGGTCAGGAGGACTGGAGAGCAAAAGACTGAATTCAGTGAAATGAAATTACGTTTATTTAAGAACACACAGTCAAAATATTGAAAAACACACATATATTCCTGCAGGGAGCTCTAGTGTGGCCAGGAACGAGGGTGAAAAGGAGCATTGCCTTTCCCAAGGACGCTCCCAGCTGCAGGGGCATCTCTGGCAGCCATCAGCCTTCACTCCTTGGCTGCTGCCAGCTGGGGCTCTCCCCAGCTCCAGTAGCTGTGCCTGAGTGGTGCTCAGCGTGCAGGGATCATTCCTCCTCACAGAAACAGTGAAATGCTTCAGTCCTGGAGCTCGGGTTTGCTTTTGCCAGCTCCAGAAGTAATTAATGCAGAGCTGGCAGCATGCTGCCTTCTGCACACTCGCATTTGTAAATGTGGAAGAAGAGTAGGAATGGGAAGGGCTCAGATGGTCGTGGGTCACCTGTGCCAGGTGCCCGTGGCTCTGTGTCCCATCCCACATGCTCACCTGTCGCCACTTTCCCTGGACCACGGGGGTTCAGGTGCCTTTCCAGGCCACTATACTTGCTGCAGGCAAATGGAAAGGGACAGAATGTCCCACATCAGCCACAGTGATGGGACAGCCACAGCCCTGGGACCTCCCCACTGGCCTTTGGAGTTGTGGCCCTGACTCCAGCCTGGCTGGAGTGGCCCCTCAAGTGGTCCCTTGTAAAACCAGGGCAAGATCTGTGTGTGTGCGAGAAGCAAATACTCACGTAAACACACCATGGAGAGGATCCTAGAGGCATTATAGGGGGGGATGCAGTTAGGGAAGACGGGTTGCAGGACATAGTTTGAGAAGGTCAGTGCAATGACAGCCAGACTAGTTGGGTACATGATAAGCACTGCGCTCCACAGCAGCAGAAACCTGGAAAGACAAGGAAAAGCACAAGAAAGCAGTGCTGGTGCTGTGCTGGAGGAGATAACACAGGCTCAGCTGTGCACAACACATCAGGGCTGAGCACCTTCGTCCGGGTCACACATAACAGTTGCTTACTCGTGACTCTCCTTATCCCTTTTCCCATGTTCTTAGCACAATCTGGATTTTCAATGAAACCAGCATGGTTTAGGAATGTGTGGAAGAGTGAGGATTATGAGCAGCAGGCATGCTTTAACTGTGTTTAGATGAAAGGAGCTCTGTTTCTCCTGGACTGACACGTTACCACAGCAGACAGTAGTCCCTACATTAAAGGCACTTCTAAAGGGTTTTGGCAGAGCCTTCAGCCATAGGCAGCAGCTGCACTCCTAGGGCTGCTACCAGTTCCCTGCTGGTCAGTGTGGGGGTTTCTTGTCGCTGCTGGTGTTGGGTCTCTGACCCAGCCCAGGGCAGATTAGTGCTGCAGTAATTTGTGATGGATCACTGGGGTCCACTGGACTGACTGGCTTAAGGGGATTGCACCCAACAAGGTATCTGTGCAAATATTAAGTGTGAGGTATTTTGGTTTCTCATTCTGTGCAAAGGAAAAAACAAAATTAAAAAGGCAGCAGTGGATCTGGTTCGTCTTTAAAAATATTTGAAGTATTATTGTTTCTGTAGTGAGAAGCAGTCATTGCAAGAAAGTGAAGTTTTTCTTACCATGTATGTGCACACATGGGTACACACACAGTCATTCATTCACATACATGCACAATTGTAATGTGCCCCTAGGGGTGCTCGGCACAAATGAGGGTTTGAAATGATATTTCCATATAAGACAGTATAATTTCTATATTATATGGATTGCTCTTTAAGGGGCTGCACCCACCCAGGGTGTTCCCTGCCTCCAGCCCTGTAAATGTGGCACAGCTGAGGGAGCCCCTCTCTGTGCCATTAACCTGGAGGGAGTTCTCCTTCCAGGGTGCTCCTCAGCTGAGGTGGTAAATGTCTCTCAGTCCCATCCTCCACTTTGTCTTCTTATTTCTGAGAAGTATGGGGCAATTGTTAGCTACCAGAACTAATCTGGCAAACCAAACTGATGGAAGAGCTTGGTACCTTTCTAACTGGCACTGTAGTTTTTTACAATAAACTCAGCAGGTTTTTTTCTTTCTCTTTATTTTATTGTGTGACTCCTTTTTGACTCCTTTTTTTTTTTTTCCCCCAATTTCTAATGTTTTTCATTGTGGTTCAGAGCAGTTTTCTCCAGTGACTGATTTGTGCTATTTGGTGTTGTTGATGACGTACCCAGCTTGGGACAGCTCTGCAGATCCTGCTTGCTAAGTTAACTCAGCTGGTCCATAGTGAAGAATAAATAGGACCTAAAGACTGCAATAACAATTTGCTGAATATGATTAGGATACTGATGGTGCTGATTGAGGTCAAGTTGTTTTGTATGGCTGTCAAACGGCAGGGCCTTTGCAGAAGCTGCCAGGTTTTCCCTGTCATGTTTTTCTTCACCCATACAAATGATGTAGGCTGAGAATGGTGTAAAACATTCAGTGGGGAGAATGACTCTGAAAACATCATTTCAGGCAAAATCAGCCCTTGTTTCTTTGTTGTAGTATGGAGTGTGGTATAGCTGGTATCAGGTAGAATGTGGTTTAATGGGAGTGGATTCTTTATGACAGTCATGGAATTGAAATGCAGGATTGATAATGCAAATTAAAGCAAATGCATAATTTTAGCAGAGAGGGACAAAGTTGCACTGTCAACTGTGAAGCTCAAAAGAGAGATGGAAGTTAAACAAGAAGAAAGCTTGCCTAAGGGGTAAGCCCACTTTTATCTTGTTTCTACAGGTAAATTTTAATCAACACCTATTTCTGAGAAAAAGATTTCCACAATGGTCACTCAGATCACACTGACATCCCTAAACAACCAGCTGTGGGGGCCAGGGTGCAGTGCTGGCCCATGGCTCGTCCTCACAGCAGCTGCCAGGGCAGGATGAGGACCTGGAGGGAATGGCTGGGAATGGCTGTTTCTGAGTAAAATGGCTTGTGGAGAGGGGGTGCTTGCTCGAGGCAGGGAGATGACAGCATGGCATACCTGGAATTACTTTGTTCTTCAGATGGAAAGTGGCAGAATTATTGCCCTGAGGGCTGAGTTATGGCACTGAGAATGTTTGGAGATGGAGATCCACCCTACAGCTTTTCACAGTTACTCTGTAACTGCGATTATAAGGATACCAGAAGTTTAAATCTTCTCTTGTTGCTGTCTGAGAAGCGATGAGATCTTTATAACAGGCTTGAGACAGCTGAACATAAAGAAAAAGGAAGATGTAGGTGTTTGGTTGGTTTTGGTTGTTTGGTTGGGTTTGTTGGTTTTTTTAATGAACATTGGAGTTTGCATGAGAAATCTGAGCTCCTGCACATGCTGGTGGTGAAAGAGTGGTAAAATAACCTCCCTGCCTGTATTCCAGCTACTGGCTGGATGGCCTCTGCTGTGGTTGTTGAGTGTGATCCAAAGTTCACTGAAGTTAATGGCACACACTCCATCAGTGTGTATGTATATGAATGAGATAATGTCTAAATAGAGCCCATCCCCCCATTTTAGAAACAGGCTGGAGAATGTGGTGCCATGTGCTACTCTTGGGAAGGTGTGGCATTCATGTGAAGAAGAGCCAGTCACCCCTGGACCAAAAGTAAATTTTTTTGCAGATATCTCTGCATATTAATTTCTTCACCTGTGCAAAGAAATAAACAACATGGTTTGATCTGGGTCTTAAATAATCTAGTAGACTTGGTGAAATTGGTTCTCAAACATCTATTTGGGATATGCCTGTACTCCCATGAGGATCTCACATTAGATATTAAATGTTACGGATTCAAAGCAGCCTGTGAAAGCATAAAATTCCAGTGTACCCTACTTGTGCATCATTAGCAAAAGAAAACAGTTTGAAACAGGTGCTGTAGTACAACTCACCTTAGTACAGTTCAGGAAAAACTGAACTGCTTTAAGTAAGTTGGAGCCAGTTTGAATACTGCTATCCTACATTGCTGAAAGACTGCCTTTGGAAAATTGAGATTTTTGCAATAACAAAAAAACCCATAGAAGTATATTTGAAGCATGTTATACTTTCAGTTTAGAGTGACACTTATCAAAGCTTTGGCTGAAAACTCTCTGCTGACTGATTTTAATAAGGACATATGTCCAGTCACCTGTCTCTGCTGGTGAAGCAGCTGTGTTAGCTGCAGCATTATTGCTGAGCATTCTGAGGAAGTTATATTGATCAGAAATGCACTGGAGAGTTTTTTATGAAGCTGAATTTATTCATTGTCTTCTGCAAGAATACATATTAAGCCTTTTATTTACTATTTGGGGTAATGTTCTTTTTCTGACCTGTACAGAATTGCAAACCCATATGCTTGTAAGAAGAGCTGTGCTCAGATGGCTCCTACAGCTCAGGCTGTGACTCATTCCCTGCAGTTTGTGTGCTTGCACACAGATGCTATTTAAAACCAAAATGATTTCTAAATAGAGGTGAAAGCAGGAGTTCTTCTCTGGTACCAGGCCAGAGCCTAGTAATACTGGAACCCTTCCTCACCTCTTCCCTCTCCCCTGACCAGAGGAGCTGGGGAGTGTCTCTGCTCAGGGTTGTCTCCAGCTGAGGTTTGCCATCACCACCACTGTTCAGCAGTGTTTCATGCTGTCCTTGAGCTGGACTCAGAGCAGTGCTGCTGCTCTGCACCCACAGCTCCTGCCCGCTCAGGAGATGGCCCTGTCCTGCCTCTGCTATTCCGTTCACCTACTTGCATCACACCAGCCATTTGGCTTTTGAAATTAAAAGTTATGCAAGCAACAATCAATACTGCCAGAAACAGAAGCTGGGGCAGGTAGTACTCCAATGGCTGTTACAATCAAATAGTATTTCTTTGTGCCTTCTACCTATGGAGTAAAACATAATAAATGGGAGGATTTTGGGAGACAGGGACAAGACAACAGATCTGTTGTTGTGGTCTGGGTGGGTACAGCACATGCTCTTATAACAAACATCTTTGTGTGAATAGACCAAACCATCCCAGGGGTCACTGGGAAAGTCAGATGCACTGGAAAGGCAGATGCACTAAAGCTTTGTGTGCTGAGTTTGACATACTTTGCTGTAGAAGGATTAAATCCAAAAAGACAAGCAGTGTTTTTTATCTCAGGGATGCACAGTGCAGACCCCTTTAGGCTCGGACCCCGTGTGCAGCTGCCAGTGGGGAACAGGCACTTCCCAAGTGGGGAGCTGAAGGTGCTTGTAAGAGTTCCCCAAAGCTGCAGGCTTTAGGGGTGGGCCAGCAAAGTGCAGCAGGGCATAATCCTGGTTTGACTTTACTGGAAAATACGACCAAATCCCCCCTTTTTACACCAAAACCTACCTGAAGGCTTTTGCCTAAGGCAACACTTTGTCATCCTAGTGGGACTATTTCTTTTCTTGAGAGAAGAGCTAAAGTCTCTACACAGCAAGAATGGGAGCACTGCTTCCCTTCAGGTGACAGGTTGTGCTTTCTTCATTCTGCTTGTGAATGAGAAGCCTGGACACCAAGTGAGTGCTGCCCAAGCAGAACTTCCTGCCTTGGAAGGTGAGACTGTCCCCAGGTACATGCTGGGTAGTGATCAAGCAACTGGTGTGTGGTTTGTTACAGCAGTTGCATAGCTTGGTGTTTGCAGGGATCAGGCAAGTTCTCTGACTGTGTGAGCTGAGGAGTGAGAGCTGAGAGTGAGCTGAGGAACAATTTAAACCCAGGTTTAGTTGTGCTTGATTTCTAAGTAGTTTAATTTTCTACCCCAGAAAGCTCAATTCTTTTGGTTTTGTGGAACTCTGGTATTTCTGGTCTCCTCCACAGTGATGTTCCAGAGATGTAACTTGTGACTGTTTGTGGGGTTCTATGCTCTCATTTCCCTGGTCCCTGCTTGCAGACGCTGTTCCTGTGAGTAGGCAATGAGGAAGCTGCTGCCTGCCTGCTGCAGTGCCCTGGGGAAGCAGGAGCTTTGCTGTGCAGCTCCTGCCCCCCTGAAAGAACAAACCTCCGTGAAGAGGAGTTGACATTTGGTTAACCAAGCCAATGTTGTTGTTACTTCAATCTGTTCTGTGTCGTCCGTGTAATTTTCTATGCAAAGGGGGACAGCAGTCAGAGGAGAGATTCCATCAACTGAAGAAAGAGATTTCATGAACCAGCATAAAGCAATGCCTTAAGTCTGACAAGCATCAGGAACGTATCTTGTGACCAAACACGTCTGTAATGCTGGCTGTGCCCAGTGCCTGTGTGGCACTGAGCCGAGGCAGGCATGAGAGGACAGCCTGTGGGGTTGGGGGACAGACTGCCTGTGTTACACCTCTTCTGATTTGTCCTTTCTCAGCAGCCAGCTCAACTGTTATGAGCTCATTTTCCATCTCACATGAGAAGGAATACTCTGCTTTGGTGGGGTTTTTTTCCTTACTCTTTCTCTAGTTTTCTGTACTGGTGCTAGTTTTTCTTAACTAAACCACCAGCACATGGTATGGCCTCTCTACTTGCAATGAGAGAGCTGGTCAGAACATTCTGGTGCTTCTCTAGCAGCCTGTGAGTACAGGCTGACAGCTTAATTTATTGTGTTGAATACATGAAAAAGTTTCCACTCAAACAAAAAAGATAATCTCCTTTCACTTGTCCCTTCCTCCCTTAGCCACACTACTCCATTAGTAGTATTTTCAAAGAGAAATAATTCCCTGAGTTAGCATTCCCCCCACTCTGTATTTACAGCACTTGGTTATTCTGTACAGCTCAGTAAGTGATGTTGCTTTATTTCTGGTAAGTAGCTCCAGCCTGGCCTCCCCAACAGGTAAAACTCTTCAATACAAGGCACTGATCATTCATGACTGGCACACAGGAATATCACTTGGACACAGCATCACTCTTTTCTGTCACAGACTTTATTGAGTCAGTGAGGGAAGTGAAAGCATCTGTCACCTTCCCCTGCAAAGCAGCACTGGGAGGTCTGTGTAGGGGCATTTTGGTATTTCTAACAGAGAACAGAAAGATTGATTTTGCTAAAGCATTTTTATTGATAAATGTTGTCTCTTCCAAGTCGGATGGCTTTCCCACACCAAATACACAATATAAATGTGTTTTCAAATTAGTTTATACAGATGGGGTACTTACCCGGCTAACCCACCAAAAATCTCTGTGACATAGGAATAATCCCCTCCCGACTTGGGGATGGTGACTCCCAGTTCAGCATAGCACAGCGAGCCGAGGGCAGCCACCCCGCCGCCAAGCACCCAAATAATGAGAGCGAGTCCCACCGAGCCGGCGTGCTCCAAAACTCCTTTCGGTGAAATAAAGATCCCAGAACCAATTATATTACCTGGCAAGGACAATAGGTTAGCAGTGAGATAAAAGAAAGTAAATATTTTGCTTTTATTTATTTAAAAAAAAGGCAAACAAGCCCAAAGCCCCCACTCAACCGAAAAAGACAGCCGTGCCACCCCTGCACCCCGCCTTTCAGATTTTGCATGACTGCAGTTTTTCTGATTACAGCCTGGCAAAAGTGTTACCATTTATCAGCAATCAAGGATGGTAGGTGTGTGCTCAGCTCTGCTGAAGCATGGTAAGTCTCAGCTGAGGATCTCTGAGTTTTCTGGCATGAACTTGCTCAGCTTGCACAACTGTCTGCTCTCACCTGCCATGCCCAAGTGTATTATTGAAAGGACTTAGAAGTGACTTTGTAATGAAGATTTTTCATCCACTTCTAAGAGGAATTTGAATCAGTGAAGGCCCATTTCCAGGGAGGTTGGGAGGTACAAAAACCAAAAGAGTAACATTGTCTATAACCATGGGCCCAAAAGGTGTGCTTGTCCACCAAGGATGGATTTAAGATTGTGCTTGAAAAAGTCATCTCCAAGTCTGAAATACAAGAAATCCACAAACATTTTGTACTTGCAATACCTGTGCTGCTTAGTCATCAGCCATAAATTTTGAAGTTATAATGTGGTATGACTAAAATATTGGACAATATGAGACAATTGAGATGATATGAGTTGAGGCAGTGCTGGGTATAGGAAAGGAGTGCTGGATACCACAGATGCTCTTTTTTCATGAGGGGCCAGGGTTGTTATATGATGGGTGAGCAGCTGGCTCTCGGGGCAGGCACAAAGAGTGACAGTGACTGGGGTGACACCAGACTGTGACCTGTCACCTGTGGGGTTCTGCAGGGCTCCGTCCTCAGCCCTGTGCCTTCAACATCTTCATGAATGGCTTGGACCCAGCTCTAAAAGGAACACTAAGGAACTTTGCTGGTGACACTAAATTAGGAGGAGCTGTTGACTCCTCTGAGGGCAGAGAGGCCCTGCAGAGAGACCCAGACAAATGAGAGAGATGGGCAATCCCCAACCATGTGAAGTTTAACAGGGGCAAGTGTCAGATCCTGCCCCTGGGCTGGGGCACCCCTGGCTGTGTGGATGGACTGGGGAAGGAGAGGCTGGAGAGAGCTGTGGGAAGGCACCTGGGGGTCCTGGGCAGTGGGCAGTGGGATGTGAGTCAGCAGTGCCCTTAAGGCAGGAGGGACATCTCTGTCCTGGGGGCATCAGGCCCAGCATTGCCAGCCAGGCCAGGGAGGGGATTGTCCCACTCTGCTCTGGGCTGGGGCAGCCTCACCTCGAGTGCTGGGGGCAGTTTTGGGCACCACAATACAAAAAAGACTTCATTCTATTAGACAGTCCAGAGGAGGCCACGAGGATGGGGAAGGGTGAAGGAAAAGCCTTATGAGTCTTTGGTACTGCTGTGTGCCACAGTTTTAACAGTTGTAGTCATGCATATGGAGAAGGGCTTTAAGTTGTAAAAGCCCCTTAAAAATAATCTGCTACCTGTCAGCAGACATACCTGTGTATCTCCATTTTTCACAGATCAACTTACCTGAAAACACTACACGTTTGGGAGGAGCTGATGGTATTTTGGAGAGCATGCTGAAGTTCAGACACAGTGATTTTTATCAAGATAAATCTGTATGTTTCCATTGCCTCTTTGGGATGGAACCATATTCCTTTCTGGCCACTCTAGTACTGAATAAATGCCCAAAGACAGAATAACCACAAAAGGGTCCCCTGGATCCTTTCATGCCATCTCCTCCTGCTCACTACCCCCATCCGCTTTAGCTCAGGTTTGCTGCTATTTTTGGAAGCAAAGACCAAATGCAAATGCCCATCCTTCAACAGGCTCTCAGTTTCCACCCCTATCCCTTGGGTCACCTTTCCATTTTGTCAGTACATGAAGAAAGGATACAATCCAAACACAGCATGGCATCCCACAAATTGATCAGAAATCCAATGTTACAGAGTGTCTCTGCAGACCTGTGCTGCGTGGTGCTGGCAGGGGGCTTCCCTGAGCTCCGCTGTGCCTTTGTGCTGGTGAGGGGGTGAGCTGATGGCACACCTGGCTTTCCGTGCCCACCCAACTGCTGCGGTGTGACAGACAGACCTGCCGTGGGCTGGGAAGGGTGGGGAAGTGGGGAGATAAGCTTCAGCAGCACCACGGAAAGCAGTGTGACCTGGCCATGTTGGGAGGAACCCAGGGAAGAGAGAGTGAAGTCCTGGTGAGGTGTAACTGCAGAGAGGAGGTGGCAGCAGTGATCTGGCACAGCAGTGCCATAACGCAGCCTAAACAAACAGTCGCTGATGTGTTTTTTAAATGCTTGTGCTTGGCATTGTCAAAGCTCTGAATCTCTCTGTGCTTTGTGTTTCTGCCGCCAGGAAGGGGCATGGCTGATCCCTGGCAGCCTGGGTGGTGGGCAGTGAGAGGCACTGGTAGTGGGGCTCGCTCTTACATCCAAATGGCTGCAGGGAGAAGGCATCCGTGGCTCAGAAGGACAGCCTCCTGTTATGGTAAGACTGCCAAAGCAGTTCTCCTCGTCTGCAACTCTGAGCTGGAAACAGCCAGAACTTTCTTTGGCTAAGGAGAATACTTTCTGGGCGCAGCTATCTGAAGGAGTAGGACAAGGACCAGACAGCCTTCTGGATGGTTTTTCATACAAGCATTCACAGGATTTTTTTGGTAAATTAAGTAGCTAATCATATTTCAAAAAATGTCCTTCATGAATGAATGAAGAATAAGGCAAAATTACCTTCAAAATTCATTATGGATTTCCTATCACTTTGCACTCACTACATGTGCCAAAACCGTATCAGTAGGCATGGAAGTGCTACACCCCTTCTGACAACAAAATGTTCTTATGGAAACCTGCCATGAATGTGGTAAATGTGCCCAAAAAAGCACCTTCACTTCACTAGGCATAGGATATGTTTAAAAATAGATTTGGTGGAGATACTGAAATGCTCCAGAAAATGAGCTGTCAGAAACTGCCTGATAAGAAGCAGTTCTAAGGAGGTCTTGGTCAGCAGGAACTGAACGGAATTTGATGAGCAGCTCTGGGGTGAGAAAATGCAATATGCAGTGTTTCATAGCATGATGCACATTTTCATAGCATGATATTTTGTAATCTCCTGTTTCTTGGTGTTGCCTTTTTTTCTCCTTTTCACAGTAATACGGAATAGCTGGTATAACAAAACCACGACAACCTCAGCTTTTGTTTAAAAATTATGTTACTAACCCTTATGAGTCATTTTAGAAAACTGCAAAACACAGATGGCAAGTAAAATATCCTGTAATATATATATCACTTCTGAGATCTTACCCAGTGTCATGATTATTTTTTTTTTTGGACAATGTTGAGAGCAGTTTCCACATCCTAGAAAAATAGGAAATGGGGGAGGGGAGTTAAAAAAACATAAGGAAGAAATGTCTGTGTCTTTTTATGTCTCCAGTCAAGTAACACATCCGGTAGCACTGTAGTAAAAGTAGTAGAATGCTTGTATGAAAGAACCATCCAGAAGGCTGTCAGGCCTGTGTCCTGCTCCTTCAGATAGCTGTGCCCACAAAGTATCCTCCTTAACCAAAGAAAGTTCTGGCTGTTTCCAGCTCAGACAGAGCTGCAGAGGAGCCCAGCCTGGCCCCTGTGAGCCACGTGCTCAGCCCAAGTGGCCACACTGGCCAGGCCCCAGCTCGGGTGAACCCAAAGCAGCTGCTGCACACAGGCATGAAGCGTGTTCAGCCTCTCCTGTCAGCCACGCTCCATCTCTGACAGTGCAAGTGGGTCCCAAACATGGTTTTCTGTAAAGAGAATGCCAACCCCGCCCATCCTTTCAAATCTCCAGTTGTTTATCTAATTGTGTTTAGGACCTTTTGTGACCTGGCCCTGGAAATTGTTTTCCCAGACCAGTCACACACACACAGCATGGAGTTTTGCAACGAGGTCAGCACCTCATGTAGAGCTGAACCACTTGGGAACTGTGGTAATGACATTGGGACATGGGGCTTATTGAAAAATCCAGTGTTTCCAGTTTGCCTCTGGCTTTCGAACTATGAGAGTGCATTTGGGGTCAGATATGGGGTTTTGATGTTTTTTAATGTAACTATGAGAACTGAAACTCACCTCTTAAACAAAAGCTGAATTCTCACCAAAACACTTCAAGAACTGCACTTTGAAGGAAAAAAGTATCACTGTGCTTGTTAGAAAATAAAGGAACTTAGTAATACGTGGTGTATTCACTTAGTATGCAAAATCCTTAGGGCATCTTTTATTTATCTGCAGCACACAATCCACATAGACTATAAAAAATAATGGATCTTGCAGCCTGTTGAAAGTATCCATCAGTTTTGTAAGAATGGACTTACTTATATGTAGAGACAATATTTGGTCTTGCTTGGATAAAACCAAGCCACTTCCTGTGTAGTTAGCAAAGAAAAATATCACTCATGCCCTTTTTATTGCATGCACATTTCTTTAAAGCTCTCTTGTACATCTGAAATTCTGAATGGGTCAGTAATTTGTCTAAGCAGCTCTTTCCCCTACAAAGTGAAGTATCAACAAAAAAAATTCTGTGCCCAACCCCACCTTTTTTTGGCCACAGTCAGGTAATGCAGTTTGTGACTAGTTGTTCAGTGAAGTATTATAGTGATGCCAGAATGATTTTTTGCTTTTTCTTTTGTACCCCTCTTACACACTCTTTTATAGTTTTATGTATTCTCAATGCTTTTAGCTAACACACTTGTAACTTTCCAAGGCTGATAACTCAGCTCAGCCCCACGGCACCGTTAAACCAGGAGACCAAACAACCTGGGAGCCCCAGACACCAAGGGCCTCTCCAGAACACATTTTGGAACCTCAGACAGGCCCAGCCAGGGGGAAGGTTCCTCAGAATGGGAGGTTCACTTGAGCCTCTCAATTGGGGATCTTTGATAAACATGTTAATTTTGCAAGTGTGTATTTCAGTGTGAGGGGTGGTGCATGCATTTTCGGGGCATTCCACCTGGATGAAGTGCTGTACCCCAGGATCCTGAAATAAATACCGAGGTAAAAACCCCTTTTCCCCATAAACTGTGTTTTGGTTTTAATTTTAAGACCAGGGAAAGGCATCAATAGCAGGCAACATTGCTAAAAAACTGTGCGTGGTTCAGGAATGTGAATCCTGCCAGACTCCTGCTTTCCTCGAGTACCTTTGCTGTCCTCAGGACATGGCACTCCATGCCCAAGGTGGGTCACGCAGCACTCAGGGCACGCTGCAGGCACTGAGGTGGGGAGGTGAGGTGTTCAAAGGCAGGCAGAGCAAATGTCTGTGCTAACTGGGTGTCCTGCTTCCTTCAGCGTTGCTCTGGAGGTGCATGCCATGTTTATCGAATCAGAATAGGAATTAGTAAGATAGTAGTCAATCACAGTAGTCAGCATCATCAATTATATCCCCAGCTGTATATTGGGTGTTTCATTGCTGCAGTTATGACAGATGGTCTGTGTCTGGGTATACTGACAATGAAGGGCAAATCTGGAACCCTTTTCTCAGTGTCAGTGTGCAGAAGCTGTAGAAAATGGGATTTTTTTTCTTTTAAATTAAATGTTTGAGACCAATCTGATTTCGGGTACAGCTCTCTCTTGATATATTGGTATATTGTATCCTCAACAGCAGATACTGGCAGTTTTCACTGAGAATAGAGTAATAATCAAAACGTTCTCCCATCCTCTCAGGACTCCCACATCTATGTTGACATTGCTCAGGCCAACAGGATGACAGCCTGTGTCACTGCTTAAAACAGTTCTCTTATAAACAAATGCTGAAGCCTTGCATCCTGCCTAGGAATGATAAATAAATATATCTGTTTTCAGAAGAAAATATTGTAAAGAATTGAGAATCCTGTTTGGCAAAAACAACAAAAAAGCTTAATCAAAAGGAATTGTGCTTTGCAAACTGTTTAAATCCAAATTAAATATGAGGTGGATTATGTCAATAATGGTGATGATGTGACTCATCGTGGATATTTATTTATGTATTTATTTAGCAGAAATCTGCTAAATGAAGCAGCTTCTGGTGCAGCTAATTGCCAGTTAATTGGCTCCCAGGAGTTAAACACTCCCAACTGAGGATGTTAGTGATCAGTTTTGACTGTCACTGCCTGTTTGTGAACTCAGGGAATGACCCAGCTACAAAACCAGTCAAGAAATAAAATGTACACCTCATAATTTTGGTGCAAAGTGGAAATTCTGTGGCAGCACAGACAGTCCTGATGGCTCTGTTTATTCGCAGTAAATAAAGTGGCTGCTCTCTGCCCTGGCTGAGCTCGAGCTCTGGCTCAGCCACGCGCCGGCAGCGCTGCAGAGGAGGCTGCCATGCACCACTCATGGGCTGTGGCTCCCAAACACAAGGCCAGGCAGGCTCAAGGGGCTGCTCAGGATTTGCCCTGCTC
Organism: Vireo altiloquus; assembly: GCA_013396875.1. Lineage (NCBI taxonomy): Eukaryota > Metazoa > Chordata > Aves > Passeriformes > Vireonidae > Vireo > Vireo altiloquus. The sequence goes on along the minus strand of VZRF01004629.1, from coordinate 324,375 downwards.
TCCTCCAGCTTATTAACACAAGCACAGCATCTAAGGCAAGAGATTATAAGTGTCCCCTCCTCCCCCCATTAAAATACAAAGAAATTCTGAATCAAGAAAACAGGTCCAAAAAATGACTAGGCTGTAGGGACTCAATTAAAACTAGCAAAAAAATGCACCTCAAGGGCATTTTCTTAACCTCTAATCAAACATGAATTTAGGCTATGTGGCAGTTAAGGTATTTAATGCAATTTCCTGCATTTTTTTTTCTTTTAAGTAGCATTCAGAAAACTCTTAATGAAGAATGGATGAAGAATAAAAGGATCTATAAAGCCTGGCATTAAAATAATAGCCATTTAACTTCATATGCAAGTAAAAAAATGGAATTTCTCTATCAGTGGAAAATGAATTATGGCTGCTCTACTAATATGCTTGCAAAAAAAAACCAAACCCTTAAAAGGGCTATAAAAATAACATTGATAATTTAATGTCTACAGGGATTAGTATTTAACAAAATTAAACAATCTTAAAACCTGACTTCAGTTCAAATATTTATGTTAAAATTCCTAGCAAGCAAGAACATGACCAGCCATTATAAACTGCTATTCCAGCATTCCAACTGGATTTTACTGGGTTAAGAATTTATAATCTGATTATACTACACCCAACTTTAAAGATTTTAAAAATCAGGCTGCTTCAAATACTGACAAAAGTGTTTTCCTTAACTTCTGATAGATGTATAAAGAAGATTATTTGCCTTCTGAGCACTAATATGCAGGTGTAGTCCATGAGGACTAGAAGAAGCAAAGTTTTCTAACTATGAAGGTGTGGATAGAACAGAAAAATAAGTTAAGGAAAGTAAATATTTCAGGCATAGCTTCACTAATAATACCTGATGCAGCCTTACAGGTTGTGCAACAGTCTGTTTCAGTGATAAGGGTTAGATTACTATCTAATAATAGATACTGCATGAGGTACTGTGGAGATCTGTAAATAATTTAAATTTATATATATGAAAAATCAGTACCTGCTCAGCAGGGCACAGCTGTGCCCTGCCCAGCTGCACAAAGGGCAGGGAAAAGGCAGACCTGCCCACCCAGTGGGAATTGGGCTGGAAGTGGCTGTTATCTGGCAAACTTGAAGAGCTGCGACAAGGATGGAATATCATTCTTATCCTGAATTTTAGGGAATGTTACTGTGGCTGCCAAATATTTGGGTTGCTGTTCTCCCCAGTAATCAACCTGTCTGCAGGATGATGGCATGTACCCTTCCCCAGAGAGAGAATAACCTCTGCCTTCTCATCTGTTATTTTAAGAAAATATAAGACTGATTGAATTGCAAAGACCACTGATGAACAGAACTAGTAAGTGGATACAACTCATACATGCCAGCCGCATTGTGGTGATTTTCTGAGCGTGTTAGGCAGCTGTGTTGCAATTAGATGAAAAAATCACAGTCAAGAGAAGAGCAATCAAGGCAAATTTGTGCCAACCTCAGTCTTCCCAGGACCTTTAATATATCTGGGGCCATTTGAAAGTTCTTTAAAAGTAGTAAGCTGCACATGTGGCTCTGGCTTAAGGTATATAAACTGCTTAAATGATGATGGTTTGTTTGGAATCCATTTCCATCAGTAGTAGAAGGCAGCCTTAAAGGAAAGCAGTACTCAAATCCTGCAAGATGCATTTATGGGACTGCAGTGCTTTGCTATTCTTCTGAAACCTGCTGCTTGCCACAGGAGACTGACCATGCTCAGGCTGTTAGCAGTCCCACCTCTGCCAAAGTACCCAATGGCTTAAACCCACAAAAATGTGGTGATTTAAAATTTCTACCTTTTTGTAAAATAAGTGATAATTTGTCAATACTTTTCTTCAACAGGAGCAGGTTAACCAAGAGAAACTTCATCAAGAAAGCTTTTAAGCCTCTGTTTCAGTAACACAGTGGTCACAAAACAATCTGCTGCTTCAACAGCATCTAAAGGAGGTTCCATTGGCATGTGTTGACTGCTTGTAGGAAGGGCACATCTCTACCATAAAGACCTCACTACAAGAGATACAATGTGGGGATATTCTCATTATAGTACTTGAGTCAAATGCAAATGTTCCATTAACCAAAAACAGCACTGGAACCTCTGATCCAGTTCTCTGGCTTGCAAGCATCATGGTCTCCTGAGAATGTATGTGGGCATACATTAGGTATGGTAGATGAATTTACAAATCCTTTTGTCCAAAATTGCAGGGCCTAATTGAGAAGGAAGCCTGGTTGTCCCTATCATGTCAGTGCTAGCCCCGACCACGATGTGTGCAGAGGACAGACCTGCACTAAAGCAGATAAATGGCCAGGAGGTGCTGGGGATCAGGGCTCTTAGGAGTGTGGTCATGACTTGGCAGTGGGTTTTTGAGAAATCTCAGAGACAAGCTGGAAAAAGCAATTTCTTTCTAACCTGTCTTCAATTCTAAATAGTTAACTCCATTTCTAAGGTAGCTCTCTATAGTTTCCCAGGAGAAANTAGGAGCATGTGAAATAATAAAGAAAATGGCAGATGTCTGCTAGTAAATGGTTTTATTCAGTTTAATTTGAGTAACACTGTTACAGTGTGCTTATTTCAAAGGAGAAGTTAAAGCCTGTATGATAGGATTTTGTTGTTGTTCTAAATTGAAACTCCTTTTATTCTGTTAATCCTTTCACAGGCTGCAGGCTCTGTCTGCTCTTTTCAGGCGCACAGTCCACTGCTTTATTTCCTGCTCCTCTGTTCTGACTCTTGTACTTGGTCTGACTACTTCCTTAACTTCTGACTTGCTCTCCTCTTCTCTTGCCAGCATTGGGATATGTGGGCTGCATTTCATTACCATGAAGAGGAAACCTCAGCCTCCCATGCCCTTCTCTGTATGCTGCAACGATAAGGCAGAAGTATCAGGAAAAGCCTTCTAGGGACGAGGTGATGTTTTCAGTGGGATATTCTCAAAGTGAGCTCTCCCATGCTGCCACACTCAAAGCAGCCTATGCAGCAGTATGGCTGTGTCCAGGAGGGGATTAGAACCAGCTACTTTTGCTGAGCTTCATATTGCACCTTCCTCTTCTGCCTTATTCCCTGACATCAGGGACCTTTAGCAGGGCTTATTACAGGGCAGTGCTGCCAGGTGAGGATGAGGGAAGCCCACAGACAGCTGCAGAGCAGCTTTTTGGTGGTTCCCACTGCATCCCCAGGGGCAGTGGTGCATGGGTCTATGGGGAACAGAGGCTCAAACTTCCCTCGACTGTGGGACTTCAGCACATAAAGGAGCTACTGTGACCCTTGAAGCAAAGGAGAGAATGCTTCAACCCTCCTTTCCAAAGAGAAACTGAATGCCAAACCTACCTTGATGCAGTGAGAGGGATGTGGAAGAAACTCCTGTGATGTTCCTAAAATGCTTGGATTGCCCTGGGAAGAAAGTGCAGCACTGAACACTGACTGCTCTCTATAAATAGTGCAGCTTTATGTTGTATTGGCCCTCGTTATCTGTCCAACATCTGGTTTCTGTGCTCTCTGGATCTCAATATCCTGACTTGGAATTTTACCTGCAAATGGCAGAAACTCGTTGTTAAATCCCCTGATGTAGAAATGGGCAGTGTGTGAAGCTCTGCCCTGCAAGCATCCTGGAAGACGTAGAAGTCTTCTCTAGGACAATGTGTGACTGATTACTAACAGATAAATTCTGATTTTAAGGAAATCAGCTGATAGTGGAGATCAGTCCATCTGTAGCAGCTTAAGGGGCAGATGCCAGCCCATTCAGCTGATTTAATATTTGTCCCTTGGCTGAGAATTCCCACAAGTGATAGCTGCACCTCTGGGAGCGTTCTCGCAGGACCCTCTACACCCACAATGATTTTCAGTAATTACCAAGAAGAAAAGCAGTTACAAAATGCTGCTGTAAAGCTCACCAACTCAGCTCTAAAAACAGCCAAAGAGTTCAGCTATGTCAGGGAGTGCTGTGGGTCAGACAAGGACAGTATGACAGATACAGCTTTTTAGCAGCTCACTCTTCAGCCCTACTCATGCCAATGGTAAAGACCCCTGCACCAGCTTTGAAGCATAATTTGTTTAATGGAAAGTGCTGGAGTTTTTTCCTTCCCCCCCTTCCCCCAACTCTATTCTTTTTGCTCATTGTGATTGATCACAGTGAACAGATTATTCTGTCTGGAAAATTCAGCAGCAATTGCTGCCTAGTGGAAAAGGCTCTTGCTGTCCATTCCTGAAAGCTGTCAGTCCTCATGGATGTGTCATTGCCCAAATCAGAAAGATTAAATAAAACATCAGATTGCAATTTCGAGAGTTACATAGCACACAGAAGGATTTTTTTGTTACACAAGTCTAGGCTCTAGCAGAAGAAACCAGCGTGGAAGTTGGCACTGTCTCTCTGATCCCCACACTGCTCCACACTCCCTGCTTACCTTGCACAGCATCTCTGCAGCTTTTTGCTGTCAAAAATGTTCCTCCTTGCAAATTAAAAACTTTGTTTACATGCATTGGTGTCCATGCAACCCTCAGCTATGGCTACCAAAACCCCATGTGTGTTCTGCACCAGCCAAGGGACAGTGTAGAGACTTACAGGGCAGCATTACAGGAATGAGCAGATCTGGAGGAAAGGCACAGCTTGAACTTGATTGCTCAACTGCAAAATAAAGCAAAACCTAATTCCCATTCTTGCCTCTGATTTTCTCTCAGATTACTGGGTTTTATGCCTTCTGCTCTGATCCCAGAAAGATGAGTCCTGCAAAAGCATCCTCAGACTCAGGTCAGTTGGTGGACTTTGGACTGTGCTCACACACCTTCTGCAAACTCAGGAACCATTAAGAGCATCTCTAAACTAGACATCACTTAATCCTTGATTTCTGAAGGGGTATAATGGGAACTTCAGTATGCTAAACTTTTAAGGTAAAGCTTATTCTTCAATATTACCCTGAATAGTAAAAGGCTAAAGTGTTCAAAGTGTCTTCCTGAATTGAAATTCCAGGCAATACGTATTTAAAACAAATGTATACAGAAATGGCAGTAACAAATCATCCAAATACATCAACTGTTGTGTAATAGCTCAGGTCATGTTATTGAGAAGAAAGATTAATTTAGAATCTCCTATACGGTCTAGGATCCTTGCCAATGCCTAGGATCTTACACAACCTTGTTTTGGATGCAGATGTAAACAGGACAGGAACTTCTTAGCAAAGTTTGTGGTTGTTGCAGGTTTCACACCCCCTTGATCAGAAATCATTCACTCTCTCAAGTTTACATTCTTCTGGCTGTAAATCTGTATTAGCATATTCTGTGTAGCTAGTTTTACCTCTTAGCACGGTAATCTCAGCATTTATGTCTCTCATTCACATCTCTAAGTGGCTTTATCTCTGTTTTATCAACGAATACAAAGATAGGCTATGGTCAATGAACTGAGGTGGAATTTAAAAGCAAAAAAATTGTATTTATGCTTCCTAGGGTGTGTACAACTATTGCACAATGATATTTGCCTTAAAGCTTGCACTTAACTTGAAGTTTTGGTTACTAGCTCAGCCTGAGTTTAAATGAGATTTACAAACACTTTTCAGCTCAGTATACACTTTGACAGACACCACTTAGGATGCTGTGTTGCTGTCCTCATGTATTTAGAAACCAGTGCTGACTTGTATCTTGACTTTATTTTTAAGTATGTAATTTATTTTTAAAGAACATGTTTACACAATTTTATTGAGAAGAACTAGAAACTCCTGCATTTCCAAAAGAAATGGCAGCTTTTCTTGCAGTTCTTAAATATCTATGATCTGGGAATTTAAGGTCCTGTTGTAACATGATCTCAAGAGTCAGCAATATTACTACATAATATATATGCATGTACGGATCTTGTATTTGCAAATATCACAACTATCTTTTGAAATTAAGTATCTTCAGAATTATGAGACTTCATGTTGCTCACTGATGTCTTTATATATCAAGTTTATCTAAGCAGTTGACCAGCTGTATAAAAAAATTCATCAAGATTGTTGCTCCTGCCCCTGAATAGAAAAACTTGTTCATAGAATGGTTTGAGTACACAGAAATATAGAATTAAATTAGCTAACCCTCCAAAATACATGTTAACACAGACTTAAACACCCCTGCCATAGTGGTGTATAGGACCCTGGTTATAATATACACTTTCTGTTCCAGTTTTACAAGAGATTGGAGATCTGTCTTGCTCTTCTTTTCTAGTTTCCTAAAGTAACAGATTTATGTTTGAAACATGTTCTTTATAAATGTCACTTTACAGAAGTTTTCTCCTTGGTTTGGTGTTCTGAGCAGCAGAATCTCAGCCAAGAATTCCTCAGACTATTTTGGAAGGCCTCAAAGGGAAACAAATGGATTTCAATATGGGATATTCATAGACCTGTCTTCAGAGGCTCTGTGAGTTGATGGCTGGAAGTGAATTTGCTCCTTTTGGCCTTTGTGTGCCACTTTCCCTGTCTGAAATACAGAGGATGATCCCAACCTGCTGCAAAGGGCAGCCAGGATGCTGCTCCTGTCCCCTGACCGTGTTTGGTCAATGACAAGTGTGTTCATTTTTAGATTTGTGGTAAAATGAGTGAATGGGACTGACCCCCTGTAACTTCAATTAAGGAGAACAGATTACATCTGTTGGCATTACTCTCTGCTGTGCAGCCTGAACACAGTAAGGTTCATTCTCACCCACTTCACTGCCAACCTCGCTCAGGTATGTGGGCAATAAAGGATTAATGTGTTTTGTACCCAGCTGCTTTAATTTAATTTAAAGCCTGATCCTATGAGGCAATAAAGTCTTCTGCTCCTGTTGCCTTCAGTAGGATTTGAGGGACTTGGGACCAGTTAAGAAAAGGCTCTTTAATTTTCTATCAGGAGCACGAGCACGTGAAGGAGAGCTATTCCTTCTGTACGCACTTGTAATATGTACAGGATTGGGCACCTTTTGTAATAGTCTGCTTAAATCTTACTGTGTTGCTAGGGAACTGGCCTTGTCCACAACCAGAAAACATGGAGACATTGTGTCCTACTGGTTTCTGGCAGAGTTTACCATAAGAAATGGCTTTATTGCAACAAGATCTACTAGGAGGAGTACAAAAAAGGTAACTTGTCAGCTTTTTTTTTTTTTTAATTACAAATATTTTAATTCTATCACACACATGGAAATCCCTTTCAAACTGGAGGCTAGGCATGTGAGGACACCACCAGAATCAAACACTTCTTTATTCTTTAAAATACCGATTCAGCTATTTTTAAATTTACTTGAGTCTAAGTACAGTGTTTGGAAGCTTAACAAGCTTGGATACTCTCTGCTCCTTTGCACTAAATAAGGCTATTACTATTTTCAAGACACTTATAAAAAGAATTGATTATGTATGTTTCCAAAACATATGGCTTTTCAAGTTTTCAGACTTCATTTAAAAGTAACAGAAAAAAGAAACTTGTATTTATGGAAACCTAGAATGACATTTCTGATACAGTTCCTTATCCCTTTCAGGACATCAGAACTGTCTGCATTGTTTTAAATTAGTGATAAAACAAGGCTTGCCACCCCAGATACCAAAGCATAAGTCTGCTATCAAAACAGGACAAAATCTGGGCAGAGAGAAAAATAAGCCATGGGGAAATGAAAATGAAATACAGTCTGAGGTGACCTCCCTTAAAACAAACAAGTAAATCCTGTCCTATTAAGCTCTCAGGAAACCTGCTAAAGAATTTTGAATTAATCCAGACAAGAACTCAAGCCCACATTTTCATCCTCATCAGTCCTTTTCTAGCAACTCCCTAAGAAAAATCATCTATTAGGTGTTTTGTACAAAAGGATGAATTTTTATGATATAAAAGCACACACTTTAAAGCTGTAAGTCCTCATTCCTTGGCAGTCATTATCTTCAGGTTAATGGAGAAGCATATATTGATCCTCTCCAAGGCATAGGTAGGCAAGGAGGCAAGAAACACTCTTCTGGATTCATCAGCCTTCTTGGTGGGAGATGACCAGGAGCAATCTCACAGCACAATACATTAAAAACCTATCACATATGGCACCTGTTAATAGTTTTTTCTCCTTCTCTCATGATGGTTGCACAATTTAACAGCAAAAAATGGAAGACACTAAGGAACTGGGAGACTAGCCAAGTTAGGATGTTTTTTCTTGTCAGACCTGTAGCTTATAATGCGATGCACATGTACCCAAGTGCCTTTTCACTAAACTCCTTGTGTTACAGAGAATGTGTTTCAATAGTCAGACCTCAGTTTTTGTCCTCCACTGCCTGGATGTATCTCCACAAGAGAACAACTTTTTATACCGATTGCTCACCCCGTGTGATTTTCTAACCCAGAGTTAATGTACAATAATTAATGTGCCTATGCATTGACCAGGGCTACAGGTGAATTAGGTATTTTGTGGTGGGCAGCCTTGGGACATTCATTGCCATAGATCACACTAATATTGTGGATTTTAGCTCTCTGACCCAGTGTATCCAACTGAATGGGATTCTTCCATAACTTGATTTCTCCTGGTATTTGTGGATGCAAATAAGGTCCTTATATTGTTCAAACATAATTTTTCGTAGTATACTATATTAAGATGTTTGGCCTGATCTAGATTAAGTGGCTTCATGTAACTGATGAAAGAGCAATTGTTTTTCACAGCAGAAAAACTGCCACTCATCCAGATCAATGACCTATTTCTTGGAGTTAGAAGTAACCTTTCTAAAGTTTTACTGATTTTAAATGGTATGTTTTACACTACTGATATTCTGGTCCCACATTTGAAATGTGATTACACCATTATATAAAGATCAGATAAAAAAAAAATTCAACTCAATTTTCAGATGCAAAAAAAATTTTAGTCTTCTGTAAGTTGGTACTATTCTAAAGAAAGTGTTAAATGAATCAGAGCCATTCAGCTCTGGGGGTTATTCCATTAGCCAATGATACAGAAATTCCTCAGGCTTAAACATCACCAGAATAGTCCTCGCCACTTTTCTTGCTCTGAGATCCAATGGAATTTGGAATTTGTCTCTATTGCCAGAAAGAGATGACGAACCACATCTAGGAGGAAGAATTTAAACAGCTCACCATAACACTAGATGGGTTCATGTATTACCCTGCAATCAGAAAAACAGAATCTACAAGTTCCTGAAGATGGGAACAATTTGCAGACAATCACTGAGGGCAGACCCAAGGCTGCTCTCATGTCTGCAGTCACCTCCTCACGCAGAGCACTATTGAACAATGGCCAAAAGACTGACACAGAAGACAATGGCAGCATCAGCAGACAGCAGCAGGCATCAACCAACCCTTTATTGCCCCACAGCACAACCTTTTATACCTTACCTATGTCACTCACATGCTTCTTGTTACAGAAATCAACACACATCTGCATTCCAAGTCGTATCTCTTTCTTCCCAGGAATACAGCTGTAACTTATCAAAGTGAAGGCTGCTTGCTGCCCATTCTTGTACCCCACAAATCACTCTTCAAATCTTGCTTTTCATCCCTGACTTGCAAAGGCCAGTGCCAGAAGAAAACATTAGGAGAATAAACTAATACTGCATAAAGAGATTTTGTGGAGGCTGACATGAATAAATGTATTTAGCACCACACGTTTTTCCTCTGCAGGACAACAAGGCTTGCATATTCTCTATGCTTTCTCACTATACAGAGAGAGATATAAACATTTAAAAAGGAATTAGGGTGTTGAGATGCTCAGTCAATGTTGGATTGCTGGCTCCCTGCTCTTTGCCATGGAACATCTGCTAAAGAACTCTTTGGAAGACTTCTGAGTTTTTCAGGACCAGCAGAAAAAACCAACACTGTTAGGATATTTTATATTTGGGGCACTTCAGTACTGACAAATGCCTTCTCATTTCATCACACTGCCATCAAGATGACAAAAAAGTGTGGCAGCTAGTAGAAACTCCCCCCACAGTACAACAAAAAACAGGGTCTCAAAAGGAAGAGTTTGGCACATGAAAAGCTGCAAACAAAAAAAAGCTAAACCTCCACCAAACCACTTCTGCTTGTTGTAAGCCTGCCAAAGCTGAACAGACTTTCTCAACAGAAAAGGCTACATTATGCTAGAAGGAAATGAGCTGCAAGGCACAGGAAAAGGGAACACGAGTGGAGATTTATGGCACTGCTGAAAGCAGGCACTGTACTGCCAGATCAGGAGTGAGACACTTACCAGAGGATGCTACCTCTGTTAGTTCATCTATCTAGGAAGCAGTTTCTGTTGTAGGGTATCTAAACTACTGGCATTCATTGCAGAGGGCTCAACACTTCAGCCTTGTGATCAGAGTCACTGTGTCCCAATCAGAACTTTCAACTTTTGTATCAGGTAGGAAGGTAAAAACCCCCCTAAAACTAGCAAAACTCACCCGAACTAAACCTGCTCAAACCAAAGCCATCAGCCAATGAATATTTGGTAGCTAATGACTTGGAAACAGAATTGTGTGGCAATTGTTGCAGAAAAGTACAAATTTCGCTTTTTTTTTTTTTTTGCTCTTCATATTGTACATGTGGGACTTCACATGCTGAATTCTTCTTGATATAGACTGCAGCAGAAAGGCACATCTGTGGATGAATAAAACCCTTTTCTTTGTCCAGAAATATTCACTAAAGAAAAACATAAAGTTAAGGCCCTTTTTTCCCCCCTCCTCTGCCAGGAATTTCTAATTACCGCTCCTATTTAGACCTCCTCTGTAAGTAAGTTTAGTCTCAGAACTAAGCTGCTACCCCGGAGAAGCTGCAGAATCTCCCTGAACTTTTACCAAGTTTAATTTGAACTTTGCCATGGTTTTCACTTTCAAGTGAAACTGCAGCTTGTTTTCACCTCCCTAAACTCAAGTGAAAGTCTACCCCAAACAATTCTGACGGAGAACTGTATATTGAAACAATCTTGAAGAATGTAGGAACAACTTATCACCCCTAAAATATCATACCATAAATACAACTTGCATTCTCGATGGACATCTCTAGCTTTCTTTTTTTTCAAAACGCAGGATTGGATCTTTCTCAGTAGCATGAACCTTTTTTCCTATTGGGTACCATACCAAATTACAGATACCAATCAGATTAAATGTACATATGGAACCTGGACATGTAATTTTCAGTAGTTTTGAATCTGAGCCTAAGCCTCTGGACTACATGGAAAAAACATTCACAAGACCCTCAAAGTGTCTTTGTTTCTCACTAGTAAGGAATATGTGCCATTTATCTTGAAAAAAAATTGAAATTACATTTCTCTATAGTCCAGAGCTAGACCCTGAACTATTGCCCTAAAAAAACCAGTTGTGCATTTGTAAATACTTTGTGTGTTACATCAGTAAGTGCCATGTGGAACCAAACGCTCAAAACATCAGTAAGCAAGATGTGTAACAGGTAAGGAAGGCTGACTCCTTTCTAAAGTGTTTTGGAAATACTTTTTTTTTTGAAAGAGAGAACCACTGAAGTGCAATCTGTATTACCCTCACAAGTCAGTGAACAAAAGTGTGTCGTGAAACTTCAGTTAGCTACAAAAGTGAAATGCTCTTGCACGGATTCAGAGGGAGAAAATTCTTGCTGCTGTTTTCTATGACTCCAGGTAGGACCACAGAAATCAGGAAAAAGCATCCAATGATGTGGGTGGGTTTTTTTGCTGTTCTTTTTATATATCTTTCTTTCTGCTGCAGTCCTGTAACTTGGGTACTACTCCAGTGAAGTCCATTGGGTGTGACTAGGAATGATCTCCTAATGATTTGATATGTTACTTGATAAACAGATGGATCTGATTCAATGACCAAAACCCAGTGCACTTAAGGAATGGCTGCCCATGAAACACAATCAGAGAGGATACAGCAAGCACTGGGCATTAATACCTATCCATTTTCACTTGCAAAAGAGGAATATGAAGGCTATTCCCAGTTCCACGTGCTCTCTTTCTCCAGGGTTAAGCTAGCAGCTTGCTGAATCCTGTACTAGGTTTCTGCCAATAAAGACTATCTGTGGGATTTTAAGGGATGTTAGAATGGGAAGAGGCATACCAGTAAGGAGACATCTAGTTGACACACAAGAAGGCTGGCAAATAGTTTTCTGTTAATGACAGGGAGGAAAAATCACATTGGAATGCTCCACTTGGAAGTGATATTTATGCAAATAAAAACTTCCCTGTCTATATATGCAATTATTTATGTAAGTATGATGCCAGGCAGATATAATGACAAGCAAGGCAACTCGGTTGTTCCCTTGATGGATTATCACAGTGTGGGCAGTAACTTGCACTACATACTGGGATAACCCTGACATAAGGAAGCATCTCCGACATAAAGAGGCTTTTCAGCTTGCAGGCATTCTGCTGAGACCATCCACTGGGTGGCTGACTGGCGTCGGCTACGGAGGGAAGTAAGCAGCATGTGCTGCTGTCTGGGCAATGTGGACAGATAAATTCCAGAAAGTTACTTTCAGAACTAGCAATAACTGAACGTACTGCTCAGCTGAACATAGTTTTGTTATCATCACTGGACCTGAATCAGGAACCAGTTTATAAGGGATATTACATCAAATTTGTGTGTGAGTAGAATAAGTACTGTGAGTATTTTTTAAGCGATGCCAAGTCAGCTGATGCAGATAACTTGACTGCCTGTGCTCAGCAAAATAAGGACATGTATTTAGTTTTAGCTGACACATTTTATTGTAGCTGAATTTGTAAGTCTTCTAGTAGGTCTTATATTGCCTGATATTAAATCATTCACGTGTATACAAAAGATTTCCTCATAATGCAAGTATTACCCTATGGCTACTTTAATGCAGTTTTACAACCATATAAATAAAGGTTTTAAGAGATGTTTAACTGTTTGTTTTATATAACATTACTTGATCTGTTGTATTAAACATTCAAACAACTCTTTTTACAAGTGTTATATATGCAATTTGTGTATACAGTTAAATATACATTTCTAATTTAAGAATGGTGTATTTTGTTTTTCCAGCCCAAAGAACCAGGCTGGTATCAGACATTAATTGGTCTGCACTTTCTAGTTCTTGTTCTTTTCTAAAGAACAGTGGAATGTGGTAGAAATTACACAGAGACAAATCATGGAGCTTCTTACTTAGCTTTTCATCTACACAGGCAAAACTCCAAGGAGGGCACTGTATAGCTAATATTCCCATGCTCAAAGAAAACACACGTGCAATAATCTTAATTACATACACAGTTCTACAAATGACATGTAAAGCCAGCTATGTGTATGTGCATGACAGAGCTGTTCAATTAAACACAGCATTGATTTCTGTGTTTGATAAATAAAATCTAGTGTGGATTTCAAACAATTATGTAGTATCTATAAGTTATTCTCTAGGAGACAATAATGCATGTATGTCACTACTTTTTAAGCTGTATTACTTCATCTAAGTATTGGCAAGCTTGATTTCTGGTGTATTTGAGCGCATTAGAAGATTATTAATGTCTGGAGTCCATGAGAGATTTATTTTCACTGTATGTAACTGTGTTTGAGACAGAGCAGTTTGGGTGCTTCTAAGCAAGTCTCAGGCACTTTCCAAAAGTGCTCTTTCTGTGGCAGAGATTAATTGTCAGAAAGATTTGTTACTACTACTAAACACTGTTCAGTTTTACAGTCATTAACTACCAGTCTCTTTTTAGAGTTAAAAGGTTTTTTATTTAGTAGCTGCATTTACATTAGGATGCTCAGAAGTGTCTTCTGCCGCAGTGTGAAATAAAATTTGGAAACAGCCTTCTTCTGTAACCAGGCTTGTTTGTAAGCAAGTTAAAAAATATAAATGAAGTAATGAAGGATAGACTTAAGTTGTATGAAAGCTAGGCTGCTGGAAGAGATCAGGAGACTGTCCTATGGGGTGGATATAGGACAGACATATTATATTCATAATTTGTTGTAGTTTTGCTATTTTTTGTGAATATTTTTTGTTAGATGAACTAGTATTTCTTATGGCAAAACCTTTCAAACCTCTATTAAAGGAGGATAAAAATGTCAAAGGATGAGCTTTGTGAGTGCATTAAGACAGAATAGCAATTTATTGTGTTGACAAATACCTTGGTTGTAAAAGTAGAAGGAAAATTGCCCTATAATTCAAAAGATGGCAAGAAGATTGAAAAGGAAGACCTGTTTTCCAAGGAATTAGCACAGGGTATGGGAGCTTCAGGACAACTGGCAAGATACAGCCTGTCTGTGCCCTCCTTGCTCCCCGAACCAGGACGTGCCCTCAGGGCAGGCTGAGCCCCTCCTTAGCTCTAACAGCTAGAGGCATGGCATGTTTAACCTGGAGGATGGGATGTACCTGTAAAGGGTCTTTTTATTCTCTTGGTTGAAACTGTGATGGGCTAATAAGAGACTACAAAATATCAAGAGATCCTGCCATTACTGGAATATTCTCAAATATGGTTATAATGGTGATAAAGGTGCTCCCACGCCCAAGCATTCTCTTTCACTTCGCGTTGTGTCTTTCTAAATTAGCACAATGTCTAAGGAGAAATGTCTTTCTCCTTAGCACAATCTGACTCCCCAGCTCTGCAACTCATATAATGGCTTATTCTAAACAAGTGGAATTAGTGTACAGAAGGCAACCACAAACTTATTAATCACATATTTATAATCTCATATTTACAGTGTTTTTCAAATACTCCTCATGTTTCCTCTTCTTCATTACTAGAAGATTATAATTCTCTATATCCATCCTGCAGCTGATTAGAATTGAAGAACAGTCAGCTAAACCAGAACATTTGGTGTAATGTCGGCAGATCACAGCATCAAACTTCTATTTGATAATATAAAAAATGCTCATACATTTTCTGTACCTGCAGCATTTTCATATGCTATTTGAATAAAGATAACATGCAAGAACATTTAAAGAAAAATAAGAAAGATAATAAAATAATCTTTATGTCCATAAAGAGCAAGAAGAGGTTTTTTCAAAAGCAAGTTTTGGTTTCCTTGGTGTTCTCAGGCAGTATGACTTTGCTGTGGGATGCATCAGAATCTGATGTCTAAACCCCTGAAATGGGTTTCCCTCATCCACTCAAAACCAGGAAATCCAATGATGGCTGACATAAAAGTCCTTGTCTGTCCATTGGTATGTTCCGAAGGCTCCGACACACTGACTGCATCTGTTTTTTCCCTGCCATTCAACCACTTGGAAATACGTCTTCTGCCTATGTTAAATTCCATCAAACAGAAAATTTGTGAGTTAACTGGTTGCGCAATATCAATTTTGATCGACTAGTTAAATTTTTTTTTCTGAAGGAGTCTTAAATAAGATTTCACTTAGTTAACTCCAGATACGGCATACAAGTTGATCTAATTTAGTTTACAGTGTCCTCTGATTTGAGACTGTCATGTTTTATGCAGTGACACCTACAAACTCTTACTCTAAACTCTTACTACATACCACTTTGTTACAAAAGACTTTGATACGTAATGTAATTTCATGTATCTGCATACAAACAAATCAAACGAAAAAAAGGATCCTATGGTTGTGTTTCAAATGTCTTCTATGAAAATGTGGGGGAATTTGCAGAAGAATTTTTAGGCTTTGTGTGGCAAAGCAGACAACCTTCTCTAATACTTAAACCACTTGAGAATACCACTGTTTATAATAAATGCCAGTGCTTTTCCCTGCTCAAATATCCTTGATTAGATGAGAGGCTATTTCATGAGATTTATTTTGGACATGACATATATGAATTCTGCTTGCAAGATGTTGCAAATAAGGTTGATGCAAGGTTGACTGGGAGAGAAGGGTAGCAGTCTCAAGAGCTCATTCTCTAATACCCAACAAATGATATAGATGCCATAAATCTTCCCTATGACCAATAGCAACTCAGGGAACACCTAACCCTGGAAGTGCCTTACCTACAGCACTGTGCAGCACTCAGTACTTCACTCTAACACAAGGTCATCTGTGCTCCACTGAGATCCAGAACCTAGATATTCTCCCTTAAATATGCTGAGGGGTTCAAAATAAAGGTATGTGTGTGTATGTAGAACACATCTTCCCACAAACTGCAGATACAGATTTTATGTATGGAATGTAATATTTTCCTTTCATGTAACAGCCTTGCCCACAATAATTTTGTTCAATGGCATTGAAATTTCTTTCTTTTTTTTTTTTTTTGCAAGACCATCTCCACCTACATCGGACATAAAGGCATACATGACTAAGAGCATAAAATTTCAGTAGGGCATTATGATCACCTATAGGAAGCATGCAGTGAAGTCCTCTTCCTCAAGCTTGGTGACATCAATCATAGAGACACATAGGGGTGTCCCAGCCAATTCTGCTACTGAACAGCGTATTCCCATGGATGTGGCAGATCCTGCTGTGCCCGCTGTTACCTCTCTGTGCTGCCATGGACCCTGACCCAGCTGTTACTGCGAGTCTTTTCCAGAGGTCTTGGTGAAGGTAATGGCTGGGTCTTCCTACGGGGTTTTGAGGCTCACTGGCTTAGTACAGGCTGCTTGTATTCACCTGGGCAAATTTTCCTTCCCCATGCCTCTCCCCACATCTCCAGCCCAAACGCCACAGTGATGTAGCATACCGAGGGACGGTGCTGAGCACACCCTGCCCCAATTTCCCAGTTTTGACTCAATTATGGGAGCAGCAAGCTCAGCCCCGCTGGCTGCCTGCTCTGCCAGCGATGGCTGCTGCGGGACAGCATCGCTGCCAACTGGCGCAACAGATACTGCGGGTCCCGCGGCACTCTCTGAGCGCCTCCTGAAAGCCCACGCTGCCACCTTCACTTTGAAGAACCCCGATCTCAGATAATCAATCTGCTTTAGCCTTAGAAGCGCCGCAGAAGTCTCAACAGCTCATCCGTCATCAGGAAAAGACTTTAGGAAACCTGAGGATTTTCCGTTCAGCGGAACGACTGGGCAGAGGGGGCTTACTCCAAGTGGCACCTCAGCACAGCCCGTGTGTTACAGCGACAGCGGCTGGCCGCTGGACGATCCGCGCCGTACCGAGCAGCAGCGCGCTGTCACCTCCCGGTACCGCACACCTGCCCGCGGAGCCGCGCATCGCCACACCGCCGCCCGTCCCCGCGCCGGCCGGACGCACAGCCGAGTGTCAGGGGCTGTCAGCGCTGCCGCGGGCGCGCAGAGGCGGGACGCGATGCCCTTACCGATGATGATGGCACAGGCGCTCACCAGCCCGATCTCCTTCTTCAGCGCCACCCGCTCGGGGCCGCCGGGCGCGCGCTGCTCCCCGCCGGCCATCGCTGCCCGCGCTGCTCTGCCCCGCGGCCCCCCGCGCATGCGCNGGCCGCGCCGGACGGCGCCGGGGGGGGGGGCGCGGTCACGGGGGGCGCGCGGCAGGTGGCCCGGAGCCCTCACGGGTGGCGGTGCCCGGCGGCGGCTCGGCACTCGAGGCGCGGCCGCACCCGGACCTGTGCGGTGCGTCCCCAGGAGCCGCGGGGACAGCAGAGCCGGCGCTGTGCGGTGAGGGCTGAGCGCCGGGCGGTGGGCTCGGACATTTGGTGTGTCGGGCAGCCGGTCCTGCCCGGCGCCACGAGCCAGCCTGGCGCCGTGCCGGGACCCCCTGACAGCCGGGCCCGCACGGGCTCCGCGGCGGCCGCCTCCTGTTGGGCTCTATTAGTTGAGCTAGTGCGATAACGTAAAGAAAAAACATTTTATTGCTTGTCATCAGTACTGCCAGTTTAGCGCAGTTAAAACCAGCCCAAGATTGGCTGGTTTCCGTACCTTCTGCGTTAGTTTCTCCGCTCTTTCTTCCCACGCTGTCTCACGCTTCTGAAGGGATCAAGCCGCAGCCCGTGCCTGCCCCGGCTCCTTGGCGCCCGCGGGGGCTGAGGGGCTGCCGGGGCTGCCTCCCGTGTCCCCCACAGCCCCCCGGGGCTCGCAGGGCTGAGGGGCTGCCGGGGCTGCCTCCCGTGTCCCCCACAGCCCCCCGGGGCTCGCAGGGCAGGCAGCGGCTGCTGACGAGCTACAGCTGGGGTTATCTGCCGGGGAGCTTAAGGAAAGAAATGTTTCCTTTCCTCACACAGGGGATAGAGCTTAAAATGTTGGGATCTGTGTCTGTTCGCAAATCTTTTGCTCTCTGAACAAACTGCCTTCACAAGAATGTCGGTGGATGAGGTCTCCTCTGCTCTCATATGACATCACAAAGCTAAATCGTAGTTTGGGAACCTGGGCTCTTCCCTCAAGTTGTAACAGCCAAGCGTTTATTGATGGAAATCCCCTGTTTGTTACTTGTTTATAGGATGAACACCTTCCTGAGAGCATTTCTACGTTCAGAGAAGACCCCCGTGTGAATGACCGATTCTGAAAATGCATAGGTTAGAAAATTTTCTTAAGATTATGTGGTAACTGACAACGTGCATCAGTGGGGCAAACAACGAGGCAGAGGGAATTGGTTGTGGTGGGGTGGAACAAGGAATGTCTGGTTCTTCACCTCAGTGAAGGAAGCTGGGAAGTTTCTGTGGTGACATCACTCTGATTTTCTTTGACTTTAGAATGAAGAGTATGACCTGACAACTGGTGAGTCTTTTGAGAAAATCCGTGGACTATTCTTAGAAAGCTGATAATTGTAAGTGATTTTACTTTATAAAGCTGCTTTATACTGCTGCTATTATAGCAAGGCTTATTGATTTTTGGAGGCTGAGGCTTGTTGCCTAGGCTCTGTTTCTGAATGAACTGCCTCACTAACCACTTCTAAAATGTCCTTTTATTGAATTACTATGTGATTTTTATAAGAAACTTTACAAGAAGAGTTACTTTTTGAACTACTGTTCTCCTTTTAAAGACTAGGAAATGTATACAAAGGCTGAAAACAAAGTTTCAGGTGTTCAAAAGTAACCTGATGTATTAGGTGTTTCTTCTAGGTGGCTTAATTGACTGCTTCATAGCTATGTTTTTTACAGGTAGCAACTCGTGTATTTTCTAGTAGATACCTCTGAAAATCTCTACATGTTAGCCTTATACAGACATTAATTTATAATAAATATATTATAACAAGAATTTGTTTTGGAGAAGTTTTCTATGACAGCCTATTTCTTTAGTAAAAGCTAAAAAAAATTAGTTTGAACGTCATTAAAAAAGTACAAAAGTCAAGAAACATGTGAATGAATGGTATTTCTAAGTCTACTTGGAGTTTCAAGAACCTAATGAAATTTAGGATCAATTAACCTTTACAGTACAACCACATTATCTGTTAAATGAATGACACTTAGAAGGATAACACAGCGCTTGTTTTCTTTGGTTGTGGTAAAAATGTTGGTTTGCTCTGAAATATGTTTCTAATTTTTGTGGTGTTGTGAGGAAGATAGAAATCCCAATCAGCCCTCTTCTGCAGATTAGTGAGCAGCAGAACATGCTGGCTTTGAGATGATAAAAATGAGTAGTAGAATTCAATTAACTCTAATGATCTTCTTCAACTCAACTGATCAGTAGCTGCAGGATTTTTTTTTAACATTCTGGCCAGTTTAGAGGGCTTTGCCAGGGAAAATGCTAGATATTCACATCTGTGTGCACTCTGCCTGCTGATATAAATATTTTCTTCTGTAATTGTTCCTCCTTACTGAAAGCCAAGAGGAACATCTAAGTGACTATACCAATCTAAATGGCAATAAGAAAGGAAAAACCTAACAGAAAAGCACCAGAAATCTCTCCTTAGGAGAGGTAGTCAAGAAACCAGTAAAGCTGTGAAAAGCAGAGGAACCTTAAAGCATTTTGTCTTGCTATCCACTTTCACATTGGGTGCATTTTGAACAAGACTTTTAAAAGAGCTGGCACTGGAGAACCATGGGGTGAAATCTCAGCTTCGTCGCAGTAAAACCTTTTGCAGCAAAGCCATTAATGAACTGCCACATCTCATTGTAGCTTAGAATGGCAGGATATTGTCTATTGCACCTTAGAGTTTCAGCACCAGATGCTGGTTTGTGAGTTTGATCCTTGGGGGCAGCATTGTGCCCCTGCCTTTGTGTGGGGCTATTCCCAGAAGGAATAGGCAGCCTTTGTGGCTGGGCAGGGTGTGCTTCCCGGAGAGCTGTGCTTCCATGGGCTTCTGACACAGCAGACCCCAATGCTCAGCTGCCTGCCAAGCAGGGATCTTAAAAATCTCCATTTGGGACCTGTACCCTTGCCCTGAGAGTTGAAATTAAAGGTATACACTTGCCTTTTTCTCAAGATGCTTAGCATTACTTTCATAGGTGCTTCTTTGCAGTATCTCTGCCAGAGTGTACTTCCTAATGCAGGTTATAAGCTTGTGAGCAGTTTAGTCTGGTTACCTGGTGGGCAAATGGGGTTTTGGGTGCAGCTGTGTTGGTGATGAAGGAGGATGGTGGCTGTGCAGCAGCAGCACAGTCCCTTCCTGCCACGTGAGACTGACTTCATGCCATATGGATTAAAGGTTATGGGCAAGGGTGTGCAGCCAAGAAATCTGTGCTAGTAACTTAATTTAGGATTGTAGTCCTGGACCCCTGTAGAGAACTTAATTTTTCTCATTTGTCCCTGGACAGATTCTTTCACTAAATCCATATAAAGAATGCTGATTTACTGATTATTTTCCCAATTTGTACATAATAATTTACTTTCCTTTTCAGAGCTTTAAGTGTTTTACTATTGCTGAAGGATTAAGCAGGTGGCTGTTTACAACACAAGCTTTCAATATGCCCACATCCATAGCAGAACACTGGAGTGTAAAACAGCAGTGAGCCAGAAACCTGTTGGAAAAGACAGCAGTGACAAAGGTTGCCCACATTAACTGCCAAAAAACGCTCTTTCTTTATTTTCTTTTTTTTTTTTTTTCAGGCTGAGTGCCTGCCTGCTTCACTGTGTTTTTTGCATGAGGGTGAAGAGAGGACTTTTCTCTATTTGTGGTAATGTTGGCTTATTTAGGTTGGGTATTTTGTCCTATTGTTAATATAGTTTCAAAATGGGCATGTCAGAGGGCATGTACGTTCTAATTAATAGTTATCTGAGGCGACACTCAGAGCAAAAAAACTCCTTTAAATTGTTTTGGATCTGAACATACTGTATCTGCTTTGGTGACGAAACGTTAGAAAGCAAAAAAGCCAAAGTTCTTTGTCGGAAGGCAATTGCTGCATAGCAACTGCATAGAGAGGATGCAGTGAAGCTTGCATGTGTTCTCTTTTGTTGCTATTTTTGTCCTTATTTTCTTCATGTTCTGCAATGTACAGAAATTGTTGAAGTTGTTGGAATGAGTTATTTCATTCATTGCTACTTATGCTTAAAAAAACCCAAGCAAATAATGCACTTTGAGTTTTGTATTTTGGGAAGAGAAAAGGAAATTTATTATGCTATTTGTGAAGGGATGCTGTGACTGAGTTTTCAAATGAATGTGGTCTGCTATATGGAAAGGGAGGAAGATTAAAGAAATATAAAGGTTCTCTGTGATAGCAAATATGCTTCCCAGTCTCACTCTGTTTTTGTATCCATCTAAACAATTTTCTGCTGTCTAAATATATAACCAACCTTACAAAACCAAAACATACAGTAGTTATTAAAACATAATTCAGCTTTGAATTTAATGGGATCCATGAACAGCAGCTGGGAAATAGTTACTTGGAAGAATAACCTATCTTGTTGTGTATCCTTAAATAAAGCAGTGGGCTGGCTGGTTTAGCAAAAAGGAATTTGGAGAGTAATGGGATTGTAAAGTGTTTCTTAATTGCTAATAAACTTGTGAGTAAGCTTTTCCACGTTGTATAGTGGAAATACAAAATGTGGGAGACTGATCTTAACTGTCCTTTGGATGTGCCCTGCACAAGTGCATGTTAGAGGGGTTTGGCCACCCCTACAGCTGACAGCTGATTTGGGCCTTCGGGTCCCACTGCAATGGGATTGCTTTTACTCTGTGTTTCATCATGCTTTTGTAGCAGGACAGAAACTTGTAGAGCATTAGGATTAAGCAAGAATACAAAGGGGAGAAGGCCACCCATTAGTGGGAAGTGACATCAGTGGGAGGGACTCATAGGAAACCTTTTCACTTTAAATGTGCATGAGTCCCAACAGGTAACTCTAAATCAAACGCAGGTGCAGGTGGAGCAGTTACTTGTTGAAAGCATCCTACTCTCCATCACCTTTCTCTACTGTGTTCAGTCTCTTAGACAAAGGTGGGAAATGGTGTCCTTTGAATTTCTAGTTCTATTTTCTATTGTTTTCAGAAAGCTGTAGTAGAGGAAGACACATAAGTATGTGACTACCTACACAAGAAAATGGGGGATGTACATTTGAAAAGGAAAGGCAGAATCTTTTTCTCTAATTCAGTAAAGTAGAAAATGCAGAGTAGCTTTTATTGTGGGTAGCTACTCTTCTCTGTAATAAGGGCAACAGGAGAGAGGTTTCCTCAAGTATGGAACTGTTCTGCAGTTGTGTTAAAGAGGCTCATGGAATGATAGACTGTCCTGAGTTCAGAGGGACTTGAAAGGATTGTTGAAGTCCAACTCCTGGCCTTGCACAGAACATCTCCAAGAATCACACCATGTGCCTGAGAGCATTGTGCAAATGCTTCTTGGACTCTGGCAGGCAGTGGTGTTTATCTTCTGAATTCTATTCGGTATTGCATTTGTTGGGCATTGGGAAGAGCCATAGGTGGGGTTGACTATTTGGGCTGACTGATGCCATGATTCTCTGACCCTCTGCAGGATCTGGGAACTTTAATTCCGTAATTTAGGAATCTGAGGAGATTCTTTAGGCAATGTCACTGTTATGTGCTCCTTGCTCCTCTAGCAGAAATGTGGGTCTTATACACAGCAGAGGCTTGCCTAGAGTTGATAATTCCATAGCTTCTATAAAGGACAGTTTTTTGACAATGTACAGAAAATTCAGGGCCAGCTGCTTCACTCCTTTGAACAGCACACTTTTATCTGTAGATTCTGGTGACTGGAGTGTTTGCTGTCTTTTAGGTAGATAATTCATCAGATATGAACTGCTAGACACTTAGATACCATTAGACACATAGATATCTGTGCAAAAACTCCATTTCTAAATTTTCATCTACATGAAATGGGTCATTTAGCGTTCAAGCTCTATCATCCCTTCAAAGACTTTTCATGACAACTCATAAGTAAATGAGTTTAAGTAAATTATGTGAAGAGCTATTTGTAGGTTGTTGATGAATGAGGTTTCTAGAGGCAGAGTTATTTCAAATAACCTAGTTTGAGTTAAACATTGGTACATTTGGTGTGTTATCAGAGTACCTTGAAATGCAGGGCGAAAGGGAATGAAAGGATGATAAATTTCAGAATAAGCACTTGTTTTATGCATCTTTTTAAAGCTCTCTGACAACACTGTAGTATTTCAACATTTCACTATAAAAAGCAAAAAGATTTTCTTAAATCACCACTCTAATTTGTGCCTGTTGACTCAGGCATTTAGCTTGAGGTTCACTGGAATTTTTCATATCCTTTACAGAAGGAAGAGAACCACCAGGTCCTTTTCCTTCTTGCTGCCTATCCTGTCCTTCCCTATTCTGCATATGTATGCTAGATCCTTTCTTTCTTCTTGCACCACTTTTTCAGCCAAACATCAGCATCCTAACATTACGCCCTTTTGCCAGTCAGCTGAGATTGTCCTGAATTTTATCCCTCACTTCTTCATTTGGTGAATCCATGAATTTTTAGTCTCTGGTCACTGAATGAATTGTATTGGTCCCTGGATAGATTCCTGGGGAATCATTTAAAAACTTCTTTCTGGCTTGCCAGTGCATTTTGAATAATTACATCAAGAGGGACAGGAATTTTTTATTAATATTTTTTGAACTAGTTACACAGGCAACATGACAATTAAAACTTTGCTCTTATTTTGTATCTTCTTGCTTATGAACTGATGAACATAACACATTTGGCAGAGTTAAAAGCTCTAGTTTAAAAGAAGCTAGTTCATCTCTACCACTTCCTGTTTATCTACTGAAAGAAGTTCCCTATCAGACATGTAAACCACGACTCACATCATGCCCTGTTTCTGGGAACTCTTGTCAGAGCAGTGCACTAGATGGCACTCTGGATCTGTAACTCAGTATTTTACAGTAAATGTGATCTCAACTGCCTCCTCTGATGATTATTGTAAGTACTTACTTTTTGAAGTTTGGCATCTAAGTTTAAGATTAAAATTACTGTAGCAGTGAAAGTCTTGTGTAAGTGGCTTTGGGTTCATGTTGTCATTAACTCCCTCTCCCCTGCCCAATAATCCTTCAGCATATATTTGTAAAGAACAGTTTTAGGTATGCCACTAAGGGAGTAATCCAGTTCTGTGAGAGCAGCTGGGACATGTTCCAGTGTTGGCTCTGCAGTGTGCTTATGTATCCATGTTTGATGCATGAAGCAAAACAGGAGGAGCAGAGGATGGGGATCATTCTGCCGTGCGTTCGCCCAGTCTGAGTGTGGCTCAGATGTAATTTGAATGAAGGCATGAAGGTTGATGAGACCAACCATTATTACCATGATGCATAGGTCCATAGAAGAGGTATAGTCTGTGCTAAAGACTTCAAGTAACATTAGTTTTGCAAATGGCATTAGCTCTGGAATTTCATTTCTGATTGTATTTAAGTTGCCTGAAACCATACCTACTGCTTCTTTTTGATAGCATCATGTGACCACAGCTTGGCTCTCCTGACTGCTCATGCTGGGTGCTCTGTAGGCTCCTGCAATGGTTTGGGAAGTGCAGTCTGGATGCTGCTTTCTCTGGAGCCCAAGGCATGTCTGTGTGGGTGTGCTGTGGGCCTGTACTCAAGGTGCTGGGGCAGGGCAGCTTTCTGCATGTAGGGGGCAAGTCAGCTGCCAGAGGAAATCTCCAGACTGCTAGTTCAATGATTTACTACTGAGACGTAACAGGGTACACTGCTGCCTCCTGCCTTTTTGGATGCTGTCTTCCTGATAGTTGATGGTGTTAAGGCAAAGTCAGTGGTGCTTAACTTACCCTCTCTTGGCTTTGCCGTCAAAGGGCGATGCTTAGGATGCCAGTTACCTTCATTCATCTAGGATTTTAGAGCTCCCTCTCAACTCTTCCTGGCCTGTGAACACTCCTGAGTGTTCCAGGACAAAATAAAACAAGTTAGCTGAGCCACCTGGCAGTGGTTTGAACCAACTTGTTTGATTTTGCCCTAGAACTGACTAGAAGTGCTTACGCAGCCAGTTACTGGAACTCAGCTGTAAAGTGTTAACAGCAGAGAAACAGAAAGGAAGAGTTTTTTAAAAGGCCTGTGAACTGTGTGCCCTGGGTGAGAGGCTTTGTATTAGGCTGTTCACTTTCCATTGAAGAGATAAGGTGTGCTTCTATGGCCTGTTCCACCAGAGGAATTCAATAAAAATCTGTCATGTCTCAGCTGTACCTTTCCTGCAAAGGTGTGCTCCTTACCTGTGCAGCACAGATGAGATTCCTGTGCCTAAGGTGTCCAATGGAGCCACACAATGTGCTTTACAGGGCTGCTTGGGGTGGAAGCTCCATTGCAGAGCCTTATTTTGTTGTATGCTTCAGAGAATGGGGAAGGCAGTTTGGCACAGATTCTGGTGATTCTGAAATACAGGTTCTGAAATACAAAAATACTTTTTGTTCCCACATCTGTTAATAAGCTGGTGCATCTATTGAATCATGGAATAGTAAGGAAATTATAACACTTTTTATCTGTACAACATTATAATTTTTGAGAGTAACAAAGTTAGAACATGTATCATGTTTTTCACTTAATGTATCGATGAATATTTGCAGAGAACCACAAATAAAGTAGGTTCTCCTGTAGTCCAGGAGCAAATCTGTCTGCAAGATGAAGAGTTGTCTTACAGACAGAAATCTGTATTTCGTTTAAGTGCATTGTGCTTAGACTTGACACATGTCCCCTCCAGTAATTACTTATTAAATGAGTTCTCAGAAACTACACTGTAGACCTGCTGGAATAATTTTTATTAAATAATTTTCTCTGGTAAACAAGGAAAACAGAGCTGCAAGGAAGTTAAAACCTGGGCTTGGCTTCCCCACTAATGACAAACTCAGGCTCCAAAATTTGCTGAGACAGAGATGACAGGCTCTCGCAAGTACATTGGGTCATCCACCTACCCCTCCTTTCTGGTTGCTGCAGGGTATGGGTGCACTCAGACAAAAAGGACTGGGTTGCTTTTGAGGTTTTTTTGTTGCTTTTTTTTGCTCACATGTAAAGCAGAGCAGGAGTGAGATGTAGATAATGCTATACATCTGTCTCATTCAAGTGCACTAGACCAGCATTGCCAGACCTTTCTTTCCTCACACTACTTGAAGAATATGGACTGCAAGAGTACTGCAGCACTATTGGTTTTCTGTCAGTTCTGGGTGGCCATTTTTAATCTGTCAGTCTTGAGTGCAAGTGCTTCCCAGTAAGAATGGTTTGTGTGTAAGGAAAATCTGCTTGGGAGCAGGGGTGCTGTGGGTAGGTAGGATTGCCAGTGAGCCAATTTGCTCACATCTGCTATGTGCACCAGCCCAGGAAACAGTGAATGAACCTCAGATACTGGTGCTTAATGTGGTCTGGGACCTCTTCTTACCTCTCTGCACTTGGTTGCCTACCTCTAAACCAGATGTTTCCTTTTTGTTGCAATCTGCCTGGAGACTTGTATGTATTACATTATCCTTTGGTATTATCTGTGGTGGACTTTTTCAAGAAGAGGAGGCACAGGACACCATTTCTTTGTGTTAGGCTTTGACAGTATCATCACAGGGGTATGGGATTCACTGTGGAGTGCATCGTCACAAACATTTTTGATGATAGCATCAGATTTTTCTCCTGCTTGCCCTTTTCTCTTGAAAGGGGTTAGGCTCTTTGGGTGTTGCCTGAAGAAATTCAGGAGGTGGGTGGGTGCCATCAGATTTTCTGGCTGCACTTCTCTGTGGGGTTACTGAGAGTGCAGAGGGCCCTCAATCCAAATAGGGAGCAGCTTGCACAAATGCAAGTAGAAGCAGAAGATTCTCCAAGGCAGAACGTTTCTTCTTTCTGGAGCAACTCGCCAATAGAAAAGAAGATTATGTTGGAAGCAGCTGAGCTATTCTCTGTGTGTGTGCATTTGGCTAATGATCCTTCATGTGATCATGTCAGCCTCATAGAAATAGGCAGTTTTGGCTGGGTGTTGGTATTCACATGCTGTCTGCACACCACAGTAAGGAAATGGAAGGGGAGTTTGTAATCTATGAAAGGTTATGTCCCTAACAGAAAGGAGGACCAGAATCTAGAGGTCATCCTTTACTGGTAATATCACTGATCTTTCTTCCAGTAGTATTCTGTATGTTAACAGAACAAAGGCTGCTGCTTTTTCACCCTAATTTCAGTGGTTTCTTTCTGTCTTTCTTCAGTATTCTGCCTTTAGTACTCCTTTCTTCGTACCCTGCATATGTGCTTCCATGCCTCCTGACCATCTTTATACTTCTTTCAAACTTGGAGATGTGGACAGACAGGCATACACATAGCATGGCTGCAAATTCTCATTTTCTTGGGAAATCTTGCTCAAAAGTGTTCAAGGGCAGCTAGTCCTAAAGTACTGAGGTGCAGAAATCTGGCATTATGTGGTGCATGGTGTTGGAAATACTGAGTTTAGACCTTGTATCACTTGTGGAACTATAGAATAACAGACTGTTCATCAAGTGCTATTAATGAAATGTGCTTAAGTGCTTTGTTGAACTGGAACCATGGTCCATACTGTGGCATATGGAATGTTTTCAGCTGGAAATTGTTGAGTCAAGTCCTGTAGTGTTTTAGGAATATCTCAGGAAGCTGCTGACAACTTGGACAAAATGGTGTTTTTCTACCTGAGTTGTTGGCCATTCAAGCTGAGCTCAGAGCAAATCTTTGGGGCTTTGGGGAAGCCAGTGACAAATCAAAGAATCTTGTTTAAATTGGTTGTGGCTGAATTCTGCTTGAGGCTTGCTTCCGAGGCTTGATATGTTCATTTAATTCACAAACATCTGTTTCTTTTCGCTGACAATTCCCAAGATGACCTCTTGAAGGAAAGGGAGCAAGCATAATTTTTTGCTATGCTGGTGATTCTCAGTGGAGCAATCACAGGTGTGTGCAGAAGGCCAGAGCCAAGATGAACACCTGCATGCTGCCATGGCTGCATGCTTTACCTACTTGTGTTTGGTTACCCAGCAGTGATTGCTGATGGCACCATGTGGTGCAGGATTTCAGGGTGCTCAGCTCCTAAAATCTAAAGGGCATGGTTAACTACTTTGCAAGGTCTAAGAACCAACATGTATCTAGGTGTTCTTTCTGGCACCTGATGTTAAGTGCTACTGATACTTAACAGCATCTAAAGACTAGTGCTTTCATGTCTGCTAGTCTCTAGTAACTCTATTTTCTATCTTCATATAAATATCTCCTGTCTGTTCCTCCCATTATACCCACCTTGCCTTATGTGCATTTCATCTTACATGGACAAAGTATAAGTGGACCTGGGTAGTAGTTTTGTTTGACTAGAGGCAAAGTTGTAAATGGCAACCAGAGGGCCTAGCCCACCCCTGTGGCACAAGCTTTTAAAGTCCCATTATTGCTCTGAATCACACCTTCATCTCCACACCCTGAGTCATATATTAAAATAAAACTGTGGGAAATAATAAAACCCAGTTATATGAATGCATTTTTTATTATAAGAGTTCTTTTTTTTTTATTACTGCTTTGAGGCCAACTCATCATCTTTTGTTATGTTCATTACAAAAGGGTTTGCTCCAGTCCCTATTAACTTGAAGGGAAAGGAATAGAGTGCACAGACAGAACAGTTCCTTGTTGGCATCCATTCTCTTGTCCTCAGTATTCCACAGTCTTTACCACAGCTTCTGTACAAGAGCCTTCTGGGGCAAGCTGGGTTACAAGGAGGATTGACAAGTTTGCAGAAGAGGAGGGCAGATCAAGTCCTGTTTAAGTCCCATATCTAGCTTCTGGCCTGTTTTTCCAGGCACTCCTGATACAGCTACTGTCCTTGTCAAGCAAATAAGAAACAGTTTTCAGCTTTTCCCCAGCAAAGTGAGAAGTTTTCCTCAGTCACAAAGAGCTAGAAGATGAGATTGAATGGGGGAGGGAGGAAGAAAAATAAAGTAAAAAGGCAGAAGGTTCGTTTATATTTACTGATTAGAAAAGTAGATTGTTTCCATTTAAAGAGGAATACTCTACAAGGCCATGTTTTTGTTAAGTATTGAGGCTCTGTAGATTGGGGAAAGGGGTGGAGCCCTTTTCTTTCTTGGGCTTTGTAAATTAAAGTGTTTGTATCTTGACTGAAGCTTGAGAAATTAGTTTTCATCTTCAATTTTAGACCATGCTTGTTGATCACACCAGTATCAGGACTCCTTGCTCAAAATACAGCACATAATCTGTGCCATTTTCTCTCACCCTAAAAAGTAGCTGAATGTACAAAAACTGAGTCCTGAACCAATCCTCCCCCGGAGCCTGGCGTCATACCGAAAGAGTTCCTTTGTGCACCTCTGGCTGCAATTTCCAACTTCCCCTCCTCCCCAACTCCCACCACCTTTTATTTCTTTTCATGTGTCTCTACTTTCCCAGATAATAGCACAAGCCTTAGCTCGTGCTCTAGGAGTAGTCTGATATTCCAGATATGCCTCTGTTGCAGGACTTTCTGCTATTCCTTTCACACATTTATCTAGAGCATCTTAATTTCTTTTGGCTTTTCAAAGAGCAGGTGCTTCAGAGACTACAGCCTGAAGGTCTGATGGAGCAGGTGAGTCAGAAGGTGGCTTCCTATTTACTCAGTGGGGAGAGGATGCTAAAATCTTTATTACAGACTTGTAAGGTTTTTCCTGAATTTTCTCATAGAGGCACTACTCAAAAAGACGTTTTTATTACGTGGGCTTCTGTTACTCTAAAATTCTGCTGCCATCAAATTTTCTGTTCAAAGAGCACCCAAAAAGTGGTGGTAGATGACGTCTCAATAGATTTTTTTTTATATCTACTTCTCCTGCTTCTGAGAATGGATTAAATAATGCTCCATCATCAGAAATGCATTAAATGTTCCCTGACAGACCAGCCACAAATCATTTAAATAGCGTTCTTCTGGTTTATTGAATATCTTTTGAGACACATATTATTCTCTGCTTAATAAAGCAAGCAGGACCCTAAACTGTGGCAAGTCTACTTGATCTCCAAGGATGGCATGTATTTGAAAATTATTGTACCCATAGACTCATTAAATTGTGAGATATTCTCTGCTTCACTGCTAGGAAATAAATAGAAGTTCCTGTCAGGTAATAAAAAACCCAACAGACCAAGGAACTGGCTCTTGAAAGACACAATAGATCAACAGGATACCCCATGTGGACCAAATGCCTGGAAACTGAGTCATCTGAAAATAATGTACATGATGGTTTAAATCTTTGGACACAGCTGTGAAATCCCTGCCAGGTATTTTATTCCCTGTTTCTCAGTAATTCGGGTGAATTTTTTAAGGCTAATGTCTGGAGAGCACCCATGGAAATGAAAACTAATGATAGGGAGAAATAGATCTGAGGGAAGCACGTTACAAAGACTTCATACAAACTCCTAATCCATGAGATCTAGCATATTCTGTTGAGGATACTGAATAATGGATTTGCTCACTGTACAAACATAAGGCTTGTTACAGGCCCCTTCCACTTACTGGCATTCTGAAAATGTTCATCCAAGCTCTGATGCCCACCCTTTTTTGGTACTGAATTATTGTAAGATATATTATCAAACTGAAATACTGGCTGCTTCATTCTCTCTATTTCTGTGGTTTGTCAGAGCTTCTGCCTTTCTGAAAAGAAGTGTATTAAGGGAGGTGTTTTAAGGGAAGAAGATGATTGCTCTGAATCTGGGTGTTTACCCACAGGGGAGCTGGTCATGGTCTTTTTCTTTATGTAATTGGTCTGGTCCTGGGCACTCAGTATCTAACATTTTGCATACTGTGAATGGGTGAATGACTTATATCTGTGACAGTGGAGTCTGTGGGAAGAACTGGGAAATTCAGTTTTTATAAATCTATAAAAATAGCTAAGAGGTGTAATGTACTGTAAAACTGCCACATTAACACACACTGGGCTGTCTTTTCATTGTTTTGATATGCAGCAACAGCTTTAAAGCTGTTTCAAAAGGTGTTATAGAGCTTTGTTTCAACTTGGAGGATATTCCAAATCCAAATTTTGTTTCATTTTTATATGGTTTCAGAAAACTAAAATTAAGTAGAATACATTTGCACTTACCCTGATCATCACAATTACAAGGCAGGTGCGGAAATAATGAAAGTTAGTTTCATTTAATAGCAAAGATTCAGCAATGTTTGTGCTATCCAACTGTTTGTTTTTTCCCTTGTAAGTGAATTGAGAACCAGAGCTTGTGATGCACAATTGTTGTCTTCAGTTGCCTGGTCTTTCTTTGCCTCTCTTTCCCTGTGCCTCCACAGGTATCTCAGGAGAGCCTAGTGTGTAAGTCAAGTAACACTGAGAATCACAATGTGCAAAAGGGTGTCAGTGCCCAAAGCAAATGGAAGCAAGGTAGCCAAGTGTGTGTTGTAAGGTGACAAACACCAGTGCTGTTTTATTCCTGAGACAGCATCTCAAAGAGGCATTTGATACTCAGTGGTATCTATGCTCTGACTCTCCCCATTTAGTTCACCCTTCTTCTTCTGCAAACAAGCTCTGGGCTGCTCCGTGCATCCCCAGGCTGTTCTTCCTTCTTCTCCAATCCTTTCAATGGAAAAGAATCTTTTGTTATCTTTGTGACTTACATTCATTATTCTCTTCTTTATAATTTCCATGCTCTTCCTGACAAGGAAGGGAGGAGGAGGTGGTAAAGCCCTGAGGGGACTAACACCATGATAAATCAGGTTGCATGTGAGGAGATGCATAGTGTTTCCCCCCTGAAGTCCTCCTAGGGGGACAACTGTCAGGGCCTTTCTTGTGTCACTCCACTATTCTCTCATACAGCAACAAGCATTTTTTTGCAACGGTTCCCAGGGAGGAGGTAGCACAGAACCCAGCAGAGAAGCTCTGTGGTGTGACAGACTGTTGTTTGGACCTGTTGTTCATCTGCATGATGCCTAGACTAGGGGAAAAGCAGTCCTAAAAGGGGGACTAGAGCAGAACAGTGTCCACCCTGATAATGACTTATTTTACTGTTCACTCTCTGAAAAGCAAAACAGCTTGGAGTAGTAAACTTACCTCACTGTGTTCTCCTGGGAAAGCACCCTGACCTCTCCTTCTGTCTGTTTTTTAGTGGCCTGTGTATTCTGCTGTGTTCATAAGAATGAATTTCTGTTCTGTGACCCAGAAAGCCTGACTGACTACAGCAGTGTCCGATCCCTACCTGGCAATTTTTGTGCTTTTGTGCTACTTACATGTGAAATTGCTCAGCTTAGGCTGACTTCTTGCCTATCTCCATGCTAGCACCTGTGTGCCATCCTCAGCATATCACAAGTGATATCACTTAAAGGGGTGGGACTTCAATCCTTCCCTGAATTTTCAGTTGCTTGAAACTGAAATCAACAAAGAGGAGGTTTGGTTTATTTTAGTCTGTATAACTTAGAACTGATGACAAGATTCAGCTCATGCTCTTTATGAAGCTGTCAAGGGACGACAGCTAGAGCAAATGTTTCCACTTAGAGTTATTGCTGTGCATTCTGGAAATACCAAATATATATAATTCCTTAGTGTTTTAGGCTTGTGTCTGTCCATCTGATTCTGGCTGATCCTGTCCTGGGCCTCAGACCTGCAAAGCACTGAACAGTCAGGTTATTGTGGAGAGCTCAAACTCCCTAACACAGAGGTTAAGAAAAGAAAGATTTCCACACTTGACTTACCATTATGCATCTATTTCCTGTCTTCATGTACTCTGTTTCGTGTCAAATGTGCTTCTGGTTTAAAATAATAGTAAATTTACCTTTCAGGTAAGAAATGCCTTCTGAGGGTAAAATTTTCTTATGACTGAGGTTGTATGAGAACCAAATAAATTCAATGTCCAAAGCAAATCATGCTTAGTATTTTAGTTCCAAAGATGGCAAACATTTACATGCATTTAGCCTGTACTTCACCTTGTTAGAGAAATAAAACTGAGGAGGTTTGGATGTACATTTGGTTGTTAAAGGGAGATGCTTTAATTGTAGTAAGCATTACTTCTGAGATTGACCGAGAAACAATATAATCTCCTATCATTTACTTGACTCTGCTTTATGTTGCTACAGTGTATATATAGCTGATAATTTTTCTTTTGCATTTTACCAACAGACAGTAACTCTAGCTGAAAAGTATCATCAAAAATGTATTGTATTAGTATTAGTATTGATGAGGAGAAGAAGGATGAGTACTGAACAGCGATTTTAAGTGGTGGGTGTTAGAAATGAGTCCTAAGTTCTCTTATAGTATAGATAGTCCCAGTTAATACCCACATTTCAATTTTAGTGGTAGTAACAATTATATCACCCTGATAATCTTCTGTGATAACTCACAAATAGGCATATTTTGCCAGAACTCTGGAATAATGATGATGGGAACCATAAAAAATGGGGTGAATTTAAGTCTGTATGCTGTAATCTGGGTTCTGCTCCTTACTATGTCTCTCTGCATCTCTTCCTGTGCTGGTGAGAGAAGGACTGGCTTATTCCTCTCTCTTCTGACAAGAGAGACATTGCACACATTCTTTTCCCTCTGCTCAGAAGTGAGCTAGGGACAGTACTTTGCTATGTGAGAAAGCTTACATTCTTTTCCAGCATTCCTCCATAGTTGTCTTTCAAACAAACAAACGAACAAACCAACCAACCTGAAACAAAACCCCAACCCTTCCCCCTACAAAACTCCGCATTTGCCTAAAGCAGGCCTATTTCTGTTTTTGTGGTGTATAAAACAGTGATTTCACTGTTGATAAGGCAGCTGAATAATGTCTACCTGCTTTCCATTGGGGTAATTCAGTATTTATTCCTTCCTGGTAACCCACAGTCGTAGTGAGATTTCATCTGCTTTTGTACCACTCTTTACCAGAATCAGCCTCTCTCCTGTATTTTCCTTGGAGAGGGGATCATGTGGGGAAAGCATATTTGATGATAGTATTTTCTCTCTTTTTTTTTT
This sequence comes from Vireo altiloquus, assembly GCA_013396875.1. Taxonomy (NCBI): domain Eukaryota; kingdom Metazoa; phylum Chordata; class Aves; order Passeriformes; family Vireonidae; genus Vireo; species Vireo altiloquus. Next base: position 290,370 of record VZRF01004629.1, on the reverse strand, counting down.
CTTCAAACATTGTTTCTGCTCTGATTCCCGTACAGGAGCCCACAGAAAATCTGTTTTACTTAACGGTAAATGTAGATAAAGCTTGCTTATAGGAGAGCCATTTTAACTGTCTTAGTACTGACCCTATTGTAGGATTTGCAGAGGAGAATTTAGACCTCTAGTGCCTTAATTTTTCAAAGTTCTAGTGTTGTAAAGGTTGCAAAAGTTTTCATTACAACTTGCTTGGATTTACTTTCACTTTTGGGATTCCTCAGTTACTGTGGATCACATGTACTAAATGAAGGGATTTGGGATTGTTCTTTCCTTGTCAGCAGCACCTCTGAGGGACAGTTCAGCATTTAAAAAGTTTTAAATGCTCTAAGTAATTCCAAGGAAGAATTGAAAGATGAATGTAAACACGAATGTCAAGAATTTTGAAGTATAATGCCCCCAATGTAATTTCTGATATGAAACTGTTTTGAGTCCAATGAATGCCAGTGAAGGATCTGATTTGGTAAATGGAGAGTAAAGCCATGAGATGCTGGCAAACCAAGTGCTAAACTCAGTAAGATGTCTTTGGAGGATTGGGACCTCAAATTTGATTCTCTGGTTTCATCTTGAGCTGTGGCTGAGTAGGTGTATGCTGTATGACAGCAAGGTTGCTGTAGTAATTATTCATTAGCTTTAAATAACAGGGTAATTATGAAGTTAAAATTCATATACCCCAACACACCCTTTTTTTCCTAGCTTTTCAATTTCTGAAGAATGCCTACAGCCGTCTGCTTTGTGTTGTAAAACAGGGCACTAGCCCTAGTTGTACATGGTTGTTTCTTTGATTTTTGCGTGCTCCTTGCAACAAGAATGTTAACTGGGGTGAAAAGGTAACATGAATCAGGGAGGCCAGCACTAGAAGAAAATAAGAACTCATTTTCTCCTATGCCTCCAAGGATAAAGAAGATCACTCTGATACTCATAAACACATGTATACTCCACCTAGGACTGGTTTCTCCCTGAAATTCTCAAATTATCTGGTTTTGTTTAAATTTCTGTTCACGTCTATTCTGGGGCAAAAAACAACTAGCAGTACAGAGATCAAGAGGACAAGTGGCAATATTTTGAAATGACAGGATCCATTCTGGTATTCCATATCCTAGATATTTAACCATCAGCTGCTTTTGGGTGACGAGGCATGACCAGTGAGCTTATATTACACAGGCAAAACAGACAAAGTTGGAATGCTTCTGAATAAAAGTTCAGATCCAGGAGTTGGTTTATCTCACGTGGGTGGAACCTAATTCAGTGTTTTCAGAATCTTGGAATGAAGTCCACAAAAATTACTCTGTCTTTATATGTGTAACTGGGGACTTTGCCCATGACATGCTGTGGTTATGCTCCACAGGTTCTGCATGGCAGCTCTGATTTCCTTCAGTCTGGAAGGGCTGCTGCAGTGTGTGGGGCAGGGTGCATGGCCTGTGATGTGATGTGCAACCTGTATGGACAGCTGGTGGAAGGCCCTCTGCACACCTGTGGTCCTGTACACAACCATAAACTAGGAGAGCCTCCTGCACTGTCTGTGCTGGAAGCCCCATAACCCTGCCATACACATCGAGGCCTTCACGGAGGCCTGTGAAAAGGACAGGTGATTTGGCAAGGACAATGTGCTCAGCAGTGGTCTCCTGGCTACCTTGTCAAGGACACACTGTCACTGCTGGTTTCTTTTACTGAAGTTCAGTTTCCTATTCTTGACAATTTAGTGCTGCAACCATTGGCTAAGGGTTCATTCTCTGTTTCTTGTGCATTATATTGTGACTATGATATTGTGAATGTCCAGTGGAATGTAATGGAGCTTATGCCTTTAAAGGTATATCTGGCTCAGGCCCCCACACAGGCTAGGGTACATGAGGCAGATGTCCTACATTGCAGATAAATTTTCAGTGCACTGGACTCATGGGATAGAAGGGTCAGCAACAGTACCTTATGTGTTTGTTTTCAGATATATCTTCTTCAAGGTCCAATCTGGTAAGTCTGCTCTAGGATCTGAGAATGAGCTTTCTGAACAAGATCAACAAGATGGTTCTGAGTTTGTAATCCCAGATACATCTTAAATGTGAAACTAAGCTTAATGCCTAGTGCTCTTGTAATTTTTTTTTTTGCCACCTGATAATATTTGCAACTTGGTATCAGTAAAGTGCTAATAAATTCTAAGTGATCACCTGATGAGTTAGGCAAGAACTTATGATCCTGTGTGGAAATTGCATATAAGGTTTTTTCTGTTCCAGTGGAGAGGATGTGGGCAAAGATGGGAGTCTAAAAAGACCCACATAGACCATGGATTCTGGTGTGTTCTCAACTCCTGAGTGGAAATAGTTCTAGTGGGATAAGAAGCTGGTGCATTTTCTCAGGTTAAACATTGACAAGACTGGAGAGTTGGACAGAATTGTGGTAAGGGGAGAAATAAATGGTCAGAAATTTGAACTTTCTGAAGACAACTATTGCTATGTTAGTAAGTATGGAGAGCAGATCTGTGAGACCAACCGTTTGAAAACAAAATGGTAACATTAGTTAGCTAATTCTTGGAATCTAACAGAGACTTTTCAACAGTGAGTGCTTTGTTGCTTCAGTGTCTGGGTGCTCTAACCCTGCACTAGGGTTTGTGTTATTTATTCTGAGATATCCTATTATGTTGCAAAAGCTGGTTTTAAGAAAAGCTGAAAAAGAAACAAGCTGTTGGATATCTTCATGGGCAAGAAATGGTTTTCGTGTTAAAAAAACTCCAAAACAAATCTACTTCCTCTAGTTCAACTCCTGCAAAAAGTCTTTTTGCATTGTCACTGAATTAAAAAAATTACAGTAAGAATCTAGGCCTATAAAGAAAGGGAGAGCTTCTATCCAAGCAGCCTGGACAGGGTGATTCTTTTTTTCAAATCCTGAGCATTTTGCTAGTGGAGCTTTATCTTTGCCTGCTTCTGTTCATCCTCTTGCTTTTTGTCCTCAAAGCAGCACTGTAATTTTTAAACACCTTGGTGGCTTGGAAAAAAAAATCTTGTTAGGATCTTCCAGCAACTATCTCTCTCTATCCACCTGCTCCACTGCACCCTCCAGCAGAAATGGAGCATACTTGGCCATGCAGTGTGTAGGTGTGTGGAGGGCTGGGCAGCAACCCCGTGTTTGGTACTACCAAGAGTATTTGAGACCTTGTTGAACTAAGGTTAGTATATCTGTTAGAAATACACTAAATAAACAGTGGTTTTGCACAGTAGAAAAGTGGAAACTGGCACAAAAGCAATCGGTAACAGATGATCTGTAGTTGTTTGCAAAAATGCTAAGAGTTAAAATAGAAGGTTGTTGTGGTTTAACCCCAGCCAGCAACCGAGCCCCATGCAGCCACTCATTCAGTCTCCTAGCAGTGGGATCTGAGACAGTATTGGAACAGTAGAAACTAGAAAACTTGTGGGTTAAGACAGTTTAATAGGGAAAGGAAAAGGTGCACATAAAAGCAAGGTGAAACAAGGAATTAATTGACTGCTTCCCATGGGCAAGCAGGCGTTCAGCCATCCCCAGGAGAGCAGGGCCCCATCCTGCATAACAGTGGCTTGGGAAGACAAATGCCATCCTCCAGACATCTCCCTTCCCTCCTTCTTCCCCCCACTTCATACACTGAGCCTGATGTCAGATGGCCTCGAATATCCCTTTGGTCAGTTTGGATCACCTGTCCCAGCTGTGTCTCCTCCCAGCCTCCCCTGCACCCACAATGTCCCTGCTAGTGTGGCAGTACAAAAGTCAGAAAAGGCCTTGCCTCTCTCTAAGCCTTGCTCAGCAATTGCAAAGATATCTCTGTATTGTCAACAGTGTGTTCAGCACAAAACTAAAACATAGCCCCATACCAGCCATTGTGAAGAAAATTAACTCTACCCCAACCCAAACCAGCACAAGGATCAAAACCACCTGGATCATTTTCTTGCACAATATTGTAAGCTGCACACGTGTGATATGTGTATAAATACATACCTTGCTCTCTTACATGTATTCCTTGGGCCTCACACTGTATTGTTTCATAAATAGAATCTGTAAATGCCTATTGTAGTGAGCCTTTGGTTATTTTTATTTCATAACCTTGTCATGCTGTTGTTTTTTTTTTATTATTTGAAAGCATCTGAGAGCCAAGCAGGTCTTTATAGGAAGAGTGTTTACCTGTATTGCTGGATTGCTTAGCCAATGGCCTCTGATATTACCCCATATTTTGCATCCTAGCATCACAGTGACATTAAATCAACTTGAGAGTCACATAAACATTTCAAACACAACTTTTACCTAAAGACTGAGGCCTTTATATTTACAAAGTAAGTCTTGAAAATTTGAATGCCTAGCTTTGGATGATAATGATGACCATGGTGGACAATTAGGAGCACAGTTTTCTTCACGGGAACTACTGGTGCTTAGTATCTGTGGGAGTTTAGATGTGTTGGGCAGGATACCATGAACTAACACTTCTGTGGATCTTAGCCTCACTCTGATGAAATTTACCTTTGATTCTCACAGACTGTTGATGTATCAGGCATGAAGAGGAACTTTTCTCTTTGCCTTTCAGTGCTCTGTGCTAACCACAGAGTCATTCTTCTCGTGTTGCTCCAATTTAATGTTTGACATGCCAATCCATTACTTTAGAGTTTAGTGGCTGCATGGAACGTAATAGAGCAGGCTCTTGTGGCAAAACAGAAGCCTATCACACAATTTCCTTTCTGATCCCCTCAGTTTTGACACTGAAAAAAACCCCAACCTTTTTGTATCTTGATTTCTCTCAGAAACATTGGCCAGTAAAACTAGAATTTTTCAAGTGGAATGAATTGAGTTTTGTGCTTCTTTTTTCTTTTCTCTCCATCAAAAAAACCCCCAAACTAAACCAAACCAAAAACCAATGTGTGGAAGTTTCAATTATTTTGTAGATTGAAGTGAATAAAAATTGGATAATAGAATCTGAGAAACTGAGGATTGTAAAAGCAGAACTCTCATAAAATGAGGTCTGCTTATTAAGTAGGATTAGCTCTGTCATGCAAGTGTTCAGGTGTAGCAAGCACAAGCAGCAAACAAGCAATTTTCTCACCTTTGTAGAATGGTATCCTATCCTACTCCTTATGATGTCCTGTACCATCATAACATTACCATTTCAATTAAAAACTCTACACTTAAAAAAATAAATACATCCCCACCCCCTCCCCCTTTATGTAAAGACTCGGCAAAGTTGCAAAATATGTTTTAAACGGGAAACATTGCTGGTAGAGTAAAAGAAAGAGGAAGGTTTTATTGCTAAATTAGGAAGTAGATGTTCATCTGAAAGATGTTTTCCTGAGGAAGATTGGTAGATCTGCTGCTGCAGTATAGCAGCTTTCATCTCTCACCTCCCCCCCATCCCAGCACAGAGTTCTTCCAGGATCACAGTTTTTCTGTGTACTTTATGTACCTAGAACCCAAACAATAACAGCAAAGAATGAAGTTCTTTGTTCTGGGTAGTAACTGAGGATTCTGTAGCTGCAAGGTACTTGGTATTAGTGACTGCTGATGGGTGCAGTACTTAGCCATCTGGGGTTTTTTGTGCATTGGTTTACCTGTTCATTCCGGAATGCATGCTAAGGTTTTTCTGTTGGTGATTCCAGCTATTCAGTTTAATTGATTACAGTCTGCTCATAAGCCACATGAAATATCTAGTCTTCAACACAAAGAAACTTAGGAAGAAAGAAAAGATGAAACATCCTTGCTCTTGTGGGTTATATGGGCAAGATCTGGGGGTTCAGATACCAAACACTAGTCATGCCATTGTGAAAAAGGAGGCTCGGTAAGGAATTGTTTAATACTTCTCCATTCTTTCTACTCAGAGGCAGGCAACAGAGCAGAAGGTAAATGGTCACATATTGTAACAAGAGATGTTTCAACCAGATATGAGAATGGTTTTTTTTTTCGCTAGGATGGTGGTCCAACAGTAGAACAGGCTTCCCAAAGAGATGGCAGTCACTGCTCTTGGGGTGTTAAAAGCTGAGCCTTGACCAAGCTGTAGCTAGCTTTGTGCTGAGTAAGGGGGTTGGACTAGGGGTCTCCAAAAGTCCCTTCCAGCCTCAACTCTTCTGAGATCTGTCTCTCATTCTGCATATCTGAGTTCCAGAAATGACTTATTATGGACCAGATTTTTAAATACTGTGACACAAAAATAAGTAGATGGCTTTCTACTCATCAGAATACATAATTTTTCTATGAGAAAAATGGGTAAATTCAGCAGACACACTTTTAATTACACTTAATCCTGTGTTATGTATTTTAATAATTTTAAGCATAATTATTTGTCCTGTCTATTGTAATTTCCTTGATCTTGTCCTTTTATGGGTGGTTACTATCAGATTTGTAATTTTCTGTCCTGCTTTCCTTCATGTAGAAAGGACCAATAGTGTTAAAGTGCAAGTAAATGCTGTCAGCTTCAGTTGCTTGGCAAGTGGGAATTATGCAGGAAAACTGAGTTTTCTTTGGGAGTTAGTAATAGTTTTCTCCCCATTTCCCATATGTCCACATTATGTATCATATTTTTAATGAAAATCAATGGCATTTTGAATTACATTGATGAACTAAGCATCCAGAATAGTTGGTTCTTGTAGAAGAAATCTCTTCCTTGATGACCTGCAAATAATTGCTGTAATTATTAAGTTTGCTGATATTTTTCCAATAATAGATTTGAGGGATAGTTAACAAGATTCACCAGTTGAAAAAGGCACTTGTTTCTACCTTGTATGTTAAATAAACTATTAGCTAAGTAAAAAGACCAAAAAATCTTCTCTTTTGCAGATGTTACATCTCTTGTAATGAGAAATGTTATTCTAATGCTTTAGAAAATGTTTATCTTTAGTCTAAGCAATTATCTGATCAGCACCTTCTTTCTTTTTCATCTCCCACTATCTTCTCTCTTGTCTGGAATTCTTTACTTTCCCTCTTTCTTTCCTGAGAACTGAATAATAATTAAAAGAAAAAAATCTCATTAAAATTCAGTTACTTAAATATGTATATTTTAACAAGTATTTCTAATGGAAAGCACTACTTGTGATGGCTGCTGCTATTATATGTATTTTGAAATTTTTCTAGATTTGGAAAATGCATCTTGTGTGGACAGACAAAACCTTTCCCTTCCGGAGGTAATTTCTATCTTCACAGTGCTTGATTCAACATGCTTAGACTACATATGAGATGAAAAAGCAGGGAATGGAGAAGCATATATAGAGCCTGAAGAAAATAGTCAGTTATTAAAACAATTTAGCTCGTCATTAAATCTCACAATTTTGGAATATAAATAGGTTGCTCTTCCCTTTGCCTCATCTGTCATTTTACTATAGCAGAAAATCTGGTGCTGGACAAAAGAGGAAGGGGTAGCCTAGCAGTTAAAATAGAACTTGAAGCCAGGATCTTGATTTTTGTTCTGACTCCACTAATGACAAACTGTATCATCCTATGCAACTTACCAAACCTTCATGTCTCACCTACCACTCTGTAAATGTCATATAACTACACAGGATGCTGTGAGGTTTAATTAGAAGTAATTTTAGTCCTTCAAGTACCTTGTGTTTCTCTGATGAAACAGGCTATTCAAGTGTGAAGGATAATTATTATGTTGCGTCTGTGTTTTTCTGATACATTATTACTATTTCATTAACCGTGTTTTGGAAAAAAATAAAACCAACCAAAACCATGGTACTTACTGCTTTTAGGTTTTGTTTGTGTGGTATAAAGTCCCTATGAGTCCAGTAAATAACTAAACTAATATTGGCATTGAGATATGAGGTGATTTTATTTTATGACTATTAGCAGATTGTCACAAAGTGTCTGACTGCTTGGATACTTTGAGCACCTTAAATCATTCACTTGGGTGTAAGATGGTCATATTGCTTCTAAATGTAGTGAATTAGCCCAGCAATAACAGCCTGCAAAGTCTCTATTGATAGCTTCCAAGCTGGTCAGGCTTGACCCAGACTGCATTGTGGAGCAATCATTCAGAAAACTGTTCTAGCAATCAGTGCCTGGTGCCACCTTAATGTTTGCCAGTCCTGTGGGGAGCTGAGCATACCTTATGCAACAGGCCACTCCTGTTTCTCCTTTTTTTTTTTCTTTTTTTCCTTTCCTCTGTAGCACTAAAGTCCTGGGAAAGCTGAAATACCAGAGGATGACACGTAACACATGGAAGCTCGCTGTCTTGGTGGGTACAAGATAACTGTGTTATTTCCAGATGGAATCATGGCTACATGAGAAATAAAAATAACTGACTGTAGCAGTAACTCCATATCCCAAGGACATAATTATTCAGAAAGTGTTGAGTTATAAATTATTCTTGTACTTTAACATGGATTTGAGCATGTGATTAGGCTTTTCTTGCAGCTGAGCTTTCAGGAGCCTGAAATAGAAAGGCAGTATTAGCAAATAAGATCAGATCATTTGGGGATAATGAACTTCTTTCAATAAGGTCATTGTTTTATGGGCAGGTCACATTCTTTTTGTCCTCACTTGCCGTGAACTATAAAGTATGACTGTGTAACACACAGGACTTCTGCGTTAATTGCAATTAGATAAACGTGTCTGGAGAGGCAGAGCCTGGACAGCTGAGGCCACTGATATAACCAACTTACCTTGCTCATAGACACTCTTACTGACAAACTGCTTGAGCTGCTTTGGTGCCATCCAATTCTAAAGTAGGTTAGAGCATAAAAATAAAAATGAAATGAGTAGGTTTATGCTATTCTTACATTTCTAGGTACAGCTTGCAGATGCATACCATAATACTACCTAAGCCAAATGCAGACCCAACTCATCCACTGAGGCTGCATTTTTATTCTGCTTTAATAAAGCCACTGTGGAGCAAAGCCCTTCAGAGTGGCAGCCTTACTCGTATAATTGTCTCCACTGTCCTAAGTATAAAGTAGCATTTGATAATCCTGACAGATGTAGAGTATTATTGGCCAATCTGAGCTTTGTCAACTTTATGCAAGAGTTCTTTGCCAGCATAGACCAGATAGTAACTTTAAGATTCCAATTTTACACAAAAAGTGTATCTTAAATGCTAATCCAGCCCTGATTAAGGTACATTAACACAGGAACTCCAGGCTGACAGCTAAGAGCCACATCTAGTTGGCTATTCTTTTGCAAGTAGGCATCTTGTCTTTGGTTTACCTGGCAACTTGTGTAAATATAGGATAGGATGCTAAATGAAAAGGCATATACATTTCTTAGGAGTTGTTAGATAAAAATGTCATTTGACATACTTTGCTATTATGAGGAGTGATACAGTACTGGAACATTCCCAGAGCAGGGATTAGGCACAGGTTTGTCTGATGACTTCAGCAGTTCCTTGTTTCTCCCCTCCTGTATATGTCAGCCTGTGATGCCTGTGTTAACACATGGGATTTGAGACCTGAAGTAATGTAACAAACGAAATGCTGATTGTGCTGTAATGCCTGATGACCACTTGGGTGCCTGGGGTCGGATGGGTCTGGCACCATACTGAGCAGACAGCAGTTTGCTGTCTGGCACATCTCTGTTGCCCTTTGAGGAGTAACTGGTCATGGACATGAACTTAGCTGGGGCATTAACAACGAGACTACCAGGTCTGTGAAGACACTGACAGACTGAAAGGAAGTGCCGATGGGTACTGTGCATTTGGAAGTGTTTATTATTTAAAGTCGGTTACTGGGAAATATATAAAATGAAAGGGTCAGAGTAAGACATTGTGCCTTTTTGGCTTTGCCTTTTAGAGTTTAGGAGATCAAAAAGAAAAAAGGAGGAATATGTCATATTGCAGGTAATTAAGGATTCATCAGGAAATAAGGAACACTTGGTCCCTCTCATAGCTTTGAGGACAAAAGGTGAAGGGTAGCTGGTATAATATCTTCCATATGTGGCATGCTAATTGGAAGAATAGAAATGAGGCATTTGGAAAGCTGAATCTAAGCTCTTATAAATGGAAATTGCTTTTGTGTAATGAGTTTGCTGGTAGGTTCAGTGCTTTACACTCGAAAAATAAGAAAAGATTTTTGATTATATGTTTGTAAATTAGGGTTAGCCTACTTGTTGAGTTAGTCCTAAGGATTTAATAACCTATAAGTGAAGAATTGTGTTTTTTCTTTAAGTACTTGGGATTTGATGATTTGCAAGCACTGCAATATCTTCTTACCAGTGCCTTAGTCTAGGCTTTGGGTATTTTAGTTTAAGTCTTTCCAGAGTTTTGAAAACCTCACATTGGGAATGACATACAGGAATAGCTTGTTTCTCAGACCTCAGGAAAGTGTGAGGCTTATTCTGATTAGGCATAGCTCTGTCTTTGAGGACAAAAGGACATCACCACCACTTTTTTTGAATAGACATCACCTGGCCAAGAAAAAATGGGTCTCTGTCCAGGTGAGTCAAGCCAGTGAAAACACCTCCTGGGTAGTTATGTCCTGCAAATACTCAAGTTCTTCTGGGATGGAGAGGGCAGGACTTCTCTGTGAAAGGCTGTAACGTGAGAAAAGTCGAGAGAGTTGCACATTATTCCCACTAGATGGCAATTAAACCCCATTGGATAAAACGTCTGCTAACGCCAACACTATCGAGTCTTGTAGCTTACTTCAAAGTGCTAGAAGCTGAACTTCGGAGTAAGATTTTGGGATATCTGTATTTTCCTTGGACTAGAACATGCAATAATTTCCATATGACAAAGGAAATAGTTAAAGCTGAACCGAATTTTGGATTGCGCATTTGGATTCATACATGTTTTGGCAGTTTAGTAAAGGATGTATTTGGTTTCTGTGCTGTAGAACCCCTACCTCCTTGGGGAGAGGGAGTAGTAGAGTCAGCAGCAAGTAGGAGAGCTCTTGGCAGGGTGGCCAATTGGAAATTCACTGCCAGGAAGCCAGAAGAGCCCTAATTAGGCAGGCAAGTAGAGCCTGATCCAAAGCTTGCTGAAGTTAATGGGAGTATCTTTGGTTAGTGCATTTTTTCCTATTTCCAGGTAAACTAACCAAATGAGTCTCTCCTCTCACCAGTCTGCTTTATACATTACATCATCTACTGCAATTGCTAGTATACTAGGATTAAATGCATGTCTGTACTATTTGTAATGAAGATACAGCGTTCATGTGCTCTGTATGAGTAACTTACAGGAGTACTTGAGGGGTAATTGAATTGTTTTTCTATTTTTTTCCTAATTAGAATTTGCAACAATATAATTTTCTCACATGTGTGTTGGAGAGTATAATGTCTTTTGAATGAAGGAAGAGAGACCTTTTATCCTGACTATTGTCTCAATATATTTCAGCTAAAGTTCTAATTAAATGTAGAATATCAAAAGTTGTGCTGCCCTAGCATGCACCCAGGGACCTTAATAACAGCTGATTCTGGTCTTCTAAAATGCCATAGTTAGCAAAATTCAGGCAAAAGCTGCTATAGTCTTACTTCTCCGTTTAAAGTTGCTCCAGTACTGGCAATACTCATCTCAGAGATAACTAATATAAAATACTGGAAATAACTCTGTGCTCTATAATCAGGAAAAAAAATCCCCATAGATTCAGTGGGAATACTGCCTGGGTAAACCCACAGGTATTGTGTGCATTGTGAGATTGCATGCAAAGAAAGATCATCTCTATAAACTAAGTTTATGGCCTGTTTTTAAAAAAATCTAAACAAAGATTAATGGAAATAGCTTCTCTGATTACACCACTGCTTTATGCTTATTTGAGCAACTTTAAATAGATAAGGAAATATGAGTTTCAATCTGTGCCTGGTGCTCCAGAGTAATTGAAACTCCCCTTTGTTGCAGAAGTGCTGGCTATAACCACTGTAAAACTGTAAAATGTCTGCCAGTTATTCTTGCAGAATTCTGACTTTGTCTGTCAAAGTTTTTTCACCCTTATTCACACAATGTTAGTGTAAATTTTATGCTTATTTTAAAAGATACACCTAATCTTTTCATTACAGAAGCACAGCATATGAAAAAAAAGAAAGATAGCACTGTCAGGTCTTCATATTGGTCAGTCACAGTTGGATTCAGGTAGCTTTGCACTAGCTTTTGTACAGAGTTGATTTGTGATTGCAAAAGGACACTAGTTTCCTAATAGCTGACAATGACTGCTAAACATCACACAAACAGAAAGGTTTTCATGTTTTTCAGTCTATTTGAGTTAATGTTGCATCCCTAAAAGGCTCAGTTTTCTTCCACAAGATGCTGCACTCCAACTCTGAGGAAGTAAAGTGCCCTGTTTGTACAGATGAGTGATGTAGCTGTCTTTGACCTTAAAGACAGATGAGTTTGTCTGTCCCCATCTGCTCTTAGCCACCTCTAGATACACTTCAGGTAGACACTTTCACATTCTAGGCTTGGACTCCCTCCTTATCCTTTCAGTTCTTCCATGTTCTCATTGAAATTCTGCCATGCCATCTTGTTCATTGAGGGCAGAATCGAGGAATTGATCAGTTTGTAAAGGATCATGACTAGATCAATTTGGAAGGGAAATGCAAGATTTGGTGTTCATGTGAGTGCTTAGTGAGATGGGAGAAACTGTTGTTTGGTGTCTTTTATCTAGAGCTTTTACACTTGGAAGATAGATCCAGGTAGGAGTGTAGTTCCTAGGCAGTGATGGCTTATTAAGCCCTGTGTGGAGCAGCTAAGGGCTGTACAGTGATACCAAGGCAGCTGCTGCACAAGCTAGTTTGGATATAGAAAATAGTGTAATAACCTTCAGGAAGAGTGCAGGGCATTGAATCTTTAGCTGGGGATATGTAGGCAAGTGGTTCAGTGGGCCCATATAAGGCAGGAACTGTGGATTCATAGCTTAAGCAACCTTCCCAAGGATAGATGCTGTCTCCTTTCTAAAAACTGAGTAGATATAATATAGTTTAAAAAGTGATTTTAGCTACTTTTGTATATAATAAACCAGCAGTTTAATGAGGAAGCCAATATTCAGAGCCTCCTCAGGTAGGAGAGTCTTCAGTCATCTTTCTTCTCCCAGGAGAGCTGCATCAACTGCCTCTAAGGAAAACAAAACATTATGAGAGAGTGAGTGAAGGAAGGGACTGAATCTGTCAGTTAGTGACTGAAAAATTCACCAGAAGTCAGAGTTTCATCCCAATTCAAAACAGTTCCCAGGTGAGCTCTTTGGCCACCTGGATAGGGAGGTAGGTTCCCGTTGGCTTCTCTCTCTTTCTATTCTGCTCCAGTGAATTCTGAATTCCTTCTTGCACACAAGCACTTTAACAGTGGAGCCTCTCACTGTGCTTTGAAAGAATGGAGTCTTCTGACTGCTGTCAGGCATGAGACCATCTGTGAAGTCAAGAGACTTTGATGGGCAGGCTTTGAATTCTTGCATCCTGATTCATGTTAGCAGTTGTATATGTGCTGAGCAGAACTCAAGGAGCAGGACAATATTGTAAAAATTAAGTGTTCCTCTGGAATTAGGGCATATTACAGAATTATAGAATATGCTGACCTGTAAGGGGCCTGCAAGGATCATCAGGTCCAAATCCTGCCCCTACAGAGGACCATCCCCAAGAGTCACAATAGGTGCCCAAGAGTATTGTCCAAATGGTCCTTGAGCTCTGTCAGGCTTGGTGCTGTGACCACTGACCTGAGCAGCCTGTTCCAGTGCTCAAACACCCACTGGGGGAAGAACATTTATTTAATATCCAACCTAACACTCCCCTGACACAACTTCAGGCTATTCCTTTGGGTCCCTCTGTCCAGCAAAGAGAAATCAGTGTCTACACCTCTGTTGGAAATACAAAAGGTGAGAAGGCTCTCAAGGAGAGCGAGAAAAACAGGTCTCAGAAATAAAGCAAAGATTTTAGATTTAGGTGTAACTGCAAGATAGAAGATACAACTATATAGTAAGCAAGGACATTAAACAATGGTTGGAGTTTCTAGGCTTGCCTCAAACAGGTCTTGAGGCTCAGAAAATTTGTAAATTATGCTTTATGCTTAATAATGGGATATTGTGTATTGTTATTACAAGGCATACAAGCAAGCATTGTTTGTAACAGGTGTATGTGTGCTTTTGATGATTGCTTAAAACAGTTGTCTATAAACTTTAGAAGCAAGCTATTGGCTAAAAAACTTCTAAGAACGTTCTGACAAAGAGATCCATAGTTGCCTGTGCAGGCAGGAGCCATGTACCATCTCTTGTGTCTCATCTCTGTAAATGACACTGATGCCTGAATAAAATAATAAAAAGGCTCCTGGAACGTCTGCCTGGGTACCCTGTCCCATTTGCTTTCTACGCTGTCACACCTCCTCTTCGCCTCCTGAGCAAGTTGAAGATTGCAGTGAGGTCTCCCCTCTGTCTCCTCCAGGCTGAGCACACCAGGTGCCCTCAGTTGCTCCTCATATAGCTTCCCCTCATGACCCTTCACCATCTTCATTGCCCTCTTTTGATGATCTCTAATAGTTTAATATCTCTTTTACATTGCGGTGACCAAAACTACACACAGTGCTCAGGGTGAGGCTGCCCAATCCCAGAGCAGAGCTGGACAAACCCCAGCCTGGTCTGATGCCCCCATGACAGGGATGTCCCTCCTGGCTGCCAGGGCACTGCTGACAGAGATCCAATTGGCCATCAGCTGGGATCTCCAGGTTCCTTTCCGTGGCACTTCTTCCCAGCATCTCATTCCCCAGTCTGTCTGTACATCCCAGGCTGCCCTGTCCCAGGTGCAGAATTGGGCATTTCCCTTGTTGAACTTCATATGATTGGTGATTACCCAGCCTTCTAAGTTGTTGTGGTCTCTCTGCAGGGCTTTCCTGCCTTCAAGTGACTTGACAGCTGCCCCCAGTTTTCTGTGTCTGCAGACTTGCTTAGTTTTTAAGGTGTCAGGTTTTTGTATCATAGTTTTGTATTAAGTACCTTCCTCCCCTTGTATTAACACACCTTCCTCCTAAATGATCCTGTGAAATGCCTGCCTGCATCTTTAATGCGAGTTAATCCTTAGATCCCTACATATTTTTGTAAACTAAAGTAGCATCTTCTTTGGAATGCTTGTATCTACTGCTTTAATTTACTTCAGTTCCATTAGAATATACACAGGTCACAAAATACCTTATGCTTTACCTTAGTTATTGCAAAGCTTTGAGTGACAGGTTCTTGGTAGAGTTGTACCATGACAAAAAGGAAGTGTGAAAAAATACAAGATGATGACAGTACAGTCCCTGAACACTGACTGTCAGAAATTGAGGAAAGCATATGTTCAATTACTGTACCTGACAGCATTTTAACACTGTTCCACTGGTGCTTAAGGATAAATTTTATAGGATTTCATGTATTGTCTGAACTAATTTAGGCCTCTACAGGACTGAAATATGCAGAATAAGTTAGTGTGAGACTTCTTTACCCTGAATGAGGTGCTATGACAGATCCTACAAATAAAACATGGAAGCTTTCATTTTGTTGGCAGTGGAAAATCTGAGCAGAGCAAAGGCCTTAGAGAATAATGTGATAACCATGGAGGATCCTTGGTCAGAGAGGACTGATGTGCTGATTCTTGCTCTGGCACTCGGAATGATTGTGCTGCTTGTTGGGAATCACTTCATTGTATCAGTAGAACTGTGGTGGAAAAAGGCTAGGAATTCATTCCCGCTCTTCATTAGACTTCATGACTCCTGGCTGTATTCTGCAATTCAGTATCTTCCTGCTGCCAGAGAAGATTTGAAAGAACCAAGTGGCAATGCTCCCTGTCAGCAGTGAGCCTGATGCTAGATTGCCTGTGGGCCTCTAGCCCATCTCCTCAAAAACACAGGTGGCCTTCAGTTCCCCTTTCTTTAGTAATTCCAGGCAAGTTAATGGTTGCTACTGGAGGTTATTGAAAAGGTGGAAAGATGCCCAGAGAATGGAAGGAATATAGTCCCAGTGAGTGAGTCATGAAACAGGAAATGTGGGTTTCAGTATGAGCACTTCTGCAGAGTTGGTACTGGTTTGCTGTCTTTTCCCTTGTCTATGAAATAAAGCTAGATATTTTGCCCTGCCTTGAAGAAAAAAAATTGTGGATTAAAAGGTCTACGTAACTGCTAAACAAATCTTATAAATTGCATTTCATGCTGTGGGACCATCTCACTTCAGATATCAGCTCTGAAAATACACCCAAAAAAATCTTCACTGTTCAGGTGAATTTATTTCAGATGCAGTGAAGTTATAATAATATTATAGTGCTGTAGTGTTTCAGTTTCTCCATCATTGTATGAAGAGAGGACCTTATTTTGAAAATTGCCAGAGGTTTCCAGACAGCAGAAACAAATGAAAACATTATTACACATAATGGAGGCAACATTATTAAAAGTAATGGGCAATATGATTGTACATCTAGTACTTATGTATTTATTCTAAGCTGTGTTGCTTTTCTGCTGAGGGATGGTAAGGGAAGGTGTAATGGCTCAGCAGCTAGTTAGAAAGGTGCTTTTCTGAGAGTTTTGTCTGATAGTGGAAGCAAAAGTCACATATAAAACTTGGTGTATGAGAGGATGAGTTCCAAGCTGATCTGCTGTGTTGCTGTGTTCCAGCAGCGATTAATGGCTATCTGCTATAGTTCTGCAAGGAAAGGCTTTCAACTGTTCAAATTATATATACAGCATGAAGATATGTTTTAGCAAGTACATCTTCTGCGTATTATCCTCAATGATATGGGTTTCTTGTGCTTGACAGTCATCTGTTAGCTGTCTTTGCTGGCATGGGTTATCCCATTTGAGATGTTTGGGTTTTTTCATGGTTTAGTTTGTTAGCTTTAAAGTCTTTTATTCTCAAGTTACCTTAAGGAAAGCCTTAAGGCAGCAAGTAAATACATCCCACATTATATGTATTCTGTGACATATGCTCCAAATCCCCATTGGGAATGTGTCAGGAGGAAAGAGATCAGCCCTGAGTGTTTGTATATGAGCATGCAAACATAGAAACTCATGTCTCCTTCCTGTCAACTTTGTTGTCTTGCAGTTACAAGTTTTCTGGTTGGTATCCTAGAGCAGATAAGGGGCTAAGTATGGCAAGGGAGCAGTTCTTTCTCAGCAGCTTGTGTCACATCAGTCCTGTGACTGGTAGTGCCAGGGAGGTTCTTGAGCTTTCATGTTAGCATGTACCATACCAGCTGAATGCTGTTTATCTTCCTCTGTCTATGATGATTTTCCATCAGTTCCAACAGGACATGGACCTGCTGAAATTCCAGTTGAGGACAGATGTTAGACAGAGATCCTTTGGGAACCACGCCTCTGGACCCCTGTGGGTCTCAATCTGTACTGCTGATTTTCCTTTGACGCAGTGAAAAGAATCCACACCAACTCAGTCTGACTTGTCTTGAACTAAGTTTCCTAGGGTAATTGAGTATTGCTTTTTGGCATTCTTCACCTTCAACTTGAAAAGAGCGTCTCAGTGTTTAGATTTTTTTTTTTTTTTTTTTAATTTTTAAGCTTTTAGTTCTTGCCTAGATTGAAAGATGATAATAATTAAGTGTTGTTGAGGCAATTTCCATGGTTTTAAATAGTCATTTTCCTTTCTTGGCAAATCTCTGGAAGTTTAGTTTAACCATAGAGTGAAGAAACACATTAAAAATCCAGTAGTTTAATAGTAGATGCAATAAATAAATTAAATCAGGCAGACTTCTGAATTTCTTGTGCAAACATTGTGTGACAGAATTGGGTACAGTATATATGTTTGTATACTTGTCCATGCAAGTACCTTTATGGTACCTGTCCCTGCAGGTAATCTTATCCATATTTGGTATTTGCATATGCCAATTTGTTCTTTGCACAGAAAGCATTCTTTGCCGCCTGGAAAATTTGTACATTATGCTCTTATTTTTAATGTTTTCATTGAAGATTGTAGAAGACTAAAAGGTAAAGAATTGCTCCAGGAATTAATATTCAGAAAATGCATTAAGATACATTGACTTTCTGTGATGTGTTAGGAGGAAAGAAAATCTCAGCAGAGAAATTCTGAAGTCAAGAAGTACGTGTATTCAATGTATTCAGGAGGATAATGCTGATCTGTTGTGGAAGACAGACGTGTAGCCAGCTGGAGAATGAAACTGTAGCCAGTGCCAGTAGTGTGAAGACAGGGGACATAGCTAGCAGAGCTGTACTGTTCCAACATGTTCAGTGTGTCTGCACCTCCTCCAGTAACACAGCACTTGCCTTTGCTGGCTTCCTTCTCAGTTTGTATGATACCCTCCAGGCCAGTCCCTGACAGACGTACAGCCAGACTGGATGGGACTGTCAGCTGCAGAAAGGGTCAACAAAAAGGATTTGGTCCTGCAAACCACAGAGCAGACAACAGCAGTTATATTGCAGAAGGTGACCCAAATCTGTTTCATGACTTCTCTGCTTGTGCGATTTATCTGCCTTAGTGATAAAATCCCAAAAGGGAGGATGACAAAAATCTGATGACTGCTGTTCTTGCAGAGGTGATGTATAGATCTACTTGTGTAGAACATGTATTGCTTATGCCAGCATGATGACTGATTTCAATGGTACAGGCAATGGTTATGGTCACCCTTTGGCAATGGTGTGATTCTTAAATCCCATATAAGGTCCATTTAGAGTTTCAGTGAGACTTTAGCAGTGTGTGAGATCTGCCAAGAGCTTTTGCGCTGGAGGAGTATGGGTTGACAAGATCAGCCCTAACACGTTAAGTGGTGTTTGTGGTATTATTATTGCTTTGTGAATTCATTTCCCATAGAGACAAACTGGAGATGAAATGTTCAGATTCAAACTTCCTCTCTGCTCTGGAATGTCAGGTCCATGGCTTAGATTTGTGCCCATGTCATTCTAGTTATTAACACCAATAGTCAGTATTGTGATTACAGACTATAAACTGTGAGGAATGCAAACAATCGATTTTCATGAAAAGGCTAGGAAGACAGTGTTTTCAAGAATAAAAGGAACATAATCTCCTTTCATAGGTAAGATTTGTTATTTACACTATGGGGATTCATGTCAGTACATTTTAAGTAAGTTGCTTGGCTGAACTTGTTATCTAGCTGCCAAGAACGGAAGTGAGAGAGAAGAGCCAGAGAGAATTATTGGACTCTGCACTCCAAACTTACATCATGTAAACATTTATAACATGACTTTTATTTTCAGCATTGACCATTTTGGAGGGGGCCTCTTTGGTGCTTTATTGCTGGCAGACTGCTTTTGAAGGCACCTTTTGGTTTATTTGTGATGATGCAGCAAACCAACAGACCTGGACCTACATGGTACTTGCAACATGTACAATGAAAACTTCTAGTCATCCTTTTCTCTCTCCAGGTTCCCAGGCACAGCCAGCTGCTTGGAGTTAAGCACTTCCTTATGCCCCTGCTGTTAATGCTCACTTCCAGTGATCAATGGTCCCACCCTGCTTTCTCAGCATGTTGTGGTGAAATCGATAATCATGCATGAGAGAGAGAGAAAGAGGCTGACATTTCCATTTCTCCTTATTCTCACAGTTAAAAAAGGAATATAAATTTGAAATATGTTATTTTCCATTGAAGAATAGTAACAGATAACAATTTGCAGTATACCTGGCAACATTTACCTTGGCACAGAAAACAATCTTCTGTTGCAGTCCAGTCTTTGTCGTGGTATCAATAATGCTTTTCTCTTTCATAGTTCCAAGTTATGTTCTTCCCAAATCACTTCAGTTCATGTTAAGAATGAAATGCATAATTTAACAAGTTACCTGTTTATTTGAGGTGAATCTTGTCTATTAAACAACACAGAGCAGAACAGTGGGGAAGAGGAGAATAATTCAGGTTTTTTCCTTCATGCAGATTTCAGATTTCTGATGATGCTACAAGTATCTGACCCAGTGCAATTATGTGGGTAAACTCCATAAGTTTTTCTTAGCATTTTATTGCAGTTCATCAGTTTGTACTATTTAGGCTGTAACCACGGCTGAGTTTATACAGGGGTTTTGTTTGTTGTTGTTGTTTTCAGAGCCCCATAATGCTCCTCATTGACCCTTTTATAAGCTATAACTTTTACTCACACTCCATAAGTTAGGGAGTCTTTAGTAAAAGAGCCTATCAAGAAAAAAAATCTGGGATGCTTTCCAGGGAAACGCATGTATAATAGAGAATTCTGGCAGTTTTTCATCTGGCACTAATTTATTACTTCAAGCTGGCTTGCTCTTTAGACTATAATAAACAGTATTTTACATCTAACAAATCACTTTTAGTATCCCTGACCTTGACAATGGGTATCTAGTATGGGTTTAAAAGAAAAAATTGTCACCAGAAATGCAGTGTGTCACAAACTGATGTAATAATGGTTCTTTGTTAAGTTTCAGAGTTTCTGGTGAAATGAAAGATATATGGAAGAATAGGTTGTTTTAACAGAGACATCTACTATCTCCAACTATGCCATATATGAAAGTTTTGGAGAGTACAGTCCCTATGTTTAGGAAGGAGACATCGAATTCAGTGACGTAAAGGCAGAATTTTGCTGAAGTCAGGAGGCTGCTCTTAGTGTACCCTTAAGAATTCAAAGAAATACTGTATCAACACACTGAAATGGGTTTAGATGGAAGTTGCATTCATTCACAAGTTCCTTACTATCTCAAAGCTAAAAGGATTGCTCTTACTTTTATTAAAAATCACATGTGAGCTCCCAAAAGAGAACAGTGTCAAAAGGTTCTCTGTGCCCCTGGAACATTCCGTCTTCCTCTTTTAAGACAAATGGTAGCTAGGGAGTTGCTTCTCAGGTCCCTGGATGGGAGAAATAATGAGAAGTTGGAATATAACTTGATTAAAGAGCAGCAGAAGGTTGCTTGCTTCATGATCCCAGCAACAGTTTGATTCTTCAACTTCTTCCTCTTTCTTAGTAGTAAGTGTACCCCTTGAATATCTCAGATGTATTGAACGTGATACTGGTTGTTAGACAAAAGTTTTTCATCTTTTTTCCAGTTTACTTCATCTTCCTTTTATAGTTCTAGACCAATTAGGGTAACACAGGTAGATGTTTTGCATAATTCATAAGCAGTTGCTGCACATGTATAGGCACACATACAGAGTCATATACAAAGTGTGTCCATTTGCATTGCTGTTGGGATTGTGTTAATTTATTGATAAAAGAAAACTGTAAGCTGTAGCTTGTTATGATCGTTCAAGATGTAATGAACTTACTTCTTATTTGTGTAATACTATTAGTAAACCTGCTTGCAGAAATGCTAACCCACTATTTTTCTTAATAGCCTGCAACTGACTTCAAGGCTCACTGAAATTAAGTTTATTAGTTCTACTCATGTTGTTATTATGCAGACACCTGTTCAGTGGTAGCTCTTGTACTTTTCTCTCTCACCCTTTTTTTTTTCTCCTTTTCTTTCTTCCTTCTCTTCTTCAACCTTTAAGGTGAAACTTGGCGCTGGTGTGTACACATTTCATTTCAAAAGTAAGGTTGGCAGGTTCTCTTTCTGTCCTGCACTGCTAGTGTTTTTCTAGGACATGAAGATGGGCAGTAGTTCCCAAAATAAATGGTAAATGTTTAGACAGAACAGTAGGCAGCCCTTTCTATGATGTTAATGTGTTAATGATTAGATTCGTGTGGTATTGCTTCTCCTTAGCGTTTCCCTCCACCAAGCTAAATGTGTGCATGTATATTTAAAATATCTTTACAAAGATGTTTTTTGATTCAAAACCTGAATGACATAAGATATCCTTCCTTTATTATTATCGAGGTTAAAGGGATCTTTCTAGAAGTGTAAATTTAAGGTTTTCTGGATATGCTATTATGAGATTTTAAGAAGACCAGAAAAAAGAGGTTGTGACAGTTGGTAAGAACTTTCCAGCTATTAACTGTTTTCTACTTAACCTGTGTAACAGAGGGAAAGTAAGTGGCTTTTTCAAACTCTGATCATAGGGGCTCAAAACTTCTCCTTCAGCAGCTCTGTGGTCAGGATGTGTGCACAGTATGAGCACACTCAAAGAATTTAAAGAGCAATCTATTAAGATTTTTAAAAGGGGATGTTGGATAAATCCTGTGTATCTTGTTCAAGCACACATCCCTCTGAAGCCAGGAGATTGATTGTATGAGCGGAAAATGGTTGAATGTATACAAAATGTCAAATAAAGCTACAATGCTAAATAGAGGAATTAGAATAACTCTAAAATATGCAGACCTCAAGTCATTTTGGGCAGCCCAAGTCTAGTCATTGCCACAAAGAAATTAGCTTTTGTCTTAGCTGTTGAGCTGAAGTTAGTCAAATGCTTGTAGTATGCGAATGCACTGAAAAAAAAAAAGCAGTTTCTTCTTTTTAAAGAAACAGTTTAGCTAAAAATGTGCCAGATGTTCACATTAAAATACCAGTTATCCAATTTTCTTGTCAAAAGTTAATCTCCTCTTACATTTAAACCATGCTGTGTTATGTGAGGTTATACTGGAGTAAGACACGAAGGGGTGGAGAATGCCATATTGTCAGCAATACAATGGGATAGCTTGTATTGGAATGGAGAAACACATATTCAGGTTTGTGCCAGGAAGATTTGCACATTTTATGTTTCTTTGGGAAAGTCAACCAGATTTCACAAGCTGTGCTGTTGAAGAACAAATTAACATTGGCTAGGGCCAGTGCCATAACATCTTTCCTCAAAGTTAGCCTACATATTAATTAACATTTGCGAAGCACTTTGAGGTGCTGGATGAAAGGCAGCAGAGAGTACAAATTTGTTGCTATGATTAATTAGTTATCACACTGGACATGCGAAGGGCTATGTTAAAGTGTTGCAAACTATTATTTATTAATTGTTGCTTTTGCCAGTGGCCACCTTTGTTCTGTCCTTTACAAACTGTGTTACTGCCCTTATTAATCACATTCTTTGGGCTGGAAGGGAATGCTTTGACCTGTATGGCAAAGGCCAAGACTTTCATCAAGCAATACCTGCAGGAAACCAGTATCCTATTAAAAATGCATGGCATGTATTTTGCCTGTCTAAAACATATGCTCTCTTTGCGTCCTATTATTTGTCTGTAGTGCTTACTGTAATTTCCTGTGAAAATATAGGAATCAAATTTTCCAGTTTTTCAAGTGGATCCTCATGTGAATGCAACTGGTCATCAAGAAACATAATCTGCTTTGTGCATAGAGATTGGATCTCATTGCTAACAGGGCACATAGTCAATAAAATACAGCCCATTCCTATGACCTTTGATTTCCACGCTAGAAAACATCTCAGTAACTCAGTTCAGCATGTTTTCTTAGCTTTTCAGGAAGCTAGATTATGGTAAGAAAAGCCCAGTCCATGGTCCCCCTATGCTGATACCTTTTCTGTAAAGATCTCAGGGAGAAAACAAATCTAGAGTGTGGCTTGGTGTTTTCAGGGCTGTGAAGCAAATACTGCTACTCATTTTATTCAGTGTCACTGGAAGCTAAGAGTGGGCCTTTGCTTCTCTTTCTCTCTTTTTCTGTGCTTTGAATAATGAGAGTAGAAAACCTGTATGCACTGTCCGAGACCGTTATTACACAGGGAAAAAAGCAAAGGAAAGGCAAGGACCTTTTCTTTCTATTTCTCCTCCTTTCAGTCAGAGAGTTCTGTCCCAAAGGAGCCCCAGTGCCTGCAGGTCACTCCATTCCACTCCTGTTCTGCATTAGAGAGCAGTATCTAAGAGTGAGTTGCAAAATTGCTTGATGCCTTTCCAAGCACAAATCTTTTATGTACCTGAAAATTCCTTACATAATACTTGATTTCTGTTATTTGGAGACAGCTCTAGTTATTTCATTTTGTCTGCACAAATCACAATTTCTAGCTCCCTGAGTGTTGTGGTTGTTGAGTTCCTGCCTGCTCCCCATCTGAGCAGGGAGCTGTAGCATAGAGTACCAGTAGCCCTGGCGGGGGTCAGTGGAGGGGAAAGTAACTTTCTTTTCTTTGCATAGTGTTTCTTCTGGCTTCTCAACATGATGATTGCTCACTTTACAACACCAGCCCACTGTTGAGATTCCCCTTCATCCTGTCACTCTCCAGGTTTTCTCTTCTGTGTCTAAGTTATTGTCACATGTCAACCATCTTGTCCTTCTGGAGTTCATGACAATAGCAAAATAATAAAGATGCTGTGTAACAGCAAGTCTCTCTTTTGAACAGCAGCTTCATTTTCTTATGTTTTCATCCAACAGAAAAAATTTCCTTGTGGTACTGAGTACATAGCAGACTGTGGCAGCAATGCATATAAAAAAAATTACATAACATTGTTTTTGTCTTAAGCAATTAATTATTACAATATTGGGTCATTTGGCTTCTACATTTATTTAGACTTAAAGCAACTTTAACAGTACTATTTTTATTAAAAGGGGATCCATAAACTAGATTTCTATAAGAATGGCCATCTCTTTGCCTTTGCCTATGCCAGTTGCTGACAGTTGACAGAAAAGGTAGGGTTTTCATTTTCTTCCATTGATAAATTAGACTGGAGTTTTTTACGTGGCATTAATATTTCCTAACAGCTGAAAGAACCTTTTCTAGTCCATTTTGGAAGTACAGTTGTCTCTTTAATTTTGGCATTGTGTTATTGCTCCATAATAATTCCACAGGCCAGGTCCTAATCTTTGTGTTGCAAATTATGAACTCCTGGTTCACCATTAGGACGAACTCCTAATTTATTGTTATTAACCTGGTACCACGTGGCTGGGCCTCTTATGAATTCCAGACATAGGATTTTTAGAGTACCTATTCTGTGACTTGAGAAAGTAAAATAGAAAAATATACCAGCTCTCAAAGAAGACTTGTCTGAGGCATAAATACCATATCACTTATTATGCTTCATGTTTCTAGAAATGATCAGAATACATTTTGTTGTCTCACATGTGCCAGGCAATAAATACACTACACTGAATTAAAAAAAATATTTCTTTAAAAGTAGTTTGTCTTATTATTTGCAAATTACCATGGCCTCTTCTGAACATTTTTGAACACATTGATCTTCATAGTTAAAAGGTACTTACCTAACCTCTAAGTCTTGGACAAGCTGTGCCTTTTGTGTATAGATCAATAAGGAAGATTGACATAGAATACAGAATGGTGATAGAGATTATCATTAGGGAGGTTATGAGAGGGAGGGGAGTAGTACCAAGATTTTTACTGGCATCTACTTGAGTCATGATCCTGTAGTAATTACTGTATCTGCACCAGATATCATAAATAGAGAAGAGAAGAGAAGAGAAGAGAAGAGAAGAGAAGAGAAGAGAAGAGAGAAAAAACAATGCAGTGCTAAAAGATTAGGCAATGGTAGAATTCATTAATTGCAATTGATGAATTTGATCATGCCTACAAACACCTTTAATTCCTTAAAAGTTGTTACACAGATGGAAAAGCTCAACCTGTGGAAATGGAGAAAATTCTTGGATTGCCTCACCCTTGAATATATCTTCAAAAGCTATTTCTAATCTTGCACAGGCTGTTAATGTGGAGATAGTAGCAGTTATGAAACCTGGGCTAGATTCCAGATATGTGGTATCCAAGTGTAAAATGAAAAGGAAATCAATAGTCACTCTTCAAGGAAAGTTATGCCAGAAGTGTCCAGTATGGTCTATATTAACCAAAGCCATAACAGCTTTTTTTCATTAGAAGAGCATTAACAAGTAAACAACATTCCTGTTTTGTTATTTAGTTACAGTAACCTTTTTCAACAGCTAGGCCTAGTGATAAGTTTGGATTTTCTCTGTTTATAGAAAATTGGTACATCAGCAGATTGAGTCCAACTCAATATTTATGGAGTGCTGGCTTTCTGGAAATGGAGGAAACTGTTATTACTAGAAGAGTTCATGAAAATGTAAACAAGAATGAGGAGACAGCAATGACAATATTTATTTATATATTTATGTATATATTTATTTTTGCCATTGTCTGATTATGCTACAATGTAATGATAATGACATGAAAGTGGGAGTTGTTTTGGGCAGTTTTCTGCTGACTGCCTGGAAGGAGGTGAATGCCAGCAGAGTATAACATCTCTGATTCACTGATACATCAGTATACAGAGGTGCTTGAGCAGGACCTGTCTTCTGGTTATCATATGTCCCTGTATTAAAATTAGAACCATTCTATTCTTGTGGTATCTACTGTGGTATTTTAAAGAAGTTATTACAATGGAGAGGCTGAACAATAGGTTTTGTAAATGACTGGGTGAGTTCCTATCGAACTGAGCACTTTAAAGTTACTTTGATTTAATTGACTAATAGCTGATATTTTCTGAATACCAAATAGGTATGTATATTTTAGCTGTTACACAAGCCTAAAAATACATTTATTACAAGATGACACACTACTTGGCCCATTGCAGTAAAAACAAAAAGGAACAAAACTTGTTCTACAATTTGTCATCTGGGGAAGTAAGAGAAAACTTATGAATAAGTAGATAGTGAGCCACATATATTTTATCTATTGTTTTTGATGTTGCTCAAGCCTTTGTGAGGAGGGATCTAAATGAGCAAAAGATGGCAGAACATCATGAGTAGGAGAGACAGGGAAAATAAAACTAATCTCAGCATAGAGGAGATGATGTGGAAGTGACATGGCAAAGACTGGGAAAGATGTGCAACTAATTTAGTTAAGAAATTTGTGTGTTCTTAAACCAAATTGAGGCATGAAATGAGACCTCTGTCATTCTGCATGAAAAATGTTTGTAGGATATCTCAATATTACATTCTTCCAAGTAAGACAAATGAAAAAGTTTCAGCTTTCTCAATTTTAAAATAGAGCTTCTGTCTGCATCTCTAAGAATTTCAAACAGCCTGTGGTACTTTCCCTCTGTGGCAGGGCTTGTCTTGATGCAGGTGGCTGAGGGCTTTTATTCTGATCTGTGGAATGTTTCCTGTCACAGGGAGCTCTTGCCTCAGGATTCTAGAGCTTTCATTGATTTTCTTTGTATACAGCTTTCAAAGTGCTTATGGATGAAAAGTACTATGCAGGTGAAAAAGATTAATAATTAAGATCGTGTTAATGTGCAGTGATTGTGCATAATGCTGTGTACCACAGGAATCCCTCTTTTCAGCTGACTCATCCATCCATCTATCTACCTACCTACCTACCTACCTACCTACCTACCTACCTACCTACCTACCTACCTACCTACCTACCTTTTCAAGTTACAGATTAATTATGCAATTCATAAGCATAACTGTGCAATCATCACAGGATAAGCAATCATATTGACATGCATAATGAACTTAAGTTTATTTTAATTTCAATTTAAGGAATCACAATGACTTTTGGCTTATTTAAGCTATCCTGAAAACTCAACACAAATTCCGTGTTTCCTAAGTGGTCACCATGGAAGGAACATGAATAGAGGGTACTGCAAAGGGCTCAAAGCAATCCTCAGCTCTGTGGTTACTGATCACACCAATAATGTGCTGTTAAACCACTCCAGGATAGGTTTCAAGGGAGGACATTAAAACATATTAAGGAAAAATAACTAGAAAAATACCTATTTTCTGCTGGTGGTGTAAAAGAAGCAAGAGATGATTTAGAGCAATACATAATGTAGTCTGTATTTGGTACATTCAGAAACAGAGCTGTCTTTAAGTCCTGAAGACATTTTACATTGCACACAGAAGCTTCACAGTATTAAAGATGTAAAGATCCACACTCTCACATAACTGACCCTCTTGACCTACTTGGGCTGCTCGTGTGCATAAGGCTGAATGGGGTTGTGTCCTCAGCATGTTCTCCTGTCCCTTAGTTGAAGTGTTCTTGATTATTGGATAGAGAACCTTACTTCCACACTGAGAGTCATGTCTGGCTCAACAGAACATTTGAGTACATTTCAGGTAAACTAAAGTGTATAAAAAAGTTACTCAACAGAACTCCTGTAAGTCAGTGTGGCTCAAGACTGAACTGTGTTTAGAAATATTGATGTTATCTTAACCACATTAGAAACTGAAAAATACAAAGAGGATCCTAAAGTTAGCAACTGAAGTGTTTTCTGAGTGATATTTCACTGCAGTCTCTGAATGATTTTACTATTACAGTTACTTAGACTGAATGATTTTGAGCTTATGTATGGATGAAGACTGAGATGAATGAATGAAGTCATGCTTGCATCTGCCTAGTTAATTTGGTTTTATTTTGTAAGAGAAATACATATTTTTATACACAGTTGTGAGGGAATAACTGAGCAATGCTGAAGAACCTGCTTAACCTAAGGGCATGCTCACAGCTTGAACAGTCCTTGTGCAGATATCTTCAGACCTGGTTAGGGATCAGAGCAAACACTGGTAACTCCAGCATATTCAGAGTGAAATGAGGGAGGGACAAGAGAATGTTGCCAAAAGAGAAAATTGGAATTCTGGCAGTTCTGAATCTTACATGTAGGTGGAAGATGGTAGATAAGAAGCAGGTGTGGTTGAAATCAAGTGAATCCTCCTACTCCCATAACACAGTGGAAGAAATCATGTGTCACGGACTCTGGATGCCTGTGGTGCCAGAAAGAAGAGGGTGAGGTTAGCTCTTCCTCTTTTTATCTAATTTTTCCTTATTTTCAGCTTTCTTGCCTTTGATTTTGGCTGCTCTTTGCTGACGCCCAGATTCTCCACGGTCTTCCAGTATCTCACAGCTGAAAGACCACTGTTTCTGTTCCTGTCTCTTTTTTGAATCTGTACAAGAAATCAATTTTTGGTTTGTTCACCAAGTTAGACAATAAAAATTATAATGATGGTTATAATAGTAAAAATTGCTAGAAATGATTAAATTACAGTTGTTCTTTACTAACATGAGTTGTTGCCGTTTGTCAGGTGATATTCTCCTTTTGTTCCAAACATTCAAACAGTTTTTATGTAAGTGTTTTTTACCCAATGACCACGTAGTTAAATAAATTGCTCTGGATTACAGAAGTTTGTTTCCCATTTTGCCTTATGGGAAACAGCATCTTCTAAGAGAGCATGCAGCTGCCCTCGCTGGGATGGAGTCTGGGCTCCTTTGATTGTCCTCAGTCTATCCTTTTGTTGCTCTGTCACTTTGCAGAAATTCTTAAATACCTACTATTCAGCAACTTCAATATCCATCTTGTCAACAACCAGGTAATGGAGTAATTTTCTCCTTACTGCCTCATCTTTCACACATGCTGAATGAATGTATTTCTTACAGAGTGAAATAGCATTAATGTGAGAGGCTGCTGCATCCCTCCCTCCCTCCCTGCTCAGTGCACCCCCCTGAATGCTCTAGGGCAAGGCACTTCCAGAAATGTTGGTTCAGATGTCATCAGCCAGAAAAGGCAACTGATCCTAGACAACCAGAGTGAGTATGCTGACAGCCAAGTTTTTGGCAACAGGGGATTGACACTATCACTTCCTCAGGCAGTTTTGTGAATCTGCTCACCCTATGCCCCTGCCAATTCTCTCTGTGTTGGTGATTGAAATGTGGACTCTGCAGGGTACATGCAAAGCCAACTTTTGTTGTACAAAGCACATCTTATATACTATTCCAAACTAGCAGTTCAACAGTTACAAACTTCAGCTTCTAGGGTCACATCTTTAGCGTCTCCAGTGGCTACAGATTACAACCTCTTTGCCTAATCTCCTCTTAACTATCCTACTTTTTGTCTCTCCTCTTGCTCTTTGTCTCCTGCTCTTTTGTTTTGCCCATTGCCAGACCTGGGGTACGTCGGTCTCCCCAGGGCCCCACACCTACAAAAACCATCCTCCCTGGTGACATTCTGAATCCTTGCATCTCTGGATGAAATCAGTTGACCACTTAACAGTTTCAGGATGACTAAAGCAGCATTTCTCAGTCACCCTCCTCCACTCTACTGCTGAGCTTGCTCCTTTGTGCATCTTGTTTCTTTATCATGTCTCTCCATTTTTTCTTCCTCCTCTGTATATTCCCTTTTCCTGGCTACATTCTTCCACTTTATTTTGAGTTGCTTGTACACCCCTTCTTTCCAATGTGACTCTGCTCTTTTCTTTGAAGTTCCATTTCCATGGTCCAAGTCACTAGGACACACAGCTCTTCGTGGTTGTGTCATTATATCTGAGAGGTCACCAAATGAAAGACTTTAGTGATAGGAAACATGCTGTGTAGGCCACTTAGTTAAATTCACCTGGGAAGAGCTTTTTCCTGTCAAGACTGCACTGTTTTGCATTTAGCTAACATCCTGTCTGCCTGGCTCTGTGATGATAGTGTAGTAATCATACACTCAGTTGTTCTCTAGTGTTCTACTTAGACATGGAATCTGTGGGGAAGATGCAGCATGACATATAATTCCTTCCCTTGTCTTCTCCAGAGTGGTTCTTGGGGAATGCAGTCACACAATTTCAGCATACTAGTAAGAACAAATCAAAGCTACCATGGGGTTATCCCATTCAACTCTAGGTGTTCAGGTTGCCCAGACCTATCTCAGCTGCAGGTGTTTTATAGTATTGTCTGAACTTACACAGTGTATGCAGAGCATCTGGGACATTGCAGTGAATGAAGGATGTACACATTGTACCTAAGTAGCTTTAAAAGATCCATTCTCTCTCCTTCCTGCTCGTTCCCTACACACACGCTGAGAAACACAACTCAGCAGTCACTCTGTATGTGTTCAGGTGCTGCGCTCATGAACAGTGAGACACCACCAGTTTGCAATACAAAGTTGGCATCAAAATGATATGAGACTTCCCAATAATTTTCTGAATTGTCTTTAAAATGTTGCTTTAAAATTGATTCTAAATTTGGGCTTAGGCGATCAAGGGTAAAACAGGTAATCTATTTTGAGCTCACAGTTACTATGTGGTTTTGGAAAACAAAACAAAGGAAGGATCAATTTGAAAATATTCTCCTTTAATCTGTGTCAGCAGTAAGGGATCAGTACCAAGTTGTACAAAGCAAGAAGAACCATTATCTTGCTATGGATGGATAAACTGATCTTGCAGTGATACCCTCCAATCTAGAGCAATATATTGAGGATGTTAAAGGTGAGCAAGCAGAGCTCAAGTCTGCTAGACTCTATTCATTTCATTAATTAGCTCCTCTAGGCTGAGATTATTTTTCTTTTTATTTGAGCAGAACCAAAACTATAGGGTGTATTTTATAGTATGTGCTATAAAAATGAATGAAGAGAATTAAAATTTTATTTAACTTTCTTAGCTTTCTAGGTACCCTAACCACCAATCTATTTTAAAGGAGATTACCAAGCTTGAGGTGAGAATTTTACTGAATAATACAGACTTGCTTTATTCCCTTGGTGTTAAGTGTCCAGGGCTTCTTAGTCTTGTGGATTTGGAAGTTTTAGTTTTACTGGCTAGCAGAATACAATTTGATTTAACAGGTTTTACACAGCCTCACTTTTATATGCCATTGAGAGGACTGGAGTCTTAAATTTATAAATGGGCACCATTTCTATGGGAAGCAGATTTGGGAGCACTTCTTTTCTGGCAAAAGTGTACCTGTCCACTTTCAACATACCTCATGTATAACTTGTGGATTTGCCTTAAATAGGTTTAAAAAAAGGACAGATTTTTAAATACAAGAACAAAACACACAGAAGGAGCTTTAGACTTCATTTGGTATTTCCCTTATTTGTTGTGCAACTAAAATAATGACATGAAATTATTTAGCAGTCTGTGATTACTGCAAACAATGGAAAGAGATTGTTTATCTGCTTTTTTCACAATGAAATGTGCATTCTATGGAGTTGACTACTCTGATGTTACAAAAACCATCCTCACTTCTTCCTTAGCTTATTCAAGGGAAATTGTTCTGGTTTAAAATTTCAGCTTTTTTCCCCCAGTTTAAAAATAATATATATGTTTGATAAATTTATAACCAGTTAACAGTTTTTAATTCAACAGGAACAAACCAACAGAAGTAATATTTAGTGATTGCTGCTGTGCTGGAATATTCTACCTCAGTCTCTTTCCTCATCTCCCTCTTCCTTGTGCCCTGTCTCTGCCAAAGGCCAGAAGCAGATGCTGAGGGAGGAGGAAAATGCAGGCAAGCACAGGTGTTATTTACCCCCACAGATCCTCTCCTGCCTCTACTTTTTGCTGTTTCCACTATTCTCCCCTTTGGGAGCTCCCCTGCAGAATTAATACTGCACACTGCAATCTCTCTCCCTCTCCTTCAAAATGCAATCACCTGTGACTTCTCTTCCATAATTGGACAATTTTAGTGACCCCAAATGAGACAAGTGTAATTTTATGAGCTTGATCTGGTTAGCACTCATGAATTTATTCCTGGGATGTCTCTAGTATCCTAATATAATCTGATGACCATTAGGAGGAGTATTTGTTGCTTGGACAGACTTGCCAAGCATGGTGGAGATAGATCCTAGCTAGATGCTCTGAATGCTCATCTCTCTTTTGTTTAAAGTATTCAGCCAACTCAATTCTATTACTGAAGAAAATGGAAAGAACACCAATTCCCTGTTATCAAATGAAGATGAATGCATTTGCTTGTCATAAGGCAAAAAACTTTAAGCAGGGTGTTACTGTAAGCCTCTGCTTGTAGCAGACCATATGAAAGCCTTCTTCCTCTATCATTTTTATCTCTTTCTCTACGTTAGTTCCACTTACGAAAGAGATAGTGAGAGAAAATGGGGGTGGGGGAGGTGGTGGTGGTGAGCATTTCAATGGATGCACATAGGCCTTACTGCAGTAACCAATATATGTGATCCTTCAGAGAGGGAGTTGCACTCTGGCCAAAGGTGCATCAGGGTGAGCAGAGCTCCTTGTGAGACTCTTTTTGTTACATTCAGACACAGAGCTCCTGCTCTGTGTCTGAATGTTGGTGTATGTAGATCTGAGGCACACCTGAGGCCCAGAATCGGCACAGAGACTTGGAACTTGCAGATATGATCTCCAGTTCACTGCAATGGAA
The DNA here is from genome assembly GCA_013396875.1 of Vireo altiloquus. Classification (NCBI taxonomy): domain Eukaryota; kingdom Metazoa; phylum Chordata; class Aves; order Passeriformes; family Vireonidae; genus Vireo; species Vireo altiloquus. The sequence goes on along the minus strand of VZRF01004629.1, from coordinate 257,607 downwards.
TTTGCAGGGGAAGGAGCAATGGGTGGCTTAGTCTCATCTTGTACTGCCAAGGGAGGAATGGAGGACAAGCATTTGTCTCTTCAAGACAAGAGATTATGTCCTAGCTAACTGCATTTAATCAAATTTCAGCATTGCTCAAAATGCAAAAAGCCCTTTTGTGCCAGGGAGATGGTATCGTATATCCTGGTACATACCTAATCCTACTGCTAGGTCCCTTGTTTTTTGTTTCAAATTGGTAATGAAATCAAAGCATATGCTGGGCCTATCCAGGGAGTGGCTTAGTTTGTGTAGCTGAAGAACAATCACAAGACAATTTTCTAAAAACAATAGGAGATGAAAGAGGAAGTTTAAACCACTTCCCAGTTGAGAAAACACAATTGTGCTGATTCACATCTGTACAGAATGATGGGGTTTTTTCTTTTGCCCAGTTGTTCTCAGATTGCCAAGATTGTATTAATATGAGAGTGCAATAGGACACTCCCAGATGTAAACCCAGTAATAAAACACAAATTCTTTAACTATAATTATCTGTTCAAGTTTCATCTTAGGTTTCAGTTTTTAGCTTCCCTTCCTGCCATTATAGAAATAGTGCTGGTGTTATTCAGTGATGCTTGGGCAGAAATACCACATTTACTGGTGCACCACAAATTCTGAAAGGGTGTATCAACAATAGCATAGATATCATTCAGAGTTCAGAGATTCACCCTATGCAGGATGTGAATGTTCTACTGAAATCACCTGTTAACTAGGTAAATTGAAAACTGCAACTATGAACAAAGAGGGGGATGTTGTGGTCTTCAGAAGTTAGCTCTTGAGTCCTTTATAAAAGCAATAGCTGGGCAACCCTTGCCCCTTTTAACCTAAGGAGATATGTGACAAAAAGAGAGTTCAAGATGTAATTAAAGTAGCACTTTCTATATGAGATATACCCTCCATAAAAGAGGAACTTCAGACATTTTTCCCATCCGATTTCATAATATTGAATAAGATGAAAAAAATTTTCAAGTACTTCTGACTTATATAAAGTAATTGAGAAGATACATAAGCTTTTAAGAAGAATTAATTGACTGTTTAAGGTTCAATGTGCTTGAAAGGAAATGCAGTGACCTACATTGTGATTTGCCTTTGTTGAAGGAAAAACACTGTTCAGTCTACAGGGCACTGTTATTTAGCTGGATGGAAGTGCTTGCTGAGCTTCTGATATTCCTGGTGCAGTACTGAGAAACAATAAGGACCAAGAACGCAAAGTGTGTCCTGTTTGCCAGAAATGGCAAGTCTGACAGGAGTCCTGAGGAGCAGCTGAGTTACTTCAGCAATGGTGGTTGTCTCCATGCAGGAGACAAGTGTTTGTCCATGCAGGACAAAGTACCTGTTGAATATCCTCCGAGTAAGAGAGTCTCTTCTTGTACAGATGCTCTCTTGATCAGCTCCCATGTTTTGCACACTCATTTAAGTAGGAATTAAGCCACTCTTCCCTAGCTAACAGAACATAATCTCATAATAATGGCTGTAACTCTGCACAAGTCTCAGAGTCTAGGGTTAATACCATAGTGCAGTTTACTGAGTCACTGGATAGTCCTTTGACTTTGAACAACGATTTTGGGATGTAAGAATGGGCACAGACCTTGATCCTGTCCCTAAACGAGTCTTCTCTGTCTGTTAAGTGCTTTCATGGCAGGACAGATGCATTTGGCTTTCTCTCAGTACGGTGGGAATGTGGGAAGAAGAGTGGCAGAACACACTGGAGTGTGCAGGACAACATTAAGGGAATCTACTTCCAGTTCAAAAGAAGAAATAGGCTCATGTGCAAACAGGCCTTATGTGTAAAGCTTCAAAGTGATTACTGGCTGTCAATAATATTCTAACTTTAGTTTAATGGTTCCTTATTTTTCACTGAAAGTCAGGACTATTTTCACAGATGGATCACGGAAGTAATCATTTGTAGAAAAACAGCTCTTAGGCTTCTCATCCTTACTGGGAACTCAAGTTCTTAAAGATGTTATTTTGGGATGGGGTTTTCTGATTTTATTCAAATTATCAAGAAAATTAGAAAAAATCAGAAGTATTTTCTCATCTCTCTGAAAAAATCAGGTTTTATAGCTTACTACTCTAGTGTTTCTACAGCTGTGAGTTTTTAAATAGTCTCACCTGCTGTGTGCTTAACTTGCACCTCATTGCATGTGCTAGCAATCTGCATGGATGCTAATTAGAAGAAATACAAACTGAGACCTGTCCATTTAGATCTTTTTTGCATGTGTGTATATGCCTCTCATTTTTTTTTTTTAAGATACATGTTAATTATTTTAAATTGGTTAAAAATTAAAATTTCTTCATGTGAAAATCAGGCTTTTAAAATGAGTTTTCTCATCTCTTATTGTTTTCTTTTCTCATTATACCATGACTGCAGAGATGTGGAAGCAAAAGGGAGTAGGAGAGCTCAAAAATTAAACATCAATCAGATTAGGCAGCAGAGAATAAAAGTCTTCAGTAACTTGCAATATTTAATTCAGAAAAGTTTTTTGTTTTGTTCATATCAATAGGAATCACAGTAAATGTACAAGATGTGTATTATTATAACAACCCTGCAATATTATACAAGCTTGTATATTATTATACCAAATACTCAGAATAAAAGATCAGGTGTATTGTTAGTTACTACTGTTCACTCAGCACACAATATTTGTGTTTAAATGCTGCCAGATTATACAATCCTGTGGCATAAATAGGGCCAAATTTAATATACAGCTTTTGCAAAATGAAGATTTGGGAATATTTCACTTTTCCAGGAGTTCTGTAGAATTTGGGGGAGCCAGAATATCTTCTGGCAGCTTAGATTCATCCTGACATAGAAATGATGTCATTGGCTTGAGTCCTCAGAGGGGTTCAGTACTCCTAGCTCTGCTGCTCTTGAGATTCCTTTACAGATACCAGCTGTGCAGAGAGCCGAGAAAAGTTGGGACAACTTGAGTCCTTCTTTTGCCTGGAAATATGTGTCTCTCTGGAAAGATACATACACGTTACAGATGTTAATCAAGGTTTTAAATGCAAAAGGTTATTTGCTGGACCCTTTGAAGGTTTCCAGTGTGTGTGTTATGTATCTCTGTTCTTCATCATGTGGGCTATCTTCTTCCTTTCTTGCCTGAATTCCTTCAAAATGAATGGAGCCTTACTTTCCCTTTTCCTCCCCAGTGTTTATTCAACCTAACAATCTTGTACAATTTGAGTTGAAAGTTGGGGAGTGTTCTTGTGAATCATTTGGTCTCTAGCCACAGACAAACTTCATCTAGACCCCAGGAGTAAAAATCAACAGTTGTTGATCTTTTCAGGAGTCAGGAAGTTCTGCACGTTTTCCTGGGTAAAATGGCTCTTCTGTGTATGATGTTGTGCTATTTCAAGGACAGCATGTTTTTATAACCTCATCTAATTCTAGTGTTGGCCAACTAGCCCTAATCTAGCTGTTAATTTGTATGGTATTAGGGTAGAATGTTTTATGAGGGTCTTTCAGTATGGTAGCCTGAAAATAATTACTGAAATGTATAATGAATAAAATTATATGGTTTTGTGTGTCATGTGCTTATTGTAGAAGTGCTTGTTTTGGGTTTTTTTGACTAAATGGGAAGATATAATTTTGTCAGCAAAATTCTTTGGGTAGATACCCTGGTTTAAAATAGGATTTTTAATTACCATTATTAAATCTGCTTGCATACATTTTGGCTCTTATAAAGATCGTCCAAACAGACAGATCTCTAGAGGAGGGCAATGCAGGCATTTTCCATGGCACTACCCATCCTGTTTGTACCTCACGTACCTTTCCATATTGGGAAAGGCTATCAGTCAGTAAGGGACTCTCACAAACATTGAAACCTCAGAGTAGTGGAGTTTCTTCAAATGGACCCCAAAATTTGCAGCTGAATAGTAGCTTTGTAAGAGAGATGCTCAGGAGGCTCCAGCTCAGCAACAGAGAGGTTCACAATTTTTTAGGGAGTTCATCCTATCTAAACAATAGAATTGGAGTAAGCTAAGCTCACTCATTGTTTACACAGGACCAACACCCCTGGAGACAACTCTGTGTGTATCTATGAACATGCATTTTCAGTAGTAATATCACATCCAAACCTTTCAAGTTTGGATAACAAGATTGTTTTTCTTACCCAGCTAGTGAGATACAGTAGTGAATAACCTCTCCTATTATAGAGATTCCCATGCTTGCTCTAAAACTCCTTGACAATATTGCTCTTAAAAGCCTCCTGTTACCCTGTTGGAGTGTCTGAGCTGGAAGGCAGTTGACTCCTCAGTAAATAGAGCAAGCCTCTTTTGGGAGGTGATTCCGACTTTGAGGAGGTTGAATTGCCCATAGATATGTCTCTCTCCTGTCACTGTTTTTTTAAAAGTCTCAAACCTTTTAGAATGACTAATTTTGTAATAAAAGCAGAGATAGATCAATTAAACAGTCTGGGCTTTAATCATTATTGTTTTCTGTTTGGACAAATACTTGTCATGTGTGCATTTCAGTTTACTTTTTGTTTTTCTGCCTTGATTTCTTGTTTATAAGTAGTGCATGATGGTCTCAGAAGGGTAATGTTCAAAGTGCAAAGAAATTTCAGTTTCTTGGATGAGAGATCCTATATTTAGCTGGTAATAAAGTCTATAGTTAGACAGGAAAACAACTTTATTTAAACTTTTGTTTGTGCAGTTTCATATAGCTATTGTAAACCCTACATTTAAAGGGAGCTTCTGCGCCACTTATTTCATCTGAATCTGATCAAATCCCAAGTGGTAAGCAAGCTATGAACACCTATGTTTTCATTCTTTTCCTAGTTGCATCTTAGCTTTCCACATTTCCGTGATCTGAAAACTGAAGATGTAATTCTCTAAGTAAAAGAGCTTTGAGTTCCCATGTGGTGTGGAAACTGTGCAATATTTCAGCCTCCTTGCACGACACTTGAAAATACATTCAAAACCCCAGTAAAATTTATTTTTATGATCTGCTCTCTGTCTTCACCTCAGCCTTAGTTCTCAAATTCTCAGCTCATGCAGTAAGTCCTGTTGTCCTTATGTTCACTCTGTCTGAACTGGCCAAATTGCTACTCACAGCAACGATCCTTCTGCTTGCAGAAAGGCTGAGGGACAGAGTGTGAAAGCCATAAGAGAAGTCTGGTTTGCAATGACATTTTTATGGACTGTGACACTTTATGACAGTAAGTCACATTGCCTGGGCTCTCCAGATGTGTGCAGATGTGTATTCTGCATTCTTGCATATATTTGTATGGCAATTTAACTGGGTTGCAGTAAGTTTGCAGCAAGATTGTTGTCATTGTTGCTTAGGTAATATGCTTTATCTCTCTGCAAACCCCAGTACTTCAGGAAGCCTTGATTTCCCTCGACTGAGGTTCTAGGACTAGGAGAAAAAAGAATAACAGTGCCGAGGCATGCCTGAGTACTAGTTTATTGCAGTGCAATGTACTTTAATTTTCTGGTCTAATCCAGGAGAGGGAGCTAACTTTCTAGCTGTCACATCTGGCACGCTGCTCTGGAGTAGTTTTTTTCACAGCTGATATCCCATGTCTGAATGATTATTCACATATGCTGTCCCTGAAGGAGAGTCATCTTGGGAGTGCAAAACCACCCTCTCAAAACATTGGTTAGCTCAGTTCAGTGCAGTAAATATAATTACATGACATATTCTTGACAGGGGAGTATTTATTGTTAATGTATTTTACTATAATTTAAACACTGTTGCACATTGTTTGCTCTCTTCGCCCACTCTTCTGCCTTTCGCCTATTAAGGAATATTAAGAGGATCTGAATTTCGTAGTTACTTCCCTGCAGCAAATGTTGCTCTCTATGGCACTGTGGGAAAGCAGGGCAGCAAACACTCATCAGCACTGCCAGCAGGTGTGTTTGCAAGCTCCTGGGTTTGTAGCCTGCTGCCAGCCTTGGTTGGTGTCCCAGGCACAGGGTGAATTGTGCAGGAAGCAAGGAGCAATCACACTGGTTCCTTGCAGTGAAGGAAGCTGGGAAGCAGCTTATGGAGCCCAGCTAAAGGAACATATCTGTGCCACCAGGCCCCCCTGCCCTGTGCCTCTTCACAAACTCCTGCCTGCAAAGCTGCTGTCTTGGTCAGCTCTAACTGCAGCACTCAGACTGGGCTGACACAGGACAAAAACAATTCTTATTTGTTGAAATAAGTTCATGAGTTAGAGAGGAGCACAAAAGAAAGAAGGTTTTTTATGGGTGTTTTATGAGTCCACAGAGGCGAAATGTGCAGGCAGTTGTGGAGCACATCTGCCTGCGGGCTGTCCTGGGGAGTCATTGGCCCCAGGCATGAGCCTGTGCTCATGAACCTCCCACAGCCACATGTCCACAAAGAATGGGAGTGCAGGAGGCTGGCCTTGCTGTTTGGGTGCATCGGGGCACTCTGCCGGATGCTGGCCCAGGCCCTTATCTCTGGCCTTGGTACCACAGATCTCACCTGGGCAAGGAATACCTGCTGAGTCAGTAATCCTATGGTTGTCTTTCTCTCTCTTCTTTCTCTCTCTTACTGCTCTCCTTTTTCTTCCCTTGATTCCTGTCTCTCACACACAAGTTTTAAGCTGTAATTGTTAAACAGAAGACTTTGAAAATCCACTATGTATTTAATAGAAAAGTTCAGACAGTAGAAAGAAAATGGAAAAAACTAAAACCCTTGGGATTTTTTTGGTGTGTGTCTGGATTACTTGATGAGTTTTATTGCTTTGTGATTTTGGTTGCTTGAGGTTGGAGAAGTTTTGAACTGAGAAGAGTAGCTCTGAAACACTCTGTTTGCTCTCTGCACAGAGCCCAGTATCTCTGAAAGCATAAGCAACTGAGTGCAGAGCAGATGGAATAATTCTTCTTGTGTTAGTTATTTTAATACAAAGGAACATGGGGAAATTAATATGGAAAATTTAAAAAAATCTATTTACCGCATATTTAAATTGAAGAGAACATGACAGTTCCAGTAAAAGGGAAAGAACTTTTCAAGCCTTTGAACATTTTCCGTGTTTGTTTCACAAACAAAATAATGTTTGTAAACAAGTAAAACCAAAGACAAGAGAAATTCTCCATGTCATGTTATCTAGCAACAAATGTTAATCCAGTTAATGAGGAATAAGTAAACACTTAAGTAAGTAGGTAAAAGTAAGCCAATTTCTCAACTGGGGACTTGAATATAGCAGTGTAACATATTGGCACAGATGTGTGCATAAATTACATTGATAACATAGACTTATCTGTGGTGAGGAAATAAAAAGGAGAGACATCAGTGCTGTCCATCTCTTGAAATGATCCACCTTGTGACAGTAGTCAGCTCGAAAACACATGCCATGTCACTGGAAAATGCTCAGTAATGCTGTAATATTTCTCTTGGAAGGAGTTGCCATGAAGATTGGCCCTTTAAAACTTAGTGGACGTAATTGCAGCAGTTCATTGAGCTAAGTAGACCACTTTTCCTATTATCCATGTAGAGTGAGCATTTTTAAAAATTATTTATTTGGAATTAATGAATAGGATGTGCAAATGTATTTCAACCTTGAGGACTATCTGCCATGGTTATTACTTTAGAATTCACTGTTCACACTGTGTAATTAGCTGAATAAGTCAAGTGGGCTTGTTAAGCTGCAATTGGATGTCTCCCATATTTGTGGTTTTCAAGAAAGCTGGACGTATACGGAAGTGAATACATTTTGCCTGAGTGATCATGCAAATTTCAGAGTAACACATATTTATATTAGAAGAGCAGAATAAAGAAACCAGCCTCTCACATTTACTGCTGTGACTTTTGATGTACAATTATAGATAGGGGATATTTGCTGACCTCCAGTGCAGGTGTCCTCATAACAATTCCTCCTCCAGTTAGAATCACAATTTGCAAATACTTTATCATCTGTCACGACATCTCTTTTGTGAAGCCAGCATTATTATCCAGTTAATTGTTTATCGTGTTCTGCTGAAGTTTGCAATAGACGTCCTTTGCTGTGGAGCTTTTTTTCCAAGTGATGAATAAAGGTTTATTATTAGAGTGTGACTGTCGGAACTGTCGAATACTGGAAATGCATGACCACCAGTGCCATTGCATGTCATAGTGACTGCTTTGAGCAAGGTAGCAGAGCCTGGCCCAGGTTTGTGAGTGTCGTTGCCTCAGTATTCTGCCCACAGCACAGCTATGGGGCTAAATGGCTATTTTCTTGACTGCACGCAGTCACATAACTGGCCCTTTAAATTAGGCAATAGGATTCCAGACACCAGTTATGGCAAAAACGCGCAATGTTCATCTCCATTATCTCTGTTATTTAAGGCTTTCAGAAAACCACTAACCTTCACTCCTACACTCAAACAAGCACACACTAGCACACAGAGTTAAGCCAACTTTTTAACTCCCAGTCATTAAGGATGTCAAAACATTCTGATATATGATATAAACTTATTATGACTGGATTTTATTTTTATTAATGTAAGGGCTAGGTTGTGAAGAACAGAAGATTTTTTAAGCCTCTTACTCCTTAGAGACAATGTGATTTGGTGGTTTAACATTGTAACATTTTAAAGGGCTTGTTAAGCCCTAATCGGAGCACATTAAGCACTAACATTTTTAAAGTGCATAATAAGACCTAAACATTTTAATAGCATATTAACCTGTAACATAAACCCAAAACAGTCACAGTGTTGTCTTTTTCCTTGTGTTTTTCCTATAACAAGTTCTAACGAGTAACTGATACTTCTAACAACTACTAGAAAGTCGAGGGTTCCTTGGTGTTCTTCCTGTTTAAAAAAGAAAAAAAAAGTCAGGAAATTTCTGTATAAGAAATTTTATTTGGAATGAAATTTTAAAATTAATTAAGAAAAATTTACTTTGAGAGTTGCCATAGCTAAATGTTAACAACTTAAGTATACTGCTAAGGAAAAGGTTTAGTTTCAGTAAAAAAATGTTTTGTACTGGGAAAATGTTTTTGCTTGAGAAATTTTACTCAGATCTGATAATTTTTGAGGTTTTTGTCAACAAGAATTGTAGAATGGGCTCTTGCCAGTGGAAAAAGTTCACGGAAGATCTGTGGGGGGATTTTTTTATTTAGTCAGTTAGTTTTCAGTATAATCTTCTCTATGCAATTCCAGAAAAGAGGTAGGAGTTCACTGATACTGGGCCCCAGCAATTTCCTTTAAGAAAAGTTTTTAAAAAGGAAAATACAATGTAGCCTGTGAGCGTCTCTTCTTAATTGGTTTGGAACCTCTTGATGAGTGATTCCAGGCTCACCTTCCCTCCAGGGAGTTGAGCACGCCACTTCTGCACTTCCCAGCCCCTCCCAGGTTATGGTAAGGCATCTGAGCCACCTTTTGGACATCCGTCTTTGCTGTGGTATTTGGGGGGAAGTTGTAGCTCAGTCATTTCATCTTAGGTTTGATTGCAGCTCCTCCTACTTTCCTGTAGTGGCTGTTACCCCAACACCTTCCACAGTGGGGGCAGGAAGAATGCCTTTGGAAAAGGGTTTATAAAATTACTTTGGAGGCAGCTGGGTGAAGCTGAGTCAGAGCTGTCCACGTAGTACTCAATTGGGAGGGAGCTATAGCTTCCCTTGGTGTGGACAGTCACAATAATGTTGAAATACACTTGGAGTTTTGGTCCATAAGCTGTTGTATCTGTGGAATTGCCTCTGCACTGCACGCCTGAGAGGCGAAGGCACCTCAATTCAGTGGTCTGAAGCTGAACACCTCTTTGAAGCTGTAGATTGCTGTGCTGTTGGCTTATCAAGCACTGCCTCTTGATGGCTGCCTGGGTGGCAATCAGTGAGCAGGCTTTGGACATCGGCTCCAGGCTGGGTCTGGACACGTAAAGAGTCCCACAGTAGCTCTATCTGGAGAGCTGGCATATGTTTGCACTTCATAGAAAATGATCCCACTCTGACAGGGCAGCTTCTGCAATAAAATGTTTTTTGATGTGAGGAGGGCTGCCTAGGGGACCTTCAAAGCAAGCACAGGGCCCCACAGTATGTGCACAGCAGGGCCTTGACTTCCTTGTGGATTTTTCTCCAGCAGCTGGGGAAAAGCTGTGCGATACAAGAACAACAAGGAGCTTGTCTGCAAGTCAGCCATGTTCAGATTGAATTAATTGTAAAAAGAAACTAAGGGAGCGATGTGGATTTTGCCTTGTGTCTGGGCACTGTTACTCTGATACAAAAATTACTTTTTGTTTGTTTGCTTGTCTGTTTGTTTATTTATCCCATGCAGTAATTGGAAGTAGTTAAAATAAAACATAAAAGCCCATGCTTGTCCTGGAATAAGAACAGGCAAGTTCTGGAATAAGAGTGATTACAAGGAGGAAGAAATAATTCTAATACCTTAGTTACACAGGTTTAACTACACCAGTGTAATTGTACCGTGTAGCTAGGAGAGCACTTCTGTAGGGACAAGGTCCAGTCACAGAGACAAAATCTTAAAACACTGTAGGCCTCATCCATAGAACTAACTCTGTGTAGTCTCAGGCCAATGATTCTTTACTTTTAGTAAATAACTTGAGTCAATAAAAGGATAGAGTTTCATATTTGCATTAACTATATTCCAGCATCAACATGGCTGATGTCCTGCAGAACATGGGATATCTGAGGTGGATGAAGCAGGGCTGAGGATGGATTGCTGTACTGATGCTGTTGTAGCCATGATTTGGGGAGTGATGCACAGGATGTTCTTCAGTTCTTTAGGTCTATGACAAGCAGAAGAACAGAGGAGGAAACAGTACAAAACATCTTCCCAGAGAGTTACACCTGAGGCTATGTCTAGGAAGGTCAGGCTCTCAATTCTGTTTCTCCCCAAAATCTTTCCTCAAACCTGTCAGTTTTGTCTATATTTAAAAAACAAACCAAAACAGAAACAAACAACTAAACAAACAAATGCTCAACAGATCTTAGTCTTACTTTGTCTGTGGCTTCCTTGTGGGATTGAAATATTGCTGTTTATAGTAATCTGACTGGGAACTACCAGCATCATGTTCCCTGGTGCAAGGTGTCTTTGGTTGCACAGATTAATCTGTGTATCTGTTCTGCTGCTCATGCCATCCTGCCACAAGAGAAGGAAAACTGGTGTGTCATAAGAGACTCCTTCCCACTGAGTCTTGTTTGGCAAAGGTTCACCTATGTTAGTGGCATCTCAAGAAAATGCTGAATAGGCAACTTGACTCAACAAGGATCAGCACTGACTGATGGCTAAAGGGCTCAGCACTGACTGATGATGAGGGAGTGGCATGCTGACTTCCTAAGTGCCACTTCTAAAATGTGAAAAAATCTGCCCGGCAGATTCTCCCTCTGTATTTATAATTTGTTAGTTTTTTGCTTTGAAGTAGTGTCAGTGTTCAGCAGTGGGAGCCATGTCATTCCAGAATTACAGAATGATTGCAGTAGGAAGGGAACTGTGAAGGTCAAACACTTGTGGAAACACTCTACTCAAGAAGGGTCACATAGAAGAGGTTTCCCAGGTATATGTCCAGACATCTTTTGAGTATCTTCAAGGATGGAGATTCCACAGGATGGAGAACCTGGCTGGGCAGCCTATTACATTTTTGGAAGAATATCTGATCCTACTCTCTCTTCTGACAGCAGCTTATTTGTTTGGGTTTTTTTTTCACAATTTGTTTTCACACCAACAGCCACAGTTCATCTAATTGCTGTGACCTGGTGGCCAGAAGGATGGCATTCTTCATACTGGCATTAACCGATGGCAGCATTACACTGCTGATACTCACCTTTCTTCATGTTTTTTACAGCATGTGTTTTTCCCAATCACCTTTCTATTTTTAGGGAAAATTTCTGACCTATTCTAGGATGGCTTTGTAGACTCATTCTGGAGGTCATCAAATACTTGTAGACCATATTTGTCTGGTAGTAGAAGTGCTTTGGTGACTTACTCTGTAGCCAAAACCTCAAAGGATGAAGCATACAGATTCTAGATTCTCTGGCATCTTAATTTAGCCTGTTATACATGTGAACACCAAGCAATTGACCTTACTTCATGGTTCCTGAGAAATTGCATTTTCAGTGTAGAAGAAGACTTGGGATAGTCTAAGCAAAAGTGATAATCTATAGATGATGTGAAGTGTATTTATTTTAAAGGTGGGAGATATGGTTGCCTGACACAGGGGAGAGTCAATTGTGGAAAAGTATTTGGGAGTTCCTGGGAAAAAAAAACTAAAAAGGCAGAATATGAAAGATTAGGAGAACCCGTTGGAAACCCTAGCTGCTTTCTATATGGTGTGTGCCACACTGAGATCATAAATTTCTAAGCTGCTAAGTTGAGTACCTGGAACTCTTTCAAAGTCCATAAAACCCATGTAAGAAAATGCTGCATGTGAACTCTATAGGGACTGTGAAATAGCATTGCACATGGTGTGTGTTACATGGATTAACTGTACTCTTGAAGGTAAGCCAATCTTACCTTATCATAGCCCTTCTTATTTCAGTAGGAGTATTTGTGGATGCTAAATGTTCAGTCTGTTTTGACAGGTATTGCTTCTCTGTCACTGCATAGTTGCCTGCAGGTTACAGGTGCTGTTTTTATAGAATGCAATGGATATGTCTACCAAAGAGAAAAGCTCACACACGTCTCTGCTTTGGCACTGAACTGACTGGATATGAGTACAAACACAGTAGTGCAGTACTAAGCCCATGCTTATGTACCTGCCTCATTAGCAAGGTTTGTCATCTCAGATTCAGAACTGTGGTGAAGTGGCTTCTAAAGTTCAGGTAATGTCTGGCTAGCAAGGACAACCAGCAGAAAATTCTCATGCATGTTGATCGATGAAGACATCCCCTGTGGATACAGCACATTAGGAGGTTGGAGTAGTGTTACAGACATAATATTTGGAGGCTTTTTTGTTTAAACACTAATTATTTTATTTAAAATATGGGAATGTGTTTTAGAGTATTTAATCCACTTGACTGCAAGAATTGATGAAAAGGGAAGACATAATTAGAGAAGTTTTGCCAGATGTTTGTAAATTCTAAATTTTGAAAGTACATGTATAATTCCTTTACAGAAATATCTTTGGGAACCCAGTAGTTTTACTGAGCTTGGCACAGGCTTGAAAACTTTCAGTGGTGGAAATAAAATTGAGATATGATTACTTTTTAACAACATGTGTATTTGCAACTTATTAGTATAAATAAAAAATATCCTTGGATTGTTCTTAAATTTGACAAATGAATCAAACTTTTACAGGCATCATTTACAGAGATGAAAGCGTGTGGCCCAAGATAAAAAGTGAGGAGAGTGTGGCACGATAATAAATGCTGAAACTTACACACTAACTTGCAAGCATATTTCACCAGGTTAAAGGGCAGGTTTTGATCTCTTCCTGTAGGCTAAAATATATAAAGGCTTTGACAGAAAGAGTTGATGGGTAGAAATAGAAGCTCCTAATTTGTGTCAACACGCATTTTATAAAATGTGAGGAGTTTAGGTGAAGTATCCTCCTTTTCAGACAGCATATAGAATTGTAACAGCTTTTAAAGAGAGTGCAAGTTCTCTTTTTTAATTGGAAAAAAATCGATGTGAAATTGAAAACTACTTTCAGATGCCTGCCGGGCTGGCAGGGTGTCAAATTATTTGGCTTGACTGTCTCTATCTTTCACTCCCTTCACATTGTTTACAGACAACATCCTCAGCTCCAACTGACTGTATTTAAACACCAGCTAATTATGGGCCAGAGGATTTGGAAAAGGGCACCTTACTAAAGAGTCTCCATGTGTTAGACAGGTCAGGAATATACCTTGCTGCAAACAAATCACAAAGTGCTGTGCTGAGAAAAGGATGTGGGATGAGAGAGAGAGAAAGGAGGTAGAAGGAGACCAAATATGTTTTCATACAAGTGCTCTCTGGCATCTGATAACAACTGGGAAAGTGGATGACTCCCAGGTTTGCCTCAGATTCTATATGCTGGTGTGAAAGGTATTCAGAGCATATTTGCTGAGCTCGAGGAGGAGGTGCTTCCCACAAGGCACTTTATAGTCAGAGTACATCAAAGCTGCACTGCCAGCATGGATCTTAGTTGGATTCATAACTTTGGTATCCCTCTAAGAGTCTCTTGATTTAGGTATCAGAGTGGTTGAAACCAAATTTTGCTGAAGTGTGTGCCTGTGTTAGAGCAGATTTGCCTGTGATATGTACTGGAACTCGTGTACCTTACAGTGAGACTAAATCGCTCAAGGGCCATTAGTCCTGCAATGCCTTTGCCATGATGTTCTTGGAAGACAGGCAAGTTCTCCTGCAGCTGGGCCAGCTGTCTGAAAAGGAGTCCTAAAGCCTTCCAGCCCAACATTCTGTAAGATAGGACACAGGTAACTGTGAAATTCAAAGAGTATGGTTTTGGAGGAGAGGGGCTCACATTGATGCCAAAGAGTGTGATGGAACATGGAAGCTCGTGGGAGATTCTTGGCCACTTACAGATTAAGAGTTAGTGGGTCAAATCTGGGGGTTGGACAAGACAATCTCCAGAGGTCCCTTCCTACCTTAACCGTTCTGTGATTCTGTGAAATTTGACAATGCAGCCACCCACCAGGAGGAGACTAACCCAAGTGGAGGCTTGTTTTGGTGTTAGCCAAAGAACTCTTGATATTCCTGAATTTCTGAAATATATAGTGCTTTATTTATAGCCTTCTCTTTGTTTTGGTTATATACCCTTTCTTGTCAAATGTAGTTGAAATAAACAATGTGATACAAAAGGTGAGTAACTGTGAGTCTGTCAAGCTTTTATCCTTTATTATCTATGTGGTGTGGAGTTTTGCATATACAAAGATGATTAGTGACTGAGTGACCTGGGTTTTGTGCTTTATCCAGTAAATTCACTCAGCTGTGCACAGATTCATATGAGATTCTCTAATTTTGGGAGAAAAAAAAAAAAAAGAAAGAACACAAGACATTAAAAATTTATGTCTAGTAGTTCATCTGCTTAAAAAAATTATGTGGAGGGAAAATAGAAGAGTTGGATCCTGTTCTGACTAAGGAAGTTTTCTTTGGGAACCTTATCTACCAAATGTGCTTATCTGTTCTCAGGAATTACAATGTGGTTAGTTTACAGTCTATTATGCAAAGTTGCATGCAATGTGTTAATGATATTGGTAATTTAGTAACTATGTTCTGCACTAATTAGTAAAACTGAATATCATATTGCTCATCCTGGATCACTTTCAATGCTGCTGCATATTTTTTCAGTGTGTATTAGCTCTTCTCATTAAAGCATGTATGTACAAGCCAACGTACCTTGTGAACTTTGGAAAGAAACGCAAAGCCCCCAGTGTTTTATTGTGTCTGTCTTATTAAGCAAGAAAATAATCTGGTGGTTTGATAAAGAGATTATTGTGGCAGCACATCTTCTGTGAGTTAGGGAATTGAACTAACTAGAATCCTTTTCCATCACCTGTGTTCAATGTAGGGCAATGGACAATGCTCTGTACTGGGAATATAGCTGAGAGAGAAGGTTTTGGCATAGTGAATCTAATGACACACTCACATTTAAATGTTTTGGTTAGAAGCAGGCAAAATTGAAGGTTACACGCTGTAAAATCCCTGTCATGTTTACTGTCAGTGTTATAATTTGCAACAAATTTTTAAAAATTAATCTGTGTAGTAATTGAATGGGAAAGGTTTTATACTACAGTAGGAAAAGGCAGCTATTTGGAAATGGTCTTACCTCCATATTAGATATACAACTATGTGTCAAATATGTATTGTGCTGAGTTCTCTCAAGACCACTGTGAAATGCAGATGTGTTAGCACTTAAACATCTTTTGGGAAATGGATGGATGCTTCACTTAAAGAGCTAAGAAGAGACCTGTTGCTTGTTCCCACAACTTGAATATCGATCTAGACTCTGCAGACTTTTGTAAAGTGCCGAGGACAATCTAATGTAAGGATTGAGGAGCCCTCTGGGAGGAACCCTAGATGCTGAGAAAAGACTCAAATTGGTGTTTGAGATTAACAAACCCAACTGGGTCACACAGAGACCTTGAGATACTCAAAACATCTGATGCCGGATCTTCATGTGATGCATTCTGTACTCCAGTGTGCTAGCAGAGCCTTTGTGACCTCAGGGAGTAGTGATATGCATAGGAAACCTACATCAGCTTCATTGGTTCTGAGCTAGTTACTAGCACTGAGGTAGAGAGTTGGAGGTGATACTAATTAATTCTGTAGAAGTTTTGGCTTCAGAGTTCAGGAGCACTTAAAAAATGTAATGTAATGCTCAAAATTTAGTGGAGAGAAATAGAGAAAAAAAAAATCTGTGGAATAGCTAAGAGACCCATCAGGAAAAGGAAATAATGAACAGAATAAGGCCACAGAGTGGTCTGTGCCTCTGAGCCCTAAGCAAGACCATTCAGTGGGAACTTCACTGAGAGAAGGCTGAGATGGTTCCTAGTGGAATATGTGGCAGTTTTTCAGACAGTTTAGGAATTCTTTCTGCCCCAGTACTGGTATAACTCAGTCATGTTTCACACTTCCTGAAGAGAAAAGCAAGCAGCTTTGTTGGAAGTGATGCTGTTTTCACAGCAATCTTCTTGTTGAGCTTTCATGGTACAAAAGATAGGAGTGGGACCATACTCAGAAGGCTCAACCTCTACCCTGAAAGTAATAGGATCTAGCTGTTGTCTGGGCCATGAGGGTTCTGGGTTAATTCACCAGCTGAAACGGTTGGCATCCTCATCTGAAAAGCTCTCATCCCACCCTCCAGTGCCCAGTTGGTACTACCCTCAGAGGGCTGGCCTGAAAGGAGGAGATACAATTTACCCTTTCTCCTGCTCTCAATGACTCAGGGATGATCAAGGCAACCTCCATACATATCTTCTTGGTCCTACAGTGTCTTTTCCATGACCAGAGCAGTCCTGAGATGATCTGTATTCTGTTGAAATCTTTGGCATCATCTCTTTGTCCTCCTGCACTGGCTGCTACTCACTAAGTCCTGCAGAACACTTTGAAATTTGCAATGGATATTTTTCCCTTTTTCACTTGACAAATGCTTCTCCCTGCCTGCAGAATAGGCCTTTCTTGTATTTGCTAATGGGGTCTTTCAAAGAGGATAAGCATCTTGCTTTTAGCCATTTTTAAAATGGGGTGAATTAACCCAGATTCTGGAGGATTCTAAATATCCAGAAGTGATTTTTCCATATCAGAGTTGTTCCTGAATTTTGGTGGGTTTTCTTGAGTTTTTTTTCTTCTCTTCATACAAATATATCTGTTCCTGTAAAAGTGTCATCAGATCCAGGGTGGGGTAAAGCAAGAGGAAGAGCTCCACCCAAGCCAGTGGTTAGGACACTCATCTGAGATACTGGAGATCCATATTCAAGTCAGTGTTTTCCTGGTTCAAAATAGGGACTTGAACCTGCTGACTATTGAGTTGAGGATGCAGGGCTTGGTCTCCCAGCATATTTGAGAGGTTTTGGTTTTGTTTTGCATTAAAGACAAATTTCAAACACTGAAATTATTTTGCTTGAAATGGAATATCTCTTTTCCAGCCAGCCTTAATTCCCTCCATGACAAACTCGACCAGGGGTCTGAGGAGCAGACTTTGCCATGGCTTTGGACATGCACATTTGGAGGCAGAGCCATAGCTGAGTGTCCCTTGTGCTCTGTGGATGAGTGTGCAGCAGTTGGCTGTTTGTCTGCTGCACATGGGCATCAACCAAACACCAGAGCACTTCACATGTGGCTAAATACAGAAGAACTAGGGCAGTTTTTCTACACTGCAAATAATCTTAAAATAGTATATCTTGTGTCTTCCTGCTTGTCATCTTTCACTGCATTGATTTCATTCTTAGGGATTTAGACTATCTGCAGCATGTTGGAACACACTTAAAGAGCCATTTAAGTAGCTGTGCTTGAATCTTTCAGTCCAGCCAACAAATAAAGGAAGCAGCTGATTGAGAGGTTAGCTGGACACGGAAAGTAAAAGTGAGCTCATTGAACAAATACTATCACTTCTACGAAAATCTGATTGTGTTTAATGTGTGACAATGTGGTTTGTTCTTTAAAAAAAAAGTTGTCGTTCATCCTGATGTATCTACACATTTTGGTATATTCAGCTGACCTATCATCACTTCAGACAAGCTTTCTCACAACAAGTGGCTGCTGATTTTTTTTCTCAGTGAGGGAAAATTCTACATTGCATTTACTGAAAAACAAACTTGCATGAGTGTGTAATTACACCTGGAGTATTTTCTAAGGGGAAAACTTTCTGGTTTGGAATTAAGTTAATTTTGTTGAACTAACACTCCACAGTTTAATGCATGTATTTTCATTACTTGGCTAGTATTTAGTAAGAGAAACTGTTTTGGTTTCTGAAAAACTGTAAGGGATTCCAGGTAAAGGGAAATTATAATGTGATGAGAGACATTGAGAAAGAACATATAACTAATGTTTATAAAGCTGAACTATAGAAACTGAGTGACTACTTACATAATAGGCCAGACTCAGCTGGGGAATGGTAATTCGTGCCTATTTATCTTAAAGATCTATCACTTTTAATGAAGCATAATAAGACTCAAAACAGCCACATACGTGCCTGGAAAAAGCCCATGTGTGTAGGTGCAAAAATTTGCCTTGCCTCAGGCACATACACTTGAAAAATTGAATGCTGTGATTATAGGTTGGTTTTGGCAGAATCATGAATAAAAAAACCCACACCACACAATACTAATATCTTGTCAATTGTAATGCTGTATCTCTTTAACCCTTCAATTTGTTTTTTCCTAAATTTTTATTGTGCACATCACAGTAATTTTGGAGTTGCATGTTGGAATTACCGCAAATTTTAACAATTAAGACCATCTCCTGGTACTAGTTTGGTTTTGTGCGGCTAAAATTGAGTCTATGCTTGTGCCAGAAACCATTTATCATTTACACTATTGGAGATAGCACCTGAAACTGCACTGTTCTGGGGGCTGGGCAGAGGCTGTGCAAAACATTTGTGTAGAATGTGAGTATGGCTGGAGAGCTGTGCTGTCCTTCCTTGCTGAGAGTGCTGTCACTAAGCCTTGTGGTGGCTAGAGCTAACAGCCTTGAGAAAAGAAAAGGAGAGACAGACCCATGTCAGCAGCAACCAACCTAAGGAGTCTCTGGTGAGAGATACCTCCTGCCATTGCAGTTCTACACCACCTCCTTAGCATTGTATGATCATGGCACCTCTGAGCACGTATGGCTGTTCAGCCCTCCTTCAGAAGCAGAGTGCATAGCAGTGTACAGTGCATAGGAGTGTACCTTCCTGATGAGATGTTAAGATATTAATAGAGACACAAGACCTACGGTGAGCATGAGGTTATGACTTTCCTGCAAATGTCCAGCAGACTGATTGCTGAAACCTTCAGCAGTGAGGTTTTACAAGGGGATGCAGCTAGGTCATTTTCCTCATCACACCTTTTTGTGGAAAGGAGATAGGGAGACTGACTACTCTGTGCACTTAAACTCTCTAGCCCTGATCTTGCAAAGAGATTGCTTCTTTTAATGGCTTCAATGGCAGTCAAGTCATTGCAGATCTCCTTGTAGGACTGGGATCCTTGTTGATCCTGATGAGCAACTACTCAAAAGTACTGTGGGTTTAGCAGGATGGTGTTCTAGCACTGCAATAGTAGGGATCACACTCTTAAGTTGCTGCCAGTTTTGCTGCTGATTTTAACTGAAATATCTCTCATCTCAGTTATCTACATTGACTATCTTTCACTGGTTAATTCCTAATTCAGACCAGAGAAGCCTCTCATGTGGTGTACAAGGTGCTGTGAGTGTCCATCCTGCACTAGACCTGTCTCTGACTCACTGCAATGTCCTGGATCCAGTAGCCATGTGCAGGATGCAGCATGTGGCTCTGCAAATCAATGACTAGCTGTGCCTGACCTCCAAGGTGACAGCAGCAAGCATGGCCACTGCACTGTGCTGTGGCTGCTGATGGCACCCCAGAGGGTAGGCACTTGCAGGATTCTGTCTTGTCATACTTCAGTCTCCACAGTCACATCACACAGCACACAAGTCCTGCTGCTGTGGGCCAGAAGGTGTTTAGGTCCTTAAGCTTTGTGTGCCTTGTTTGTGTCACTTGTCTTTCACAGAGATTTCCTCTGGCTGTAGCTACATTGATGCACTAATTTCCAGAAAAACTTTTTCTTCTTTCACAAAAGCTTCTTCTTTTTCCACAGCTATCTTCTATACCCATCTAAAAAGCAAGTGGGTTTTGTGCCTCCTAAATGCAAAAGACTTCTAAAGCCCCAGATCAAGACTGAGTGTTTTAACAGCAGGAATTGAGGAAGAGGCTCTTGTGAGCACATCTATGGCAAGAGGACAACATCCCCAACCAGGCTATTCCACATCTGATATCCTGCAGAGAGGGTTTCCCATGACCAAATTCTCATCCATGCAGAGAGGAGAGACACAGGTACTTGATGGGAGCTGTAGCCTATCCAGGACATTTGCCTACATTTGGGACATGTTTAACCAGATTTCCAGATTAAGTTTCTCATTTTCAGTTGAACTTATATTGCTTTTTGGTTTTGTCCCAGTTACTGTACTTTTCTGTGGAAAGACCAAACAGAGAGATCATACTTGTTCTTAACACACCCTTTTCAGGACAAAAACCCCAGCCATTTTATGAGGATTGCTTCTTATTTCTTCCATTAGAGGCATCTCCAAAAACATCTGTATTTTTCCATTTAGTAAGGACAGCTCATCTGATAATCAATCCAAAGTACTGCCTCTGACAGTGAGAGGTAAAAGATTGCTGTATTCTTGCTTTTCTCTCTCCCTTTTTTTTCCCTTTTCCCTTTTCTTTTTTTTTTTTTGCATATCTCTGTTTAGAGCAGCTACTAATTTTTGCAAAGCAATGTGTGAACACATTTGTCAATATGTGGTTTTAGAGGGAAGAATTTCTTTTGTGTGTGCTGCTTCCACAAGCCAGAGCAGAAGAAAGCTTTTCTACTCAAGCACCTCTGTAAGTACATTGTACTTAGGAAGGTGTTGGTTTTGTAAGATAGTTAATTATTTTTATTTAACAATACATAAGCAGTTTAGCTGAGTTATTTGAAATCCTTTTGGTTTCATTATAGTAGATATTTAGTTCCCTGCCATTTACAGTGTATTTCTCAAAATAGTTTTCTCCTTTCTGTCATTGCTAGCTGCCTTTGTTTCTGTCAAAATATGAAACATTTTAAAATTACATTAAAATGGTTTAAAATTAGACTATATGAGTATAATTTGGAAAATATGTCAGATTGACTCAGTCTGATAAGTCAGGCCTACTTTCTAGATACATTTGATATATTTTAATATTTTATCTGAGTGTCAGTAACTCAGTAAAGTGAATAAAAGGAAAATGAAAACAAACAAAAAAAATGCCCTAGTGAAGTAGGAAAAAATAAGAACAGTCTAAGTACAGTAACAATTAGGAGCTGATTCTGCATTATTTTTGCCCCTAAATTCCCTTTTATTTTGCCAAGATTTTTCTCGATAAAACTTTACCTAGGTAACTTTCCCATTTCAAGTTAAAGAAGCATAAGTTTATTCAGTAGGACTTCAACTCGGAGTGGAGATTTCCATTCCTTAACATACATCAAGGATCTATGCTCACGCATTCAGTACTGTTTACCAAAATGGACTAATAAGAGAAAATAGCTTTATCATTGTGGTTTTCCTTGTGGTTGGCATCAGCACAGAAGAAGGAAGGGTATGGAGGAAGGGTAGTCACATTTCAACAAAAAGACAGCAGAGCAAATCTTGCTGTTAGGTGAGTGTAAGGCCTTAGCTAACTGCCAGCTTTTAACAAGTGGATGCAGAATCATTCTGCTGCTGGTGCTGTATCTGTAGAATTATTCCAGGGAAGTAGGAAAAAAGTCCAGTGTACTGTTTCTACTTGCATATTTAATCTGCTCTTGCAAGGCATATCTTGCAAGAGACTATCTTGGGGGTAAATTTTCCCAAGCAAGTCTCTTTAAGCCCACTGAAGTAAGACTTACACCTCTGTAGTTGATCCAAGGTTTGGCTTCCAGCTACCAAGTCCTGAGCAACCTCCTCATTATTTTCCACCATGGATTTATGCAGTGGTTTGCCATTACTTGAGCTAATGTTACCAGATGCATATTGCTCTGGTAACCTCAATCACAATATATATATTGTGATAGCAATGACCTGGAATCATACAACTGCTTCTCTGGTCCCTTCTCACAGAAGGAGGTAAAAAAATGAGGAGCGAAATATAAGAGTTGGGAACGAGACAATTCTGTGGCCCTTGCCATGTAAACTGTACAGGGTCCCACCTATTTCTCACAAAGGACACCACCAGAAACTCTCTGAAATGCAGTCCTGCACAGAGCTGAAGTCACCCTTGCCAGCCAAAAAGTCTGGTGGTTCCAGTGATGCTTGCATGACAGGTCCTGGGAGAACTGAGGCCCTTTGCAGGCTCCTGTTAGGATGAGTTTGGGCATGAGTGATGAGCTTGTGTGATCAGCATAGGAGTATTGATACATGTGAAATGCCTGCCAATGCAAAACATTACATTGCATTAAATTACATTATACTAGATCTTATGGATGAATAATTTGCAATATTCTTTTACCCAAAGGGCTCTGAGGTCTTTTACTTACCTTAGATTCCTAGTGACACTGAAATAAGAGTTGAGGCAACTGTGTTTGGAAACTTTACAAAGAAAACATATGTATCCACTTTGCTCAACGTGGGTGTCTGAAGAAATGTTAAAAGATGTTAAAGATGCAAATGTTTGTTTATGAAGCATTCATGAGAATTTCACAATGGCCTATAAGAGCAACCTAATTTTCCATTTGAACCCTTGTACATCAGATATGTGCCATGTGGATATCCACTCAGCACCTGTCCTGTCATTCCCACTGACTGCTGTTTCATGAGGTTAGCGTGACAGCAGAGTTTCTTAGCCTGCAGCATCATGACTGCCTTGTGCTAATCCAGGTGTGGGCTCCTCCTGAGAAAGGTGTCTAACTGGCTGTACTGCCCCAGCTGTGTTCAGCACCTGTGCTGATGGAGTGGTGTGGAGAGCACAGCGTAGGTCGTATATTGGGTTGATTTTTATGTGGATGGGTTCCCAGATTTAGCTCCCTGTGCGGTCACACAGGGATTAGTACTTGCACAAGGTAAGAGATGACATGGTTAGACCTACCCCTTGCAGCAGCTTGAGAGCAGCACCTCTCACTTAGTTCACCTTGAAGTTCCATGATATGGTTTTAGGTTTTTTTCACTGAATCACATAACTTTCTGAGTTGGAAGGAACACACAAGGATCGTCGAGTCCAACTCTTAAGTGAATGAACCATGCAGGGATGGAACCCACAAACCTTGGCATTATTAGCACCATGCCCTAACCAACTGAACTAATCTCAGGGTCGATGTTGGCTCAGTGTTAGTGCAAATAACCCTTCAGTACAATGTGTGACACTAGATCCTTGCACTGTGAATGCATACAGGCTTCCCAAGGTACCAAGAGGTGGATTTCACACTAATGGTAAGATCTTCATCTTACTACAAAGTGTCCAAAGATGGTTTTCTCACTCCACCCTCTTTCCCCTGTTGCTAAAGCTAAGGGTAATAACCAAAGGCTGGGAAGCAGCTGTCTGTGAGCTTCATAGAAATTCTCCTAGTTCTTTGGCATATTGTAGGAGAACTACTCATTAGTTTCTGTCAGTTCTTTTTTAGAATGTGAAACACGTTGCAAAACTATGATACAGCACTTCAGCATGTATTGCAGAGTTTCCGGGATCATGTGTAGCTGCAAACTTTCACTTCAGGCCAATGTACTGCACGTTAATGGGTGAGCTGTCTAAACTCAATGTTCTGAAAGCATGGAGGTATTTTGAAATAAACCCCAAGTGGATAAAAATAATCCTCTAGTATTTTACTCGCAGTTAACCTTTTGAAGAGAAAATGTATAGAGTAGGGCAGTATAACTGAAGGTCCACTTAGTCTCAGTACTATTCGTGGAATGGCTCCTCTTCTGTGTTAATGAATCAGAATCTGACGATGATTAAATAATCTCTAAATTCAACATCAATGAACAGGGGATATGCAGAAAGGAGCCATAATTACTACAGGGTCATAGATCAGGGTAAGTGGACATCTTTTGGCAGTGCACTTCATAGCTATTGAACCTTAGCTAAAGTCCTAAAGTTGTGGATGCAGCTGAGACAGGAGTTAATATATTCTGCAGGTCACCTGACTTTTTTAGCTTTTTTAGCTTCAGGCTGAGAAATAGTCTCTTTCCCTGTACCATCGCCTCTTTCTGGCTCAGTCACTCTTTAATGATTCAATGCAAAGTTGAACGGTGGCTCCCAAAAAAAACTGAGAAGGCCCTTCCTCCAGTATCAGTGGGGTGGTAGGTGTGTCCCTCAATTACAGAAGGGAATTAAATCTGTTTCTCTTCCACACTGTCCTTTTGGGTGAATTTTTGCTTCTGAGCTGTTGGTGAAGGGGGGGCTGAAGCCAATGGTCTTAGAAGAAGAAGAAGTGGTCTTTTCATATGTTCTGTGAGGAGACCACTCTGCAGGAAGCACTGAGGTTCCTTCCTTGCTTGAATAGTGTAAGGAAGATGGAGGCAGTTCCTAGGAGCCTGCTGCACAGATTTGGGGCTTACGTCTGCCCATATCAGGCACACTAGCATGGGGAATTCAGACCAGAAGCAACTTTAAAGATTGGGGTCATTTTTGTCTCCAGGCAGTGAGTTCTGTCAAACATATTGGTAGATTAGGTTTTGTTGAATCAAACAGAGAATTTCTTGATTGTAATAAAATTAACAATAAAAACATTAAATTCAGTCTTGATGTGACTTCTGATTGAATAGATTCACCAGCAACTTACTGTGCTATCTCAGATAGTGGCAAAACTGTGTGGACATCTGAGAAATTGGTACAAATAGTGAAATATGGGTTCTAGATCTCATTGTAGGCAGAAGGCTAAACTGTCTTCTTTTTGACCTGATTGATGTTTGCAAATGACAGTTTAGAGGCTTGGTGGTGTTTCAGTATCACTTGAAAATTCATTTGCCTTTTAAAAACTCTTATACAAAATGTCAGAGATTCTCTTCTCAGGACATTGTGCTGTGTTGCTGACTTGAGTAGGAATTTAAACATGAATACATCCTGAACTAACATGGTAAGTGCAGGTGGATGTTGGATCCTGCTGTTTCATTAAGCTTACCAATGCTTATCTTTGGTGACATACAGTGAACTGGGAACTGAGGCAGGAACCCCTAAGAATGGTTTTCTTGGGAGGACTTTGATTCTTTTGGATTCCAGCATAGTCTGAAAATGTTAGAAGCTGAGCTGATCCTCCTTTTCTGGGACAACTCGAGGGTTTGGGGTTTTTTTGATAAATTGGTAGTAGGAGGTGAAGATGAAAAAAAAATTACAAGGAACGTGGTGAAAAATTAGTTCTGTAAATGTGGCTGAGTCCTATTTTTCTCCATCAGTTTGCTGCCCTTGCTATTTGTATAATTCATTGCAAAATCTTTCTGACAAGTCTTTTGTTTGGTGGGGAGGACAGAATTATGCAAGTGCTTTGTTGATCTCCTAATTCCCATAGCTGTCCTGGTGTTGACACCTGATGTACTGGGGCAGCATGACAGTTTAGATCAGCATTCACCAGCAGATAATATCAGTAAAGATTTTATTTCCTATGCTAATCAAATGTGGTATCACTAATATCTGATGACAATTTCTGTCTTTTTAATAATTTCCCCTCTTGTGGAAAGCCTTGAATACTCAGTTATAGTTGCATTCCTGGAATCATTTATTCTCTGCACAGAGATGCAATAAGATGTTTGCTCCACTTAAGCCAAGACTGAATTGTGCCTCAAGGACTCAGCCAGCCAGCTGCTGAATCTTTATCAAACTGACACAGATAACTCTCATCCCTGGTAGGGAGATCGAATACCCCTCACAGGAACATGATCTTCTTTCAACCTTTTAAGCATCACAGTGTAAACTGGAGCACACATTGACTTGCTGGCTGGGCACAGAGGGAGAGATGCCTGCAGCCCATTACCTCTGCCCTCACCAGCTGTGGCAGAGCAACTGTGCTGCAGGTTCCAGGGAGTGTGGGGATGTATTTGGACAGCTGCAGAACATGAACAAGGGGAAGAAAAAGGGCTGTCTCCGGGCAAACACGTCCTGATTTATAAAAGAACTATATTTATGTTAGTCGTAACCACATTATTCAATATAATTGGGGTCAAGAATTGAATGAGTCTAAAAGAATGCAAAAAATAGTTTCAAAATTCACATTATAAATAAAGACCTGGTTTAGAGGTTTTGTGAGAACTCCAGAAGCTGAAAGGGTAGTAAACCCCCAGTGTTTTCCAAAATACAATGCCAGAAAAACCACATGAAAATTCCTCTCGGTGGAGACTGACTGCTTTAAATTTATTTTTCTATTTTTTAGTGCTTGTTGGTCTCTCATGCTGCCCTCCCTGTCATTTTATTTTCATGCTATTTGTGTGCAAGCTGACTGGTTCATCACTTGTGCATTCTAATACCAGTCAAGAGCAGAGACTTGCTGTGTGTAGCTGCCAGGACGCAGTTGCCATCCCCTCAGCATGCTCCAAGGTATCAGCAGTTGTCAGTCACAGAAAGCCATGGCAGTTCTCTCCAGACTTATGTTGTGTTTGTTAGATTTCCCGCTGGGAAATGTATGTATTTTCCCCCTGCTGCATTTTGGAAAGCTGGCTACTGGGTTGAGGCCACTACTGCTCTCCTTTACATTTTTGTGCTACCCTAGAGCAACATTTGTTTGAAGAGTTCCTTATTTGACTAATTTTTTTGCATCTTGCTTCTTTGCATACGCTCTGCCTGGTAGGATGATAAGAAGCCCATAGTGGTGGACGCAATGCCTTGGCATACTTTTTAATTAAAAACATGAATTTTACCATGTTTAGCTGTGTCTAAAAGGATGCTACTCCCATCGACAAGAACTCTCCTGACTATTGCTTCTCTTCATAGTTTTCAAGCAAATGTGAAGTTTCCCCCTTTTCTCAAAGCTTCTCTTTCTACCTTCTCCTGCCTTCTTCTTCCATGGTACTCTGGAGAAACACTGACAAATAATTCTCTGCCATCAACTTTTTATGGCTGTGTTGCCATAACTAAAGAAGTTGTCTCCATTTTGACAAAAAAAAATCAGAATGTGACTTGTAAGCTGTAGTAATGCAGACCTTTTCTGTTACAGTTAACCTTTGCTCTTCAGTTAAAACTGTTATCTCAGACCTAAGCCAAGGGTCACAGATAAAACCTCCCTGTTTTTTTCCGCCTCTTAAGCTGAGTTGCATCAGTGAACCATTAACTTAGTAGATTATTTACTGTTACCTTTATGGAAGAAATGCATACTGTACTTTTTCTTCATTGCTTTGGTTTGATTTATGTATGGCCCCAGTTCTATATGTTCCTCACTGAGGCAGGGCCTTCATACCATAGAAAAGTAAACAGGCAACCAAAATTTGCCTGAACAGTAGTCAAAACTGGGAAATACACATACTTTTGTCCTCATATATTTTCTATTTAACATGCACCACTAACAGTCCTGATTTGCACTGGCAAAAAACTAATTATAGCAATGTTAGACTCAGATAAATGTTAGCCTCAAGTTAAACCGCAAAGGCTGTGATCTGAGTCATGCCTGGATCCTACAGGGAGCTGCAGCCAATCAATTATAGCTCCCTGATCTGAGAACAGGTTACAAGCTGGCCCCAGCACTGATTAGAGTAATATTAGGGAAGAGATTACAGCATCTTGGGGGCTGCTCTAATCATGACCAGGTGCCAGTGGCCACTGTGGCTTGTCAGAGCATGGCTTGTGCTGGGCTACACCCCTCTGTGTCCTTGCTGTGGCCTTGCAGTGGGCTGCAGAAACTGCTTGCACCAAATCTGTGACAGGGTAAAATATCCAGGCTGAAAACAAGTGCGTTCTTCCAAGGGGGGCAGTGTATGGAAGGGGAGAGGCCACAGGCTGACTAAATCATCCTCCCATTGGGCAGCTGAACAGGAAGAGATAACACAACAGGAGGCATCTGCCAGCAGTTACCAGCTTTTTAGCTCCTTGGCTAGCAAATGGAGCCTTCCTGGCGTGACGATTTTCCACTTCCTCCCGGTTTCACCAGCCTATCTTTGAGAGTCGGATTTTACAGCAATTTTTGGGGGCTGGACTTCCCTCTTTCTTCTCCTGCACACTCCTCTTTGCTGTTGCCAAACGTCATCTCCCCTCCCAACATACTGGAGCTCCCCAAAGCAAAGGGAGTGGAGTGTCAGGAAACAAAGGGATTTGTCTCATTCAAGTTTCATTTGGTCTTTCAATCAATTGAGAAATAAATGAGATGTCCCCCTCCACTCCCTATTGACTGGGCTTGTGCATGTGGGTCAGGCATCTGGAACTGGATTTTCCAACAGTTGGGAAAGACCTTAATCCTTAAGAGGAGATTTGCAAGGAGGTGTGGAATACAAGGGATAGGTTTCCAAAGCCCTTACAATGGGAGCCAGAGGGAGGTGATTCACTCAGCTCTGCTAGTTGCCTTGTAGAGACGCCTTTTAGAGGAGGCCAGAGCTCCTAGAGAAGGGTGGTACAAGCCAGCTATGGCTGCTTTTATGATGTCTACAGTGACTTCAGCTCATTTCTTGACAAAGCAGGGCTTACTACTGCTTTCTTTCTTACTGTGGGGAGGGCTAATTTTAATCTCTTTTGACAAGCAAGTTTAGTTCTGCACAGCTTTGCTGCTTTGCTCATGGGGATAGCTGGGTCTGACAGTGGTGTGAGGGGAGCAGAGCAGGAGCTTGACCCATCTGCTCTGGAGCAGGTTCAATGATGCTGCAGAGGCTCTGCATGCTCTGAGCAGCCCCCAAAGGGCTTTGGACTGCTTTTAGAAGCAAATTCCCTGTGGCAGCAGACAAGACTGGGGACAACACTGCTGGTGGCTGTCTTGATAAATCTAATGTGCTAAAAGTGGCTCAGTTTCTGGGGCAAAGGGGAAAGAAAGGACAAACAGAGAAAAAGTTGGGATCTCACTGTTTTCCTCATACACACAGCTGCCTTAAGCACATGGCTGCTGTGCATTGTGCAGCACTGCTCGGCTTGCGCCTAGGCTGTCCAGCTGTGTCAGGGAGAGATACTGCTCTGTCTTTAAGCACCAGATTAAACCACAGAAACAGAGGCTGGTGCAAACTAAGCTAGGGCTGTTTTCCTTCCAATGCCCTGTACCCTCTTGGATACAGGTCCAAGATTTCACCTCTCTCAAGTGTCGTCTTGCCCTCTGGTCTGATGCTGCTCAGACCAGTCAGCAGCTGAGTAGTTCATGCTCTTCCACCCTCCACTGAGGGCTGAGGACACACAGTACCCACCATGCAGAGCCCATCTCCCTCATCCTTCACTTTCAGGACATAGGCAAGCACAGGTAGGACACCCCTTTCTGTGTCCTGCAACTTGTGTCAGCATTTCCAAGCCCCCTGCCACCAGCGCCCATCATTCCCACATACTCTGCCACTTCCCACGTGCCACTTTTGGCACTGTCCAAATGCAGCCCTCAATGCTCTTCTCAGGCAGCTTAAGAAAGTTGAATGAAATCTTATAATCTGAGGCTAGCTCAGAGTATTGTGTAAATTTCCTTTCCCCACCTCCTCCAAAGGAGTATATTGTATCTACACCTGGCTGTATGGGACAAGATCTTGTGCTCCCAAACCAGTCCCCCTTTGCCCACCCTGAGTTGTGCAGAGATGTTGTAGTAGGTGAGTCACAGGAAGCAGGCTTAGAGGGGAAACAAACCTCTTTGAGTGCATGAGACCCTCATTTAAGTGAAAGTCAAAAGTCCTATTTGTTGCATGGATCTAACATCCTTCTCTTTTCTCTTTCCCAGCCTAGATATCTTTCACACAAAACAGCCCATATCAGTAAATCAGGATCTAGTTGGTTGCCACAGTACATTATACTGGGTGAATTTTAAGTAGCTTTAAATGCACTCACTGAATCAGCTTTGAACTCATTTTGATTAGACCAGTGTGTCTTTGTGAGTGGTTGATGCTTTTTGTTTCCAACTGTAACATGGTTCTGTGCTTCAGCCCTGACCTCGCTCTAGCCATGCTTATTTGCCCCTCTTTAGACTCCTTTGCATGTAGGACTGTGTAGATTATGACTGAGTGGCTTAGGGTAAGTTTGTAGAGGAAACAGTTCAGTCCTATCCTTAGTGTTCATGGTGCTGTTCATAATCAGTGTCAAGATAACAATCTGCTATGTTTTTCCAAAGGAATGAAGATATAATTTTCCTTTGCATGACATTAGCTCTGAAGAGGAGTTTGTTTTGCCCCTTATTACAATAGATGATTTCAGAGTTGAGCAAGAAAATGAAAAAGTTGAGGTTAAGTAAGGTCAGGAAGAAAAAGCTCATGTGGCCTTAATTGTCCTTAACAGGTGGATTTTAAGTACCTTTTTCCTTCTCAGGAAGACACAAATAATTCAATTCTAATTTTCCCATGGCTTGAAACTTCTATTATTATTTTTTTATATTTTCTTCTATTCTGTGCCTCAGTGCATGTGTTATTGTTGGCTGCCTGTTGCTCTCTCCTATAAATGTAAAATGGCGTGAAAAAACCTTCAGCTACAGGATAGGACTGAGAGTTGTAGTAAAAGTAACACCTGTGTTGCTAGCTTTGTTCAAGGGGGAGATAGCTCAGTTCTCTAGGGTGCATGTGTAAGAACTCCTACTCCAGGGTATGTCTTGGGAAGAAGGCAAACTTATCTTTGGGCTATTCTTCCCCTGCAGGATTTGTGGCATGTAGATTTTTTTGTAGATGGCATTTGTAGATTTTTTTCCCAGAACTTTTCTTCCAGAATTTTAGAAAGGGAAAATGTTGTTTTTCAGGAAATTAGATATTTCATGTTGACCCTTACCTCCCACAGAGGCTTTGGCTGGTGATATTAATTGCTCAAATTCTGCAGGAAGGAAACTTAAGCTGTGTGGAACAAGAAAGCAAACTCATGCTCTTTCCAGCTCTTCCTTATTATATTTATTGGCATTCAAAAGAATGAGACCATAAATCTGTATTGAAAATGCAGGTTCTAAAATTCTGAACAGGGTGTTTTTCTTTTCTGTGTTTGGATCTACTCTCATTCATTATGTAGCAGTTCCAATGAAGTCAGTAGATTTTACCCTACGGGGAAAAATGCACAAAGATTCAGGGTTTGCACAGAATTCAGTCCTCTGTATTTTTTGCTTTAGGGACCGCGATGCTCTCCTTGTCAAAGCTGGGACCAGTGCACATCACCCTTCGAATTCCTACTCCCCTAAAACAAATGTTCTGCCTCTTGAAGGCAGGGGATACCAGTGCATTCTCCCTCCACTGCAGTTTCTGCAGGATTTCCTCTGTGAAAACTTTATCATTTCTAAGTTCACTATTTCTCTCAGTCACTCATTGTCTGTCTTTAAAAACAGTTTCATTTATGTATTGCTTAGTCAGTGCTGTTCTAATGTTCTTTTATTTTTGGATCTAGAATTTTAGACCTGTAAGATGGCTCTAAGCAAGCCATTGCTAAGAACCAGTGAGCTCTCAGATCCTTGGAAGTGGAGAAAGCCTGGAGTGCCTCCTCTTCTGTGTGCTCTCCCTGCCAGACCTTGCAATGAGCAAGCTCACTTGTGCCCAAAAAACAGGCTTAGGTCAGGCGTTAAAAGCTGAGCACCAACACTGGAGCCATGCCAAATCACCTTAAAATGTTGGCTTGGATTTTTCACTGTGTATGTTTTGCTGTTAGCTTCCATTTGAACTAGGCTTGGAAGTGGAAATATGGCAGAGATAGTAATTGAATGTAAACAGGATGATGGGAAGCCTCAGACCGGCGGTGTACAGAACACCCCCTTGCCTGTGCCTGCTGTGCATGCAGGGTGAGGGCTTGAATGAATGCAGCAGTCCTTTTGCACACATGTGTGATGTCTGGTTAGCGTGCAGGCTGGGCATGAATGAAGTGCATGCACTTGTATGATATCTGCTGGTGCTCTCAGTCTCAGGGGTTGCACCATTTACATTTTAAAATGGCTAATGATGTTGTCTATTTTAATTTGGTATGGCTGAGGAAGTGCAGTACACAGCCATCTTTACAGTCAGCCATTTTCAGTTCCCCTTTTTTTCTTGTCCACCCTTGGACATGAGAACTCCCATGAGTGCATGTAGCTCAGAGGCAATCCATGCTCACTATGTGTCCTTTAGTTGCCCAGATTTTACTGGAAGACTTTGTTCTGATTTCAGTAACAGAAGTATGCAAATCGTAGAAATAATTAAGAGCAGGATCCTCTTTTTCACATAACACTTTCAAGGAACTTTTCAATTCCTTAATTTTTACATTTTACTAAAAGTTTGTTGCTATAGTTCTGATATTGTATTTGAAATCAGCATCTTAGGCAATGGTAGGATTACATCAATTATAGTAGAGAAAAATCATTACTCTAGATGCAGCGATGAAGGGTAGAGTAGGAAATAGAGCTGAAAGATAAGGTGGCACCACAGCTGGTGCAGCAAGAAAACTGCTCAATTACAGAACAGTTGGAAATAATGGTTAGGAAAGATGTGTTCAGTGGCTGAAGCCCCCTCACTGACATGATTTTAGAGCTAGAGTAATAGACCCCCATACATGGAATGTTTTTCCACAGGACAGGTTATGCCCTATTTTAGTGAGATCCACATACCAGGTGTTTATCCTAGATTGCTGATATTGAAGGGTAACCTGCCTTTAGGATACGGGTCGAAGGTCCCAGGTGGGAGAAGGGGATGAGTGGTGATGAAAAATGAGTGAAGTTTGACTCGAGTTCCAGTGAATTCAGCTGAATTATCATAATGGGTCCTTCGAGGGAAAGTACATAACCTCTTTGCTATCCATTGGACTTCCCAGCACCATTCAGTTGCAGAAGATGAGGTTGTTCTACTGCTTACCTCCTCATAGAATTACTGTCTTGCCAATAGCATGGATCCTCTGGTTCATTTACTAGAGGGCCAGATTTTTTAAGCTAAAAATTAGGGATCCAAACCATGTGAATAAACCATCTGGCCTTTCTTTAGGAGACCACATGAATTATCAGTGATGTTAGTAATGCTGAAGAGTTAGATTGGTTTGCTTCAGCAGTATAAAGATTCCTTATTATCATGGCAAAGTGGTTTTATTATGTCTTTATCAGCTCTCAGAATTATACTAATCATTCTTCCCACGCACGGGGAGTGTACATGCCTACAGAAGCTATCACAGTATTGTGACAATTGAACATCCCTTTGACTTTTGCTTGTTAAAGTACATGCACATGGTGGTGTTGTGATGGTTCTCAGCATCTGGTGTTTCTGGGCTAACTTCACTAGAGTGACCTGAATTGAGTCCTGGCCGTTCTCCTCTCTGTACGTGTTGTAATAATTTCTTCCTCCCCTGCCTGCCATCTCTCCTCACAGTCTGTGACCAGTGGCTGCAGCTGCTCTGGAGCCTGTTTGTCACTGTTTTGCAGCTCACTGGCTGGCTGAGTGCAGCAGCAGACTGAGGAAACACAGCAAAACTGAGAAGAGAGAAACCAGGTTGATTTGATGAGTTTCTAACTTTGATGTAATTTAGATCAAATATTGTTAAGAAAACTCAAGCTATTGGCAGGACAAATAATGCAGAAGATAATTTTGTCACCAAAATAATTTGCCAGGTTCTGGTCATTTTTGGTAACAAAGCCAGACCTGCCAGCTTCTGACTCAACTGGCAATAATGAACAAATAACCCAAGGTCTGAGCATGGCTATATGTTGTCTTTCACAAGGATGAAATGTACAGCTTTTCTTCAAAATGTTTTATTTTGTTTTTGGCATTTTACAGACATATTCTACATCAATCCAGATTCAGAATTTTCTCTTAACACGTCTAAATGAATGGTGCGCCTGAAAAAAGCACTTGTTAAATTTTACAGGTTCTTAGTAATGTTCTCAAAGGAGTAGCCACTATAAACAGGACCTGCACAAATAAGTTATAGACCAGTGTTAAAGCTGCACTGATTGTTTCCATTGATTATGCAACCCATTCAAACCTATAGAAGATCTACGTTCATTAGCAATTTCTGACTCAAGTCAAACAACCACAGTAGACTAAATTTCAGATGCCAAAAGTCAAACCACACGCAGACTTGTGAACAGTAAGTACAATACATAGAGAGGGATTTTGAAATGCTGTTTTAGTCAACTTTTCATAGTAGTGAAAATTTATCATTTAAGGAATTTGAGGTACAGTATGTCAGTTGCTGAAATGCTTAAACAACAGCACACTTGTTTTCACAAAGGGAAATCAAAGTGCAGAAAAGTGAGATGACTTGGCCAGGGAGCCACGGTAGCCACTAGCAGGTCAGACCATATCCCAGTTATCCAAGGCCTAGTGTGGGTGTTAATCAGTCAGGCCTGCTGCTTTCTGTGCAGCATTATATCTTGTATAACAATTGCAATCTGAAGTAATTTTTCTGCTTTTTCTCAGCTGGGAGGGCTCTAAGATCTAGCTTTTTTTCTGACTAGGTGACAGTTTTCCTTACTTCTCACTAGGAGAGATGAGTTACCAGAAGTGCCCTACAGAGAGAACAGTACTTGTTGCTGGGAAGTTACATGTTCAAGTGTCCAAGCCCAAAACCACAATGTACTATTTACTTTAGAGACGATAACACATTTTTTCTGTTGTAAGCTGTTAAAAATAAAGCAAGGATGCAGAAAATAAATGTTAGAACAGAAGGAGTGCCCTAACTTTCCACATAATTAAAACAGCAGGGTGGCAGCCCTTGGAGCTGAACAGATGTATAATTCAGGAATTGATTTATTTTTGCCCAGATTTAAAGAAATCATTTCACAATTTTCCTACCTTTATAAAATTAATTTTTAAATCAACCCTGTTCTGAGCACCAGGGTGCTGACAGTGACTAGGCAGCAGCAATACAAATACTACAATACAAAACTATATCTACTTGGTTCATGTCTCCTGTTCACCACCCATCTTTTGGTTGAAAGCTGATCTTACAGTAGGTCTCATATCATTGGGCTTGATCTGCAAGTTCTTCAAGGCAGGAGGTACTGAGTTCATTGTAGTTCAAGTGAAGTAGGGTAGTCAAAGGCAACTGATGGTGAGCAATATCTTCATCTATTATGGCGCATTTTATGTGGCAGTTGCCATCCTGGACAGTGATATTCTTAAAACACTGATTTCTTCAACAAAAATTTGGTGATGAGGCATTTGCTGAGAAAGACTTATGCCATCTGTGTGCTAGAAATAGGGAAGGAGAGATGAGCATAAAAGATACCTTTCTTCCAGGACTGAAACAGCTCCTCTTTGAGTATTATAAATAAATCATGCCCAGTGCTGGTTCCCAATAAGAGCATAATACAGTAAAAGGTTGTCCGTAATTTGAATTAGGAGTGATTGTCACTAATTAGCTTCTGGTCCCAACCTAAAACATTTATCCTCAGAACAACAGCTATAAGCTGTAGGTACTGTTCATTTTGCATGTTAGAAATATGCTTCCAGGAAGAGACAGGTTACCTTCTCTTTGGAGTGTTTATGTGATTTGACTGAAAAGCATGTAGCTCCAAAGCAGGCCCTTAAAGGGTTTCAGGCTGTCTGAGCAGATGGAAACCACCACAGCTACCACTGCTGCTCTGTGGAATGAGAGTGTTGATCTGCATAGGGACAGAAATGACTGTCTCCCATCACCATAACTTACATGTGGCCACAAGGGCAGACGGTGCAGCCCAGCAGGTGCAGAAGATTCCATGATGTGTTATCTCTAACTGCAGACTGTCCTGTTTCCAGGAACACTCTTCTGATGGAGGTGATAAGAGCCGGCCAGTAACTTCTCTTTATATAAAGGAGTTATCAAAAGTGTGTCCTCAAAATAGCCTTGAAATTGCATTAGTTTCTAAGAAGCACAGGAAGGTATATAGATATAGCTTCATGTCATATCCTAGTCTTTTACATATTCTTGTTAGGTGATTGTATCATATATGCTGTGTAGATGATAAATTTAATGTGCTATGAAAGGGTACCCAAATAAATCAGTCTTGCAAATGCAAATAAGCAAATCTGCAGAAACCAGTAATGCACTAGCAGGTGTGAAGATGATCACTTTTTCTCAGGGCTGAAAAGATCATCTTCCAACATTTCAATTTGTGCATCTTTTGAATCTTTTTTTTTTAGATGGATGGGTGATGGTACCTTGGGGAATATAGCATGCATTAGGAGCTCCCCATAATCCAATCCAAATCAGCACAAATTTACAGAAATATCCATTTGTGCATTATTCTTTAAAATAAGTGTAAATAAAGTTTTTCAAAGTTTCTGTCCTGTATTTCACGCCCCTGTTTTGTTATTAACTCTAAATCTCTGACATCTTTCTAGGCTTGGGCTGAATGAACATTGGGGTTTTGCAAGTAGGCAGGTGTGGAAACTAAGGGATGAAGGCCTGATCCAAAGGCCATTCTTTCCAGTTGGCCTTGAACGTTTCCATCAGGCAAAAGTAATTAAGACCATTCTACCACCTTGCAGTGTCCAGGCAACACTGAGATCTCATAGCATGCAACTAAGTGCATTGAGGTTTTCACAACAGCAACTCCTGTTCTGTGTCAGCCCCCTGGGAAACACTTTCACGGCTTTGGACATTATCTGTAGACTCTGGGGAACTTTTGGTGCAGGCAGGCATAAAAGGAGAAAAAACAAGAAACATGATTTGTAAGTGAGTTGACATCCAAACATGAAGAGAAGTTCATTATTTCTAGACCACTCTCCTTTTGGCAGACTGTGTTTGGGGTTTCTGGGATTCTGTAGTGAGGAAGACAGGTAATGTGCTGGTGTGTGAGGACAGGCAGGCTTTCAGAAAAATTCTAACAAGATTAGCATTGTAAATTGGTGTTTAGGCTACCTCAACCCTATTCTTCATTATCACTCTTTTTCCTCTTTCAGATTTAACTGCTGATATTGCCTCTAGAGCTCATCTCCTCCAGTCAGTCTGTCCATCACTTTGGCCCCTGGTTGAAGCGGGAATTCATTATCCCACTCTATTCAACTCTAACACCATGAGTTGGGCTGTGTACTGCTTCTGCTTGAAGTTCATCTTGAGTCTGATAATACTACACTCTTGGGCCAGCTCTTGCAGAGGATTCTTGTTGTCATGTGGAGTCATAGGAAGGGTTGGAGAAATAGCCAGGGGCCTGAAATACACTGCTGTTAGACTTGCCAAAATGCCTGACTGCTGTGGAGGGTCAGGCTGGTCCAGGCTTCCAGTGGCTGACAGATCCCCAGTGCCCAGACATTCACCCCATCCCAGAGCTGCTGTAGGAGACCCCACAGTTACTCCACCCTGCCAGTCAGCTGGTTCTGTGGAGGACAGCCACAACCCCCAGATCCTGCTCGGGCCACGTACAAAAGCCCTGTGTGTTGCAAGAGGACTACAGACCACCCTTGGGAAGCCTTGATGGACAACTTCCAGCCTCCTGGCCCCACAGCATCACCCTGAACTCATCATTGTTGCTGGGCCAGAGGCCTTCCATGAATTAGCCTGAAACACGAATGCTTGTTTTCCTCTTGCACTGAATAAGAAACTGACAATATCTAATTGTCAGTACCCCTCCCCTGAGAGACATGCAACAGCATTGCTCCTCAGGGCATATTCCCCATTCCCCACTGCTGTATTTAGAACAGTTTGAAAAGACTAAATTTTAAAAATAATAATCTTTCCAAAAGCTCTCCACCCACCAGTACTCCTCTGCCAAAATGCAGTTTGAAAAAAAATGAAAAAGGACAAATTTATACACTCTGATGAATGGGAGTTCAAGATGGAACCTGAATATCATAATTCTTACAAATGTTCAGTGATAATGGAAAAGCTGTGGTGATGATGGCATCATGCCCAGAGAGGTCCTTTGTTGTAGATGCTTGTGGTGTTGCCTCTTTTTGCAGTTTATATTAAAGGTGAAAATGTCAGTTTTCTTTAGAAAAAAAAAGAGTATATTTCTCCCTCTCAGCTTATTGGTGGAAATTTTTTAATAAAACTACACATCATTAAGTCTGCAATACCAGCTGCAAATCCCTTGCAAAGTGAGTTTAGCTATGTTTCTGTTCAT
Organism: Vireo altiloquus; assembly: GCA_013396875.1. Lineage (NCBI taxonomy): Eukaryota > Metazoa > Chordata > Aves > Passeriformes > Vireonidae > Vireo > Vireo altiloquus. Next base: position 219,487 of record VZRF01004629.1, on the reverse strand, counting down.
GAAACTCCCACTTTCTGCAGATGTTATTTCTTGGTTATTTGTGAACATTTACCACAAAAGATCAAATTGTCACTTTTGCTGCTTCCATTTAGGATTTGTAAAGGATGGGTCACTTAAATAGATGGCATCAGCTCTGATCCCAGATTTCATAGACTGTGTTTGCCTTGTGTATGCCTACTATAACTAAAGCAAATGATAATATCAAATAATTGTATCAACTCATGAACACTTGCTTTAGAAAATCAAAGGAGGCTGAAATTTCATTACTGGATGTTTCCGTAAAACTTACATGAAGAGAATTCTTTTATGCAGGTTGTATCAAGTGCCCTATAAGGGTCTTGAAACTAGATGGAATAAGAATGATGTTGAATTTGTAAGTAGAGAGGTGGATGCTGGGTTGCACAGTGCTCACACTGATCAATTTTAGTGATTTGAATTTTGCAACTTGGAATCAGCTATTGTGTGAACTCTGCTGTAGTAGTTATTCAACTCAGGCCCAGACAGTAATTTCTAGAGTTTTAGAGTATGTTTGTGTCACTATGATTTGACGTTAAGTATTTTACCTAATTTCGTGGCTAAATCGTGATTGTAATTAATTCTGACATCACTGAATCCTCTGCATCACCAGTGATATCTGTGTAGAGGCAGAATTTAATCTTGAGATTACCTTTTACCCATGCAGATGAAATGCTGTATCAAGCAAATCTATAATTAGTCAAAACTAAAACAAAGTGCATTTCTATTATTAACAATATTGCATAAAAATCTTAGTACCATAGCTGAAAAATCAAAGCCAAGTAATGGTTCAGAGACAGTTGCTGCTATAAAACTTTTGACCTTAGTTACCAAATGTACATGCAAACAAATAAACTAACCAGACAGAGACAGTCCCCTAGGAGCAATCATTATTTGCAAAATTTTGGGGGCTTTAAGCCAACCTGTAAAGTTAATGGAATAAAAAGTTTGCTTGTTTATGCCAGCTTATTAATCAGTGCCCTTTTTCCCTATCTGAAAGGCTGTTCCACAGATTCACTTCTACTCAAGGTATCTGTTTTTGCATCCTTTACAGTAGGTATTGCTGACTTAAAGGCTGCAGGAATCAGGAAGTTTTGCTGAACCATCATGGACAGAACTGTGTATTTTGCAGTGAGTCCGTAAGTCCCATCTTGCCAGATATATTCTTTAGATATAGCTATCCTCTTGGATAGCTATTGCTTCATGTTGGCTTAAAATGTTGCTGTGCTGTATTGTCTAATCTGGAATCCCTTGGATAACTGGTTCATAGTCATTTTCTTCAGTAATGTTAGAGGTCTTTGATGGTAAGCATTGCTTGTTCAGTGGGTTTCAGGTATGCCAAGTTAGTTCTCAATATTCCTGTGTTGATTCGTCTGCTTATTGTAAACGTCTGGCTTTTGCACATCTCTCTTAGAGTACTGAGGATTGTCTTGTAGTCAACTGGAGTCATGGATCCACTGATCAGTGGAAGTGGTCGTTATGCATCCTTACATGTGTTTAGCAGACACCTGTCTTTCAAACCAAGACACAGGGTGTTGCACATCGTTCTGCAGATCCTTGTGGCAAAGTGTGTGCACAGCTGGCCCAAGGCCAGGAGGACAGGCACTGGGACTGCCTCTGGCCCAGGAGGGGAAGGAGCAGAGTGAGTCTGGAAGTGCCCCTGGCACCTGCCACAGCTCCAAGGATCTGAGTGTCACTTCTTTCATACAGGCATTACTTTGTTGAAGCCAAACTTCCCATACAGCTGTTTCCATAGGCAGCTCTGTGTGATGCTGAAGTTCTCAGGATGACACAAAGTGGGAATTTGCTCTACTTTGTCTTCACTACCCGCCAATCTTTGTTTTCAGTCTCTTCAGGGATAGTGGATATGCACAACTTCACATGTTCTGCCACAGCTGAATTTTTCATGCACACCCCCACTTTACAGTTCTCCTGTGCTCTCAAAGGTGAAAAATTATGTTCTTTCTAGTTCAACCCATGTAAAAACTTCATCATAATCTGAATTTGGGAGGGAATTAATAAATCTCAATGCGTATTTCCTGGGAGGGAATTCTGGTTTGTTTTCAAGGCAATGATGCAATCTCACGGATGGAGTGAGAGAGAATAACTTTTCCTTTAGTCCACGCCTTGGATTGCACATTAGTTATAGAACAAGTGAAGTATTTCCAAGAACACCAACAGAAGGGCAGTAATTTTCTTTCCTTTTTCCCACCATTCTTAAATTTCCCTCTTCTCCCTTTCAGCTCTTAAAACAGCATGTACTGCTTAATTTTAAAACTTAAACCCTTCCATCAGAACTCTTCGTCTGGCTATATGCCTGTCTTCTTTCTACCTGCTGCACTAAAAATAATGTTGTGTGATCATGAAAGCAACAGTTGATAGGGAACCAGCTAACAGACTGAATCAGCAGTGTGAGGAGCACCAAATCAGCACTGTTACATTGCTACCTGAGAGGTGATGCAAGCATCTAGCTCTTTGATTTTAAAAATTTTGCTTTGTCTCCAAACAAGTCTGCAGTCAACATTTGTCCTGCTGCATAGCTTTTCTAGCAAGGAGTAGTTACATGTGTAGAGAGTTTCAAAGTTTACCAAGTTTTCCCCTCTCTTTGCCGTATTCTTCCCAGTGTCCTTGCTTTCTTTTTTTCCCCTGGATAGAGGCAATTTTGACAAAGGTCTCCTAAGGTTGCATCCAAAAAGCCACAAATCTTTCAGGGTACATAGACAATCCATTTCCAGACAAACTGACTTTATTTTTTTAAAATGAAAATACCTAATTCTGGAGCTACTTCTCAAAGACTTGTGGCAGTGATTATATGAGAAAGTAGGTAACTTGTAGTCACTTTGATTAATGAAGCAGTTCGCCAGTAATGTTTTACACAATTTTTGTGGTTTTCTTGTTGTTTGAACGTGCTTGTTAAACTGATTCACTATTAAAGCTAGAAAACTATTTTGCAAGTGTGTAAGCACTACATGACATCTTTTCCTGTGTACTATGGGTTGTTACTAGTGCCTTTGTTGAATGACTTTGTTCTCTTTACTGTTTCTGAATCTAATCTGTGCACTGGCTCAGACTTTAGGAAGTTACAGTTGAAACTGATTTGGAAATGAAATGTAATTTTATTGTAGGTTTTGTATAAATCTGCCTAAAGGATCTTTTGAAGCAGTCTTCTGTTACGAGCCAGCTTTTGAAGAGCCTAATCAGATGGCACCTTAGCTAAATCACGAATTCCTCTTTTAAATTGAAGTTTTCACTGCTTTAATTGACCTGGTCCAGGTGTGTGTGTTGATTACTACAGAGTCAAAGTGAGAGACAGGATGTCTGCTGCTGCTATATGCATGCCATCATTGGTAGTTTGAATTGCATGAGGATAGATTTTAAAAAGCATGTCTGATTTTTACTTTCAATCCTTTTATATACTATTTCTTCCCTTTACATGCCCATCCAAGCTAATAACCTTAAGAGAAAAAAAGGGACTTTGCATGGAATAACAAAGCTGGACAGTCAGCGTGCCTTGAAGACACCACTGGGTTGCACCCCACAGCTCATTAGAGTTCAAATAATAAGAAATCAATTGAAATGGGAAATACACACCAAAATGCTGAGATGGAAGTAGTTCTTTAGACTGAATTATGGAGACAACTTCATCTGGTGGGTGAATGCTACCAAGAAAAATGCTCATGGCATATAGTTCTCCTGGGATGAAATTCATGTTGTTGTTTGTGCCCTTTCTGTCATTGCATTGTATGTTTAGGCTAATTAATAAGTGTATTTTCATGGCATTAGAGCTCATGAAAACCATAAGTCAGTATTTGGCGATTTGCTGGAAGTAGGTTTCAAACTGAATAAAATGAAATGAAAATTAGGGTTACAGTAAGACTTTGAATCTCACATTGTGTGTGTCACTTTGGATAGGTCATTGGGAATGTTTAATGCAAAATGCATCAGTGACTGATGAGTACTACACGATCAAATTAATCTGCCCAACCTCTAAAAGCTGAAACCTGCAAATCTAATTTCCTGTTGAAGTTTTCACTATTATTTATGGCTGTATTGTTAAGCATATATGGATGTGCCAGATGACAAAAAGAGAGTCATCTGGCTTTAAATGCAGTTGATTGTTTGGCTCAGGAATACAATAAAATTGTCAGCCAAACTCTGCCATTGAACACCAAGTTATCTCTACTTCTGACAGGAACTTGTCAGTGATTTCCAATAAAAATTCTTGGAGGGCTAATAATTATAAAAATGCTGAAAGAGAATTTTCACTCTTGTTAGCAGTCAGAAATGGGTTGTATATTAGTGGACTACCTGTGCTTGAACTGCTCAGAACTGTCTCTCTGCTGTGCATACTGCTAGCCTTGTTTTGCCATCCCATCCCATCCCATCCCATCCCATCCCATCCCATCCCATCCCATCCCACTGCAGTGCATGATCCATCCTTGGCACCACCATCTCACTGCTGTTTTGGCCAGGAGGGTGTGTTGGGAGCTCTAAGTGTCCTTATTTTAGCTAGCAGAGGTGAGAGCTGCAGTGAGTTCCCCAGTATTTCTGTGTTACCTGGCACAGGCATGCTGCTGTTTCTTATGAATGCTGCAGCTGAAAGGACACCCTGGAGGAGAGAGGGAGGAGAGGGCTAGGAGAGGGCTGGGAGAGGGCTAGGAGAGGGCTAGCTGGGCTGGCTCTGGCAGCATCTCTTCTGGAGCTTGTGCAACACTCCACACTCGTCAGCTTTGCACTTGACCTTACAGCTGGCCCTCCCAGGCTCCCTCAGTTACCTGTGAAGTGGGTGATGGGTGCCCCCACAAGGACAGCTCCCTTCAGGCAGAGGAGGGAAGAGACTCCAGCCTCCCGTGTTGCAGACAAGTGCTGTAACCACTGAGCTCCTGAAGGGAAAAACAGATGCTGTCCCTGCCAGGTTTGGGAGAAAGGGCTGGTGATGCTAGAGTGTCAGCCTGCAGGCAAGGATGTGGGTAGTGGGCACTGTGTTTTTACAGTCCAGAGGAAAACATGCACATAGTTAGGGGCAAAGTCATATCCCTCTTCTTGGCATTTACTAAAGGCTATTTGACATCATTGATTTTTCTACACTTGTCCTTTCTTGGAGTCTTTTACAGCAATCTGTATTCAGGGTTACAGGTTCTCCCGGATGGCTGAGCTCTTAAAATTCAGCATTGTAATGGTCTTTGGTGGATCTAATCCTTGGAAGTGTGAGTCTTTTTTCCAAAATTGGTTAAATGATCATTGGAAGAAATACTTCTTGCCCTGAGCCCTTATGAGTACCTGTAGCAAATTTTCATCAGGAGACATAAATCTTAGTCCCAGCAAAGAAGATAACAGGCACTCAAGATATCAGATAAGGGAATCTGAATTTATTTTATTTATTTGTATTTATTATCACTTTTTCTACATCTGACTGTCTCTCAAGAATTTAAAGGCATCGTTTAGAAAGGTATCAGTGGTAGAAGTACCAATGCATAAACAGTCATTGCTGTTTTCACGTGTTTCTCAATGAATCCTCAAAATCTCTTCATCAGTTTACCCTCTGAAAATAAGATTTTAAATTTGACCAAAGATCTTATGAAGGAAGCAAATGCCTTCAAAAGAGACAGAGTTCCGGAAGTGCCAGCTCTGATTCATTAATGTTGTAAAGACACATAATCAAGCTGATGAGGACAGAGAAAGTTTCCATAACAGCAACAGTACTAAAATGAGACTGCAAGAGTTGTCATCATTGTTTGAAATTATGCATGTTTGAAACAGACATAATCTCTAAAGCAGATCACTATTATTTTCTGCTCTCATTGCAGCACTCGAGGCATTGTGCGACTCACAAAGCCCCTCAGCCATCTCTTTCCCTTCAATTTTTCCATCACTGTGGAATTTAAATAGCTTGTTCTTCTCAGACAATAGATTTGTCTTTCTTCCACCAGTACTGTATTTATTATAAATGCCATTTCTGCCTAAACAGAAGGGTCTTGTTTCAAAAATGGCATCAGTCAAATTTTCTTTACCAGATGTCATTGTTTAGGAATGGCACTCCCCAATTTAGTGCTCCCACTGAGACTCCAAACCACACTGCTGCTTGCTTGCTCCTCCCCTTTCCCCATCTCCCCTGTGATGGGATGGAGAAGAGACTTGGAGGCACAAAAAGCAAAGATCACAGGTTGAGATAAGAACAATTTACTGGAAACAGCAATGAGATAAGGAAACAGACAGTAACAGAAACAACATTATTGACAGAAGGTACAAGAAAAGAAATATTGCTTACTACAGAAACCCCCAACAACATAAAATACCTGAATGCAGCCACCTCCCCCAACTGCTCCCTCTGCCTTGGGACCAGCATTATGCAACTCACTCTCTCTGGCCTTCAGATGAACATGACCCTCCTGCTCCATCTGCCATGCTTCCTCGACTGCAAGGAATCCCTTCTTCCTGGAAGAGACTCCCTCTCCCACCCCTTGCAATGATGTGAGGTGGTTTAGAATACCTTCTGAGTCCTGGACATGCCCCCTCCCAGCTACTGCAAAAATTAACACAAAAATTAACCCTGTCCAGGACACCAGACAAAGTAGAATTTCTGTTAAAGAATCAAACTGACAAAATTTCGTGTATTTGCATAACAGCCAGGCTTGCATTGCTTGCATTCAGAGAAGATTCAGTAATTTCAGTAACAAAGGCATTTAAATTTATTTGCTGATCATCTGTCTATCTATCTATCTATCTATCTATCTATCTATCTATCTATCTTAATTACAAAGGATTTTCTAAGCACAGCAAGATGGCCACAGCCTTTAAGGCTAGCTTTGGCTGCAGGAACAAAGCACAGAGTTTAGTGGCAGGCTCATAAAGACCATACTTCTCAGTCTAGAAGTGTTAATCTTACTTGAGATACACTGGTGAGGTGGCTGTGAGCTACTCAAAGTGTTTTTAAGTGCTAATTGCATATATTCTCTTGATGATGTTTCCAGCAAGGAAAGAGCTGGAAACCTTTTGCTGAGTTGGGCATTGTTTTGAATTAAATTCAAGATAGTGTTTCAATATCTCTGTGGTGTCTAATGCACAGGCAGGGAGAAGTGGCAGTGTGTTTTTTACAGCCAGAAGCCTGTGGTTTACGCCCCATAAACTGTAGATCACCCACGTTTCTTTTTGAGGCAAGCCTCGGCAAATTCAGGCTTGTAGGATTTCTTTGTATGGTTTGCAGTTCCAACATGCCGAGTCCTGTTTGTGTGTTCAGGCTCGTGTGAACTAGGAAGTATCCCACTGATGTCAAAACAAAACAAAACCAATTCATATGGCATCTAATCCAAAGTTTACTGAAGTCAGTGCTAGAGCCTCATGACTTCAGCCTTTTGACCAGATGTGTCTTCTGTAGTGTGACCAATGATGTTCACCTCCTTTGCATGCTTCTCTGAATGCATTTCTGTCACCTAAGATGAGTAGGAAAGATCTTCCCAAGGCAGTCTCCTGAGTTGCAAAGGACTGCAGTTGATTTTTCTTTTTCTATTAATTTTGTGGTGACCAGCATACTTGAGGAACTTGCCAGAGGCAACTTGTTAAAACAGGCTGAGGGCACCTAACGCAGTGTGAACACAGTGCTCGCTGGAAAAGCAAGTTGAGAGCATGACCCTGAAATCTCCAGGACTGGTAGCAAAATGCTGCCTAGTCGCAGGACAAACATAACAGGCACAGACACTTTCACTGACAAGTGTGGAGTGAAGAGGCTTGCTCCAGGTTTTCCTCATGAACTGGAGCAATTGATTTGTGTGACAATGGGGAATAGTGTTTGAAGAGGAACTCAACGCTACTCCTCCAAGGTGCCTGGTGTAAAAAGTTTAGGTACTTGTGACTAATCCCTCATTTCTTAAGTCTTTTACTTATAAGCATGCTTGTTGGTGACTGCTCTGAATTAGCTTTGGAGAGGTTGGTATCTGTCCCACCTCCCCCTCCAAAAGTGCAGCTCTTCACCGGCACATTGCAGGCCTGTGGTTAAGTTCTGCAATCTGGTCCTGTATGAAATACACTCTGCACTTTAGGTTTGTGGTACAGTAACTTGAGCAATCCCAGCTATGTGCAACTTGTCATATGGCACTGTAAAGTAGGAACACACTTTCCTACAGTTACTAATTTTCTGATGCAGCATACCAAATATGCTAGGTCTGCCATTAGATTTCAGTGTTTTCAGGCTCACTGATGACGAGGGGCAATTCTTGAGGGGCAAATGTATTAGAGAGGAAAAGCTTTTTGTCTCCAGCAGTACTTCAGAGACATTTTCCATGTTTTTTATATACTGCCAGGATACATGGGAACGCCTGTTACAGATATCAAATGGAGGAGTATTCTCCAGAAATGGGATATTTCTCTGCTGCCTTCCTTAGTTTGTCTCTAAACAAAATCATTCTTTTTGTAGTAGCATATCTACTTTTGAAAGACTGATCATACTGCATTGGAGAAGAGATTTGAATGAAACTGTATATTGATCTGCTCCTTGCTGTTTAAAATTATGGATGAATTCAACCAAATATGATTAGAAGAGAGGAATTAATATTTCTGTATAATCTTTGTCAGTTGGTTATGAAGCATTCATGTTTGTTGCCTTGCTTCTCTCTGATCTGCAAAGAGAAGGTTAGGAAATATCTTTGGTCTCATCTTTCCTGTTATGATAAATAACTGATCTGTGGTCAGAGCTGTAAAGTTCATAACCTACCCAGAAAAAACTTAGGAACAAACCACTGCTGCTGCAACATTATGTAAAGTGGAAAACCTATTTTCCTGGGGAGAGGTGCTGCTTAAAGATGATTTCACAAAAGAGGAAGTCCTTGCTGTTTATCCTGCTTGATCCAAATGTGCAACATTTCCTGTGGCCAGATCTGCAGTAAAATCAAAGGGGGTAGCCATTTTCTGTGGTCTATTGCTTCCTATAGCATACCCTTATGAGAAAGGAAGAAAACTACCATTTGTTATAAAACTACACCTAACCTTCCCTTCCTGATTAGTCAATTCTAAAAAATGGTGCATTGGTAATAACCCCACAATGTCCAGCTGGTAATCTGTTTTTCACATCTCTCTGGCAGAACCATTGTCTCCTTTAAGGTGACAGAAAGCACTTTGTATATTTTGCAAGATTGAATTTATCCCTGAGACTTTGCAAACACAGAGCATAGACAGCTGATGAAATCTGTGCTTGCAAGAGGTCATCAAGTGTTTGATTGTGTAAAATAGCTAAATCTTGGGGTTTAGAAAAGCAACACAAAAATTTAGAACAACCTGGAAGTTGAGACCCTTGTTAATAATCAACATGTATGACCAAATCTTACAGTTTGGCATAATCACAATTGAACTTGGGAATTTTGCATTTTCAAGTACGATGTTATCTCTTTTTCTGCATTTTTCAACTGTCATGGAGGGAGCTTAGAGATTCTAAGGTAGGTGGTTTCTAAAAACAGCACAAAAGACAGCCAGCCAGCCAGACTTCAGGCCTTCCATTGCATGCAGGCAGACACAAATGCCAGCAAGCCACTGGCAGAGGTTGTGTCATCTGCGGCCAAAGGTTACTGCAATATCAAGAACATTCTCAGGCCTGAGCATACACATGTTCCTCATCCAGACTGCTGGAGAGCCTTCATTTAGCTGAATATTTGCCAGTCACTTACCAAAAGTCTGTAGCAGATGAAGAAAGCTATACAGTCTTTCAGAAGTGCATACCACACCCTCCTAACATTATATTAAGAGAAAATTATTTAAGTTATAAGGTCAGACACAAAGCAGATAGCACATGCCATAATTAAGATTACCTGCACAGCTTTAAGTCCCCAGTGTATCTGAATAGAATTACAGTCTTTAATTGCACCCTGTGCAGTTTTTCTATGATGGCTCCTACCTGGGCAGTATTTGGCAAGTCTGGAAAAATGTAGATTTAGTGAAAATGTCTAAATGGATTTTTATTGAAATATCTCTACAGTTTTCTAAGGAAATAAGCCATACTCAGTGCAGCACAGAGCTGCCTTTCTCCTTTGTTTAGGACTGAGGAAATCTATGTGTGTGTACCCTCAGCCATGTGCAGGGAATGCAGTTCTTCCCATTTTCATAAGCACTGAGGTAACTATTCGTCCTGGACCCTGCAGTCTGGTGACTGGCACCCCCTAAACACTGAAATGATTGATGAAATCAGTTGCAGTAGGAGTTCTGGGTGGGTAATGCAGGAGACAGAAGCGGGATTCCTGGATTCCACTTTTGTCTGACTCAGTGTGTGATCTTCAGCAGCAAATGTAAGTCAAATCAGGGCATGCTCTGATCTGTCACAGAAGGCAGTTATGGGATTAATGAGTGTTTGTCAAAGCTAGTTTAGTCAAGACTGAAAAACATAGGCACAAGTAACTATTGGGTGTTGGGTCCCATTTCACCAGAAACAGGCTGACAGAATTAATGAAGATGCTGCAGTGCAAGGCAATGTTATTAGTCTACTGAGAACATTTGTTCCTTCTCAGTACAGGGCTTATGATAATGTTTCTTGCCTTCCCTTTCACTTAATTGGCCACTACCATCCGTAATTGCCCGAAATTATTCATTGAACTCACATACCATTTCAGCTGCATCCTTCAGAGTTCAACTGTCCTTGCACTGGGTCTGTATCCCTGCTCCACATCTCACACAGCAGAGGATGGACCTAAATATTCTCAGGACAGAAATATATGCATATGCACCAGCTTCTTTGCACTAGTTCAGATTCTTTTGGGACAGGTCAGATTTACTTTTCACGCTCTGAAGAGCTTACAGGACTTGAACCACATCTCTAACATTTCCTGGGGCACCAGACTTGCTGCTGCTGTGAGGAACAATGGGATAATCAATGCGGGCACAGTGGGGCTGTCTAATTTGCCTGGAAGAGTTTCTACTACATGCAGTTGATCTGATTGGAGAGCAGCAGACATGCAGAGCAGCCTGACATGGGGAGCTGCCTCAGTGCTCCTCCATCAATGGTCCTGCAGCAGCCAAGGGAAGGTAGCAGTGCTGTTTTCGTCCTTGGATAGTCATCAGTTCCAAGGAGGAAAAATAGAAGAAAATGCTCTTTATTGGATACTGGTACTGGAAAGAGTCTGAAAGACAGAATTTAGTAATGAAATGGGCATGAAGACCACCTCATAGTTGGCTTGTGTGCATCATTAGTTCCTAAAATTTGGGTGCCAACTTCCTGCCCAGAAATCAATATTCTCTTTCTGAAAATATCAAAATGCTGAAAGCAAGCATCCCAAATCTGAGACAACGTAAAAGTGGTTATGTTTTGCAACTTATTAAAGAAAAAAGCATTTGAGTGTCATTTAGATATTGACTCTTCATATTTTTAAACATTCTTTTCCCCCTTGGTAAAATATTTTCAAATGAAAACAAGAACATTTAATTCCCAAAATATTAGCATGGAAGTTTTAAAACATTTAGACATTGAAATATGTTAGAAGTCATCAAAAATTATGAAGAGTATTCTCATAGTTAAAACTAGTCCATAACGTATCCTGGTATTCCTGTGAATCAGAGTAAAACAAAGTTGTCTCTATATATTCTGTTTCTCTGCCTTTCTCCCTCACTTTTTTTGTTGAAAAGTTGTTCATCATTATATTTTGTTACCTATTTTACAGCAGCTAACTCATGAGTTGGAAGAGATTAGGAAACATTATGAAGTTATCAAAAAACTAGCATGTTTGAATGAAATCAGTTAATCTTTAGCCTTACAGGATAGAAAGAGGAAATGTAATTGCAAAACTGAACTGTGTTTTACAGTCATTTTCACTTAGAAAGCCTTTCAGATAATTCTATAATTAGCATGGGACATGTAACAGAGGGAAAAATACCTGACACAAGAGGAACTTGGTGAATGTTTTCATTCATAAGAGGGATTTAGCTACCATGGCAGAGCAAAATCCTGATACAAAAACTCATCTGAGTAATAAGCCATAGTTTACAATATCTTAGGGCAGCAGACACCTGGACCTTGGCTGAGTGGCGTTTCTCAAACAGCTGCTTGTGCTCATCGCTCAGTAGCTCATGTGGTCAGTCAGGAGCAGACTGCAGTCACCAAAGGGTGAGCAAGACTCACTCCAGTCAGGCAATTGACTGCATTTGCCTGATTCTCAAAATACCTTTTGGCATAATGAGTTCTTCAGTCAGATCAGTGAATTAAAATCAACTCGGTTTATCATCATGTTGATGTTTATATAGTGCCTGTCATCACTCACTTAAATGGATAAGAATATGGATAGAGATTAATTCTTGCTCTATGTTTTGTCTTGAGATATAAACAGTATTTTTAACTACTAAATCCTGAAGTGTGACACTTTGTAAAAGATCTCCCTAAATCTTAATGATAGTTACTGGTGCTTAGTTCTGGATTGATTTTCTCCAGCACTGTTTATACAATGAACAGTGTTTCAGTGATTTCGTCTCTGCTGAGGAGATTCAATTAAGATTTCAAGTGTTCAAAATCCAGGTTCTAATGCTAAATTGTGTAAAGAAAGGATCATAAAAGAAAATACTAGTTCATGTTCTTTAGCAAGGTAAGAAAACCACGTTGGATTTCTTCTGTCAGTTAAGAACAGTTCTTCAAAAATTGCTTGCCTATGGTTTTTGAGTAGAAATCTGCTGTTCAGTTAAAGTGTTGGGGGAAAATGTCTGTCTTTGTAGAAAGTGTATTTTTTACTGGGGGAAGGAGGAAGAAAAAATTTGTAAATGAAAAGTAATGATTTTGTTCTGAAGGATGATAAAAATAATTTTCAGTATTACAATTCATAATATAAACTGGCTAACTGATGTGCCTTTATGAGCTGGATTATGAGTTGTACTGAGCAGCTCTGGGAAGGGGACATTTAGTAGCACCACCATGAGCAATAGATGATATACAAAGTTGTATCATACGAGTACAGGGGCCCATATTTTCACATCCCAATGCCTTAATAAGGGCTTCTTATCCCTAGGCTGTGAAGAATGTGTATAAATGCCCAGTTCAGGCTCAGATTGTCACCCTAAAATCACCGATCTGGGATTCAGAGCTGCAGTTGTAATCAGACAGCTGGAGAACTAGAGCCATCCTTTTGAACCATGTCTGGAAAATGCCTCTGTTTTCCATCTCCTGGAGGAGACAGAAAAATGTTGGTGGGAAAACTTTTCAAGTCTAGTTTCCAGCTTCTGCAGTCAGCTCTGTATTCTAGTCCTACCCACAAATGAGATGAATGTTTTCTTTCCTCTTTTCTTATTAGAATCTAGTTCTGTCTCTCATCTACTTATGACCAGAAGTTCCCTTTGATTTCTAACCCAAATGTATTAATGGATATTTTATACCTGTTTTTCTTTAACTCTCTTTTAGTTTCAACAGCTGTTCTAATGTCTCCCCTTCAGAGTACCTACAGGGAGCTGTAACTCTGATTTAGCTAAAGAAGGGAAAAAAGCCATCTGAAACTATGATGGAAAAAGAGAATAAAATACAAAATCAGGCTGTTTTCTCCTCCTTACCGCCAAGCTTCAGCCATTTTGCAAAGTGCCGTCAGCTCTGTGAGCTACACTATCCCCTGTTCTCCAGCAGTAGTGGGTATCCAGGCTGGCTGAGGATGTGATATTTCCTGCTTGTGAAACATTCCAGTGTAAGGAGGGGGCACTCTCAAATAGACTTCTCTTTAACGAGTTGTATCAATAAATTCCAATCAGCAAATGCCAGCTGCATACCATTGTGACCGCGCTGGCTGCTGCGAGAATGCCAAAGCTATCAGTGGAGGGGCAGTGTTGTCTGCTGCTGCATCAGCCTTCCAGAGCTGCTCACCAGCACATCCTCTCATTCAGACACTGATGAGGGGTGTTTCAAACATAACAGAAACCAAATGTTGTGTATTCATTGTATAATTGCACAGCTGAAAAGAGGTTACAAAGTGGCCAGATAGCAACAAACAGTAAGGGCGGGAAAGTCTTCTGTTAAATCTCTGCAGACCAGGTTGGATTCAGCCACTCAGTGCCATGGATTTAGACATTTGGGAGAGGTTAACCCTGATTTTGACTCACCTGTAAATCACTTGAGTGATCTGTAGGGTTTGTCCAAGACACGACTTGTCTCTCCAGGCTGGCTGCAGAGCCCCAGGCCTGTTCATCCCTCTGGCCATGGCTGGTGTGACAGCACATGAGCATCCTGCTGCACTCAGCACACACTGCATGGCATAAAAATGTGCCACACAAATACCTTTAAGTGCTCTGGTCACATCTAACCTCTATATTTATGTTTTCCATTCATACATTCATGTGTGTGTTCAATGGGCCGAATTGTGTTAACAAATGGTTGCAGAGCTTATGTCAGGTCTTCATTTGGATGTGTATGACTGTGCAGCCAAAATACTACTTTCTCACCATTAGCCACTGCTGGCAGTATAATTACTAATCTAACGTTATTGGGTAAACTGGATTTTTGATGGCAAGATTTTCATTCTCCCAAAGATTAGAATTTCGAGAACAGAAATAGTTATTCAGCATTTGACATTCAGCCAGACCAGTTGAATTTCCACTAAAGAAATAAATCCAGCTAACACTAAGCAGGGGTACTTTGTAAACATAGCCAGATAACTCAAAAACTTTACCAGTCCCAAAGTGTGGATAATTTATGATTTGAAACCTCCTTCTATCACCACAGGACCTAGGGAAGAAGATCAGGGGATACAACATATTCCTTGTCCAAAGCAGTATAAAATGATTCTCTCTGCTAATGACATTCTGATGTTTGTTACCCATCCAGATAATTGCATTAAATCTTTGCTTGAACTTGTTGACAAAGTTGCTTCAATATCTTCCTGTAATTCTGATTGGACGAAGTCAGGGCTTTTGCCAGTGAATGGTCTTTGTTCACTGCTAGTAGTTAACTGTTTAATTCTTAACTGGAAGCCTTAGGGTTTCACACCCTCAAGGTATACACTCAGTGCAACTGCTAAATTTAAAGGTTAGAATTGCCAGAATTGTCAGGGAAGTGTCAGCAGATTGATTTCCTTTAAATTTATCTTGGTAGGGGAGACTGGCAACTAATAAGATTATGATTGTTCCAAAAAACAATTACATATTGAACATGCTGCCAGTTGCTATAAATCCTAGAAGTTTTCAAGAGACGGCTCCATTACTCGCAATGTTTTTGTGGAAAAATGAGAACCACAACATTGGCATTAGGAAAATCCTGGAAACTGATAAAAGTGGGCTTTTGTTTGGAGGCAGAGTATCGTTTTGGTTCTCACCTCCTGAAACTGAAAGGGACCCTGTGTGGTTTTACCCAGAGGAAGCTCAAGCCCAGCCTTGTTTATTAAATATTTGAGCTACAATGTTATCTCTCCTGAAGAATCAGGTTCCACGCTGGCATGATTCACCACACATGGAGCCAAAGGGCTTGCTGCCGGCCTGACTGGGCGTAGCTCTGGTTTTGATGACATAGGTAGGGAGTGAATCTGCCTGTCTTCCAGAATTTCACATCCATAAGGATACAACGTGTATAAATACGTCCTGATTGCAGAGCAGTCTCAGCTGCCAGCAGCAGCTCTGGAAGCAGACCTGAATCTCCGAGGTGCCCCATGGGCGCAAAGAGGAGGGGATGAGCAAAGGGCAAAGACCAACTTTGGGTCTTGCGTGTCACTCCCTGCCTCACTTCTCTGCTGTCAAGAAGCCCCTCTTCCTGCCTGTGATAGTTGCAGAAATGCTTTCTAGAAAGCTATTTAGAGGGACATTCAATAATAGTAATTAGAGGAAAATTAATTACCCTCCAAGACCACTTGGACTGCATTTCCAATCCCTGAACTCACCTGTAATAGAACTGTCTTGGAAGCTGATAAGCTGTGAAAAGTCTCTGCATTTTCCCATTGCATCATGTATGTACAGTATTCATTTGGAGCATGTCCTCCCACAGGCAAAAATTATCTTTTACTTTCATGTCTGTGAGAATGCTCAGAACATAGGAAAATTAAAACCAATAAAGATTCTAACTAGCATGTTGAAAATGTCAGAAAAAACGTAAAATAGCAGAATAGTTATTTTATAAAATTCCTGGCATCTCTGGGATGACTTTACGCTTTTGTGTGCTGGAAGGGCCTACATCACCCACTTTTGGTTGTGCCTCTCAAGGTAACCTGGTTTTCTCATAAACCGGTTCCAGATTAGAGAAAAATCTTGGCTTCATTGCAGAGGATGGGAATTTTGGTACCCACAGAATCTTATCCCCAAATTTTCAAGCATGAGGAGATGAAAATTTGACTCTTAACTCTTCTGTGGGGTTCTTGAATTAGTGGTACAACTTCCAAAAGCTCTGATACCCACTGATTTTAATAGGAGCTGCTGGAACTCTGTGAAAAAAGGTTTTTGATTTCCAGCACTAAATATGGATGGTGGAATCTGAAAATTAGGCTCCTATTTTTGAAAATCTTGGCCCAAACCTTTATTAATACTGCACTACCATGTGTCCTGTATCTATTAGAAAAGATGTCATCATTCAGATGCACATCTGCTGTATTCTATAAACATGGGAAACAAAAATGGTCTTTTAATCAGATTTAGATGAACGACTGTCTCTGATATAATAATAGACAGTTAGGGATAGTCCAGAACTGTGTATCACCTAACTGACCAAATAATTTGCCATTACTTAATATATTCCCAAACAGCACACAGGACAAGTGGTTTATGTATAGGTGTTCCCAAACCAACTAATAAATATTAGCTCTGGTAATTTGAGTAATTTCAGCAATTTCCAATTTTAGAGGAAATAACTAATCCCAGGTTAACTACAGTCATTCTTACAGACAGTATTGTAGGTTTGAAACTTTTTCTGCCAAGCCAGTATCACAGACAAGCTGTGCAATTAAAAATGTATCTCTCACTTCTGTACTTATGTTATTAATACAGGTAGTTCTTAAAAGTATATTACTTAGGGCAGTCTCTGCCTCCATCAAAAAAAAAAAAAATAAAGAGGGTTATCAAGAACAGCATTAGGTCAGATCTCCTCTGATATAATTTCATCAGAGCTAACCAGCAAAACAGAGCTGGCTCTGATCTGAATTTGAATGGGAAACCTCTTGGAGTAATGAAAACGCTGAGGGAAGTGGTATTACTAGTTCTGTAGGTGGCTTGAGTCAATAGACTCACATTGCTTTTATAATGCATTGGGCTGTCAAGGGCACTGCCTGTGTTTTTAATAAAAATTCTATGGCACATTTTGCAGAAGAATTAGTCCAGATGTTTTAGCTGGATTTCAATTTGGCTATCCTCCGCTTAACTCTCTAGAAATAGCTAGAGTTAGGGTTGCAAAATATTTTCCATTACAATCCTTGCTTTTAGCAGGCTTCTAATTTCCTGAACTGTGCAATTTTGTTTGCTGAAACCTCTTGAGTTCGGCTTCTGTTGTGCAGTGAGGTACAGCACTCTGTGCTATGGTTGAGCAAGATGTCTTCAGCCACTTCTGTGTATGAGAGAAGAACTTTTTACACATTCCCCAGCATAAATTGAACCATGAATTTGAATTGTTGTGAAGAGAGCTCTGGTAAAAATCTTTCTCCCCACAAAGCGGCTGAAGTGTGAAGTTTAAAAACTGGCACAAACAAGGCAATTGTGGATAAATTATGATTAGTGCCAGATCTCTCTCATTTCATATTTGCGTGAGCAGCAGCCCTGTGAACATCACAGGACCTATTGGTAATACAAGGTGCCTCTGAATGCAACAGTGCCATTAGAACCTGGCTCTGGCCGAAGGAGGCCAAAGTTGCTTGCAGTTTCTGCTGCCTTGAAAGTATGTCCTCCTGACAGTAATACTGCAAAGTAGTGCTAGGACTGTCTCCTACATCCCTAGGAACCAAGAGATGGGGTAGTGAGAAGGAAACCACACAAAAGCCTTTCTGCATTGCTACATCAGCTTTCTGCATTTTATTACTGTGGGCAGGGTCTGCCTCCTCATCTGCTTCTCGTCAAGGCTGAACCCTGTGGTACCTTTGTATGTTTGGGCCGTTTAAGGCTACCATAATAAAAACAATAATAAATAACAAGTAAGCAACTGAAGTCCAAAGCTGTAGCATGGATTCCTTCCAGATCCTAATGGAGTGAGTGATAAAGTCCCAGTGGAGCAGCAGAACTCTGTTTGCTAGTCCAAAAGGCCAGACGTGTCTGCAGGACTCTGGCGTGGGGCGCACTGAAGCACATCACAGTTCCGCGTTGGTTGTGCTCAGCAGCAGTGGCTCACAGCAGGATCAGACCAGCGCTCAGAGCCAGCTGCCCAACCCTGTTGTGTGCCCCCACTTCCCAACCTTGGCTTTGGCCCCCACATTTAAAGAGATTGCATCTCCTGCTTTCTTTCATAAGATTTGATTTTTTTCATTTTCTACCTTGTCCCTTGCTTGCAGGAAACTCTCAGTGTTGCTGAGGGCATTCTTTTCTGTATGCCTCAGTGGCTCCTACATATTTATGACATTTAATCGTTGTATGATGCAGAGAGGAAGCATTTACAAGGCACTGCTGTTAAGTAGTGAATTGCATTTCAGAGTAGTGTGGCGCTGTTTGAAGATGACTGTGACAAGTCTTTG
This sequence comes from Vireo altiloquus, assembly GCA_013396875.1. NCBI lineage: Eukaryota > Metazoa > Chordata > Aves > Passeriformes > Vireonidae > Vireo > Vireo altiloquus. Next base: position 200,903 of record VZRF01004629.1, on the reverse strand, counting down.
CATTGAGATGTCGGATTTGTTTGCCTTTTGGAAATGGAGATCGCTTCAGCTCAAAGGCTGCTTTCACCAGCATTGTAGCAGAAAGCACCCAAGCACGGTACAGTCCTTGCCCTAATTCTGTGTTAATTCTGTCTTTCAAGCTGTCCTAGCCAGAGGTACAAGTGACCCAAATGAAGAGAGACCTGAAGGGTTACTTGACAGACTTTTCCTTTGCTGCTTAGCAGCAGTCCACAGTGTGTAGTCTCTAAATTTGGAATATATTTGACAGGTTGAAAAACTGAAAATCAGAGGTCACACCTTTAATGCCAGTTTAGAAATGTGTCTGGTTACCTCTGTCTGGGAAGCTAATTCACAGAGAGCTGAAAGTATCTGGCAAAGAAACACATTTTGCCTTGGGCATCATGTGGAAAAGAAAAAAAAGTAGTATTTCCAGGTTTTTAATCAATTTTTGGCAGCCATGGAGCACTGCCTTACAGGATTACTATGATTTATAGACTACAGCGTGCAGTGGAAATGAAGACTTCTGAATACCTGCTCAGTGCCTGGTTGATATGTGGCTGGTGAGGATGAGCACTGTGCTGAGCTCAGGAAGAAGTGAGTTTGCCTCCCAGAGTTTTCAGCTATAAAAGAGAGATAAGTTCACAATAAGTATGAATGTAGTAATGTTCTGTCCATTACTTGACATTGTCTTTTATATCCTGTTACCAAATTTCTCCTTGGTTTATTTCACAAGAGTGAATAAAGTAGATGAGGGATTTTCAATATACCTAGATAAAAATGACATGGCCTATGGCTTTTCAATTTTTTCCTACTTTAGAAAGAATAATTCTTTTTCTCAGCTTTTTCCATTTTGTAAGTATGTTAGTACTGGCATTCTGCTGTTAAGAGTATTAATGTATTTGAAGATAATTCTGTTAGGATTCAATTGCTTATGAATAGTTTCACACACACTTTTAAAATGTATTATTTAGTACTGTACATAGATTATCTTACTTTATGACTTCTGAGAAGCCAAAAGCAGGACCTTTGCACTCAACCATTAGCTTTCAAAAGGATTCTACTCTTGACACAACCCAAGATGGTTTGTATGTTCTGGCTGTACAATGCCTATAAAGAAATCTGGGAGATTGGGCAGGCATTCTCACAGGGTTTGGAACTGATTCCCTGTTGAAAAGAAGTTGGGCACCCAGGCCCCATCCTGACCAGTGTCCTCTTAACATGCCTTCAAGGAACAGTATGCATCAATGAAGGGCCCATTTTTCTGCTGCCCACATCAACATCTCCCAGACAATTCCAAGGAGGACTTGTGTAGGGGGAGAGAGAAGTGAGTAAGATGTATCTGACATGTAAAACCAGAAAAAGTTGTGAAACATAGTTAGGGCCTGTGAAAGGCTTCCTCACCAAGCAATGCAAAAGTAGTTCAATGCGATAGCGTAATCGTAACAGTTGATTGGCCATAAGCCACAGCTCTGTGCTGTTGCAATGTGCATTTTCTGCTGTTGAGCCATGCCATGATAGGAAACTCTGACATAGCCACCAAGTAACAGCAGCAGACCCATGTCAGGGTCCTTCTTATTTTAGAATGTGGGGTGAAAATGAATGGGAACAGAACTGGGAAACAGAATTGCCATAAAATGCAGAACAGGGACCCAGGGTGAGGAGGATCATGCTTAGCAGAAGAGATATTCCTTGCTGAAAACAATAATAATGGAATATGAGTAAGATTTGCTTCAGAGACACACAGAGTGTCCACAAGGCACTCGCAGGCAAAGCACACATTCGTGTGCCACATGCCCAATTCATCATTATTTCAAAGCCATTTCACCATTGTTCCCCATTGAAATAGGCTTAGAAGAGAATTATGCATGGCATATTCATTCTTAAAATGACCTGGGGAAAGAAGAGCACTGACACATTAAAGTGAAAATATAAGGAGTGCTATGAACTCTAGGTGAATATGGATTCTTCTTGTCATTCCTAAGCCAAACACCTGTAGAAACAGTGTCAAATCTCATTCTTATAAATTTTTTTCTGGAAGGATGGTTGCTGCAGTTAGTATACCGCTAAGATAGGTAACATTTCACCTCTTGAGCAGCCCATTCTGCTTGCATGTATTAGCACTCAGAAATATCTTACTATTTGTGGGCTGTAGTGCCATGTTGATGGTTGCACCCAGCCTTTGACAAAAATGTCAGAAGGTTTCAAAAAATATCATTAATTTCTAGCTTGGCACACTTTTGTTACATGAGGGAGATCAATTAAATACCATTATCCCATAACAGAAAATATGTGAGAGCTCAAATCTGCAGCCTAGACTTAGCCTGACTTCCATTTTGCAGTCATCACAAACCTGGGTCCAAAAGCTTTGCAGCTAAAATGGAGATTAGTGTCAGTAAAGTTGCTGTAAAGATGCAGAAGTAAATAATCTCATCTCTAGAAATAAAGACTGAAACATATTTAGGAACAATGCCTCTGAATGCCATCTACATATTTGGTGAACATTGGGCTACCAGACTGTTCCTCAGGGCTGTTTCTGCAGCAGTTGATTTACTTAAAGCATTATGACACTTATTTGTGCAATGCAGATCTCTTTTAAGGCATGTGATGCTTTCCAAAGCTGTTGAACTGCTGTAATTTCTCAAGTAAGAGAGATGCTGGACCTAACTTTATTTTCCACCAGATATAGATGTATCTTAATACTGAGTTTAATTAATGCTGAAATTAGTCACCAAGTGCTTTGTGTTTTCTTTAACTTGTGTCTGGAGGTTAAAAGTCAATGGGGAAATTAAGGCCACTCAAGCCATCCCCTTTTCTATAATGGAGAAATAAATACTAAGGGAGACTGAAGTCAGAGTCACAATTTACTCAAGAGGCTCACAAGAAACACAACAATAGTAATAAATGATTGTACAAAAAGAAAATGGTTTAACCGACAAAGGCAAGATATCGCCTGGTCCCCCCCGAGGGCTAAACCCAAACAGTGGCTGTCCCCAGGCTGTCTGCCACATGGAGCTGGGGAGAGGGCAGCACGCCAGAGAGGCTTTTGCAGCTCAACCTCTTCCTCCTCACAGCCTGGCAACAATGGAAAACAGGGCCAAAAACAAAACCTGGGGAGCTAGTTCGACCCAAGAACTCTTCTGCCAAGCTGCTGTGGCGAGTGGTTCTCTCCCTCTCTCTCTCTCTCTCCCTCTCTCTCGGCACCAACACGCGGCTGGGCCCCAACAGGCTTCGGCTGCGTGCGGCTCGGCTGTGGCTCGGCTGGACTGGCATTGTCCTGGTGCTCTGTTTCCCATGGCAACCTCCCGCACAGGAGCTGTCTTTTCAAGGCTTGGACTCCATGGGGCTGGTAAAACATGGTGAGCAGGGGGCCTGTGGTGACAGTGGTGCTGTCCAGGCAGCCCATACCTCTTCCCATCACCGGGCAAGAGAGACTGGCCACCCTTCCTTTTCCCCCTGCTGCCTTAAAAAGGCAGTCCGCTAAAGATGACGTAGAGGAGTGTAGAATACACAGTTTGGGTCTCCCTCACATAATGTTAAACTCTGCTGCCTGCCCCTGTAACTAGGACAACCTGTATGTCCTGCATTTTGATAATCAGAGGTGAAGTGTTCTACTTTGTTTCTCAGCAGTACTTAGTATTCAGTTTTAATTGTCTGTGATAAAAACTCAACCTCATTATTATCCAAGGATTTGGGTGACAGTAGAGAATGCATCATAGCAAAGCTAAAGCCTAGCTGAGAGCAATTTTACTATTAGAGGCACAATTACTGTCCATTACAAATTCCAGAAATGAGCACAAACATAACTTTAATAGGTGACTGTGTTGCAGCAGCATGCAGAGAAAAATGGCATCCCTCCCTCAGCACAGAAGAACAAAGAAATAAATAAAAGACTTTTGGTTGCATGCTCTGTATTAAACTCAGGCAGTCCTGAAGGCATTTGGCTCTTCAGTGAAAAGCAGCTCTGGCTCCTCTGTCTGTTGCAGTTTCACCTGATTTAGTAGACTATTTCAGGCTTTTGTCCTGCCTAGTTAGGCACCTGTTAGCTCCAGTCAGTCTGCCTGGGATCTCTGGTACCTGTTCTCCACAGAAGTGCCAGTGTTCCAGGGCTATGTCTGACTCTTTGCATCCACTCTTCTTGTCCCAGAGAAAGGATGGGTGTTTGTGTGAACGCTTGGACACTCCTAGGCCCCGAGTATAACTGGAACTCAAAGGGATTTTTTTTGGTTGTTCCTGTTTAAATAGAAGCAATTGAAGCTTAACTGAAGTTGTCTGCATTTAATTTCTTTTCACAGTTCAAGTATTACTGCTTTAAAGAAAGCCTTTTTTTTCTTTAATAGAAATGAAACTTGGACCAAGGGACCATTTCAGGAAAGCACTTCCTTATCCTGATAGCTCTAAAGTAAATTCCTGATTTCAAACAACTGCCTAAATGCTGTTGATTCTCCATCTCCCAAGAGTTGTTTGGGCAAGTGAATGAAGCAGGTAAGAAACAAATCTGAAGCTGAAAAAAAAAATCAATCAATTTACATTGCCTATAACCAGAGAACAGCACAAATGCTGAGGAAGAGGTAAGTACTGAAACTCAAACTGATCTTTTTTTTCCCCCAGCAAAACTATTTAATTTAAATAATCTCAAAGTTACATTTACTATAAAAATTACACACACAATACTGTTCCTTTTCCTTTATGAATCTCTCTTCATATCACACTCGTGTGAGTGAAGAATACTAAGGAAGACTCTCGAAGAGTGGAGACTTCAGTGAAGGCTCTTAAAGTCTCTAATTCTTTACTTGGCCCAGGTTCTCATTTTCTTGCAACTTCAGTAGTTCATCCAGCTGTTGCAAGAAAGGGGACGCTGTGTGTACAGGTTCTAGACAACATAATTTCCATGCCTACATTTTGTAACTTTTAAATTAATTTGTGTTCTTGAAGTAACAATATTAACATAATTTGTTGCAGAGATTTAGTCATATATGACACTTTAGCCACCCAGACATTTGTATTTGAATAACTGTATAAGGTTACTCATTAGAGCAGGATCGCCAAGTATAACTGACTGGTTTTTCTTTCCCAGATGTCTGTCCTCCTGTCCTTGAGTTCCCTTTTGTTTGGCAGTGTGTTGAGTTTATGGCATTATGACCATAGGAAATGCAAAAGCTTTTCTGCAGGAATAATGGAGAAATTGTCTTCTGTGCCTTATTTTTCAATAGGGGATCAGCAGCTCAAATATTTTTTACCCTCAGGCATTGTGGCTGTGAGTGACCCTGGGCAGGGGTTGAGTGTGCACCCTGGACGAGCTCAGAGGCGTGGTGTGCTGGGGCATGGCATGGGCACCAGCACTTCATGCTTCATGCAGTTATGCCCTGTCCAGTTGCTGCCCCAGATCTCTGGCCTTAGAAGTCAAGTCCGTGGCCACTAAATACAATTCAGGAGCAGTACAACAGCAAGGAGTTGGTGGTTGAGACTCCTTATCACTGCCACTGACTTAAACACAGTTCTGGCCAAATTACCTGTTACTTAATAGGAGTAACTAGAGCCCAACATGTTATAGTGAGCTCAGCTGAACTATAGTGATGTGCTAACATTAAAGAACATGGTGTATAATGCAGTGAAGAAAACAATGCAAGTGCCTGGGGTCATTATGATAGACTTTCTCTGGGCAAATGACATAAAGACTAAGTGGTGAGTTCTGCTTTGTTTTTAATTTAAAATACACCTATTCAATGAATTTTGCACAAATGCATTGCAGACACTCTGCCTGTTGTCAGCATTTATGTCCGTAAATGTGAATGTCCAAGGCATAATTCAGTGGTGGTAATTCTTATTTCATTTCATGGGAAAAAGAAACAGAACAAGGAGTTCAGTGCCTTTTTATTTTTTCTTGTTTGTTTTTTTTTTTTTTAAATTCTGTGTCAATAATCCAACTAGATTAAATGTATATTTATTTTATGTTTGAAATGCAAACTATTCAGAATGCTATGACAGCTATGAAAAACACAGGGCTTGGAAAACTGGCAGTTTTTGTGGTTTTGGGGTTTTGAGTAAAGTTTCACAACCAATCAGCCCAGAATAATGTCCGGTAAAGGCATTTCTGCTTGTTAGTCTATTTATTTATTTACTTTGGCATTGTGAGGCAAGGCAAGACACATTGGGAAGAAGGTCAGTGAAAATACTCCAGATCTGTCCAAGGGGCTGATGTTGGAAAATGCTGAGGTCCTGCTGCTGTTGAGGAGGTGGTCAGCACCCCTTTGAGTTAGTGGTCAGTCAGGAGCAGGCTGGAACACAACCTGCCTGCTCCAGCACTGTGGCCACTCACAGCCTTCCCAAGGAATTTGCACAGAAAGCAAAATCAATATTGGGTCCATTTGACTTTGGTTTGGTGGCCACTGGATTCTGTGTGTCTCCTTCTCTGCTGGTGGCCCTGATCTCATCTGCATCACTGGAGACCTACCCTTTGCTTGATGCTGTGTGTTTTCCAGCAGCCTTGCCATCCAGGCACCCAGCCTGCCCCAGTGGCCAAGCCTGAACTATTTAACTGGGCACTGGCAGAGACTTTGAAGATAGTGGATGCAGTCTGTGGTTCCTGTCCCCGCTCCTCAAAATGTGCTAACATGTCTTACAGTATTTTGATTGTTGGTTTATGTCCTTGGGATGCTAGGATGACTTGAGTTCAGGAGGGGAGATCTCCCATTGGGAATGTGTTTGCTCAGTGGTTTGCTCAACACATTCTGGGGATTTCCAGTGGGAAAGGCTCCCCCTGCTCAGCTGTGACTGGGTGTACTGCCCAAGGAGGGATGGAGGATGGCTCCAAAATGACTTAGGTGTTTCCTAGGGAACACAGGCAGTCCTGGGGCTCATGGTTACTTGTCCTGCTACTATCACCCTGTCTTGCTTTCAGTTGTGCCGAAGCCCCAGTGGCACAGGGAGCTGAGCTGTCCTGCTAGCAGAGCCTACGTGGGCCTCATGGCACAGGCTGTGCTCAGCACCAGGGCTGGGAGCCTTGTTTGCAAGGTCCAAAGCAGGGGTGCTTTCCTCCTCAGCTTTTGCTTTTGTCCTTGAGTGTGGCAGATGGGGTAAATATTCACCACCAGGAGGCCTCTGGAGAGGAATAAACAATTCAGAGAAGCAAAGGCTGTTTCCCCATGCTGCTGCAGTCCCCCAGCCCCTGCCCCACGGGCAGGGTCTCCACAGGCCTCCCTGCAGCCATAGACCCAGAAAACATCACATCCCAAGGAAGATTTGATGTTTTGTTGTGACAAAGCCGCCAGCCTTGCCAACCTTGCCAGCAGGCTTTATGGCACACCAGTGCACCAAGGTGACACAGAGGGGCCTGGCCACACCAAAGTACCAAGCACCAGCAGCACCCCGGTTCTGGAAGATCCCAGAGGAGAATCTGGGGCGATTTCCTGAGAGCACTGCCACCTTGTGTCTGTCCATTCTGCGCTGTGGCAGTGTCACGTCCTGGCAGAGACCAGCACATGTGCTACCTATGAGAGATCAAGAGATCTCCTCCATGGCCTGAGGTAGCTGTGGGACACTGCCAGCCATCCCCTCCACTGGCATCTCTCTCATGACAGCTGCAGAAGTAGAGCTTGCCTGTGCAGCACTGTCCACACCACTCCCTCATGTGAGACAAGGGTGACAGAGCATAGCACAGGCTATGTCCAGACAGCAAAAGGAGTCTGGAATACCATCAGCAGCCCTATCTAATAGCTGATGGCTCTGTGCAATATACAAAGAGAGGCTAGAGTGTTTGGTTTTCTTCTTTAACCTGAAAGGTCAATTCTAGTTCTCCCCATCCTTTCCTGGGTGCCCAAACAGATTGTTTAGAGCGGCATGCTTCCATCAGGCACATTCTGCACTACATTAGTTTAATGGCACTGTCACTATGAATTGCAAACTTTCTCAGCTTCCCCCCTGTGCTGGTGAAACATGGCAGCATAAGGAACATCTGTTCTCTTACCCTTTGCTGGAAATGGGAAACATCATACTGCATTTTTGTTATTAGCCTTATTTGGATGCCAGTGGTTTTGTTTCTAAACACATCAAGGCAGCTGAATAACCTTAATTGAGTACTACAGAAAAAGCATGGTTTCATGCAAATGCAGCTGCCAGCATAATTATTAGGACAATACTGAACTTCTATTCCTGAGATCGGTTCCAGTTCCTTGGTTTTTATATTGCTCCCTTGCTGCTGAATTTCATTATAAACATCTCCACAAAAACTGATCTATAGTTAGGCAGTAAACAAGTTAAGTCCTTAATTTTTGTCATTAAAAACCAAACAAACCTGATTTTACAATGTGAATTTGAGCCTTTATTTATACACAAATAATTACCCAGTTTTCACTACGAATAACTACCACAGGTAAAACTCTTCCTTACATGACTTCAAATGGGCCCCAAGATTTTTACTGCAATTTCATTAAAGACAACAGATTTTTGCAGCTCCTATGGAAGATGACAGTATGTATAAATAGAATCAATTTAATAATTCCCAGATTTAATTATGATGGATTCATTGTTATTGCATGATCAACCACAGCACACAATGGGCAATTAAGAAGAGTGCACGTATACAACTCTCTAGTCCACCCATTATATAGAATCACTTCGTTATTAACCCTGAGGGCAAGTCAGAGAACACAATGAGAGTAAGGGTACAAAAAGTGGTAGAATCTGCTCCAGTAACTTTGCTGTTGTCTTTCTGTGCTGCAAGGTACAGACATCCTTCGTGGTATGCACATCTTTAATGGACCTTCATGAAAATATTTTACTTTTATCATGTCTCCTTTACCAGCTTACTAGAGCATCCCAGGAAACTGCTAGCCAGGTGTGGCTTGCTCTATTTTTGTTAGATTTACCTAGGTTTGGAGAGGTATTTGGTGAAACCTGAACATCAGGCTTCTGGTGTAAATGATGGGGAGGCTTTTTACCCTGATGATTTAATTAGGTTTTATTTTCTTTTAGACCCACAGCAGAATTCAAGGCTGCTTCGGGTCACCTGTGAAGTATGTTTGGTCTAATTCCTAGCAAAGATGTGCTCATTATCACAGAACAATTGTATCTAGTGTCACATTGGTAACAGTTTCTCTTTAAGAAAAGCAGACTGTGAAACCAGTAATCCTGGCCAGGTCAGGATTGTGTTGTATCAGCAGAACTTTTGTGGGGAAGCTTGCACAGCACGTGCCTGCCCTGTCTGGCTCAGTCCATTGTCTTCACAACTAATAACATTTACTCCAAATTTAAAGAGGCGCAAAGTTCAGCAAGCCAGATTTAGTCTGGGGATATCTTCACTGAAGTCAGTGAAGCTTATAAACTTGGCCTGATATTTGGTGTTGGAGGAGTGAATATAAGAACAATTCTTCAAGAGTTTGTTTTCTTTTTTACGATCACAGAACAAGGCAATTTGCAACAAAGTGTTGCATGCAACTGCTCTCAAAGCATAAGTCACAAAGGACTCAGGTTTGGGTTTAATTAATACTAGAAGTTTCCACTAGGTTTGTGTTCATTTCTGTCTCCCCCAATACCTTCTCTCTGAGAAACAGACTCCCTGGATACTCTGACTGGTCTGGTCATTCGAAGCTGGAAATCTCTACTGATGGTACCCCATGATAGTGGGGATATGTACTTATTTGTTTCATAAAACTCGTATTTCCCTAAAGCTTTATCCGCAGGTATTGCTGCACATAGTGCAATAGCGTAGTGTAATTATCAGCTAATCAATTAAACTCGTGCCTGGACCCCAATGCAGTCTTGCCTAGACTTCTAGCAATAAAAAAAAGGCAAAACTGCCTGTGAATTTTTGTTTGAGTTGATATTAGCCAGTTGCATATGCTAGAGCCAAAGACTGAAAATGAAGAACAAGCACCATCCTGACAGGGGAAGACTGGTGTGGCAGAATTTGTTTAGTGCTTTGCTTGGCCTATTTTATTCTACTTTAACAAATCTGCATTAATGTGTTTACAGTGGTTTGTAGTTTGAGTACGATGTGTGCTGTGATATATTTGTGACTTGCTATTAGTAAACAGTCCTGAATGCACAGCCTAAGTAGACTTTCCATGCAGTTCAGCATGGTATGTTTCCCATCATCACCTTTGGAGTTCTGATATTGAGAACAGAACCAAGTCCTCTTGGAGCTAAAGTCTGTAGCCACCTCTTTTATCAATCAAGGAGGGAAAATTCAATGCAAGCAGAGCAGTCCAGTGTCCTGAGATGCCAAATTGTTGAATAATCCCATTTTTAAACTCTTTCCAAGGAGATTTCTGTCTTGGGGAATGGATCTGAGACCCTTTTTCTCCTCTGACCAAGCCAGTTGCTCGGAGTTTGCCTGGGCTGTGACTTGTGCTTCCAGGCCAGCGTCACCACTTGCTGTATGTGACACCTGGGGTACCCTTGACTTCCCCAGGCCACACAGGGGTTCAGCAACCCAGACTTGGTGGGAGTCTCACAAAGTATACTGGAGCCACTTGCTTCTTTCTCCTATTGCAGCCCAGAGCAGGGGTGCCATGCTGGCTGCCCCAGCAAGGGTAGCTGGCACTGCCAGCACAAGTTGCTCCATTGCAGAGGCGGGAGAGAACAGGAAACAAGTGGTGACTAACAGTCCACATTCTTTGCTTTTGAGGTAGCAGAGCCACACACAGCCCCTCACTCAGGGCAAGCTGCTCAGGCACAGACTAGTCCTTGGTAAAATTCATTGCATCTGGTGCTGTTCATTTCCTTTCAGTTTTTATCTAGTCTTTCTGGGTTTCCTGTTAGCACCTAATGCCATTTGGGACAGTGCAGGGACTGCTGCTGGCTGTGCGTTTGCTGTGCAGAGACCAGTAGGAGCTAGTGGTTACAGCATGGTGATCCAGCTAGCATGTGTTTTGGTGCATCCTGCCTGTACTTTTCCACGTTCTTGCTCTTGCAGTAGGTGAAGTCCCAAGGATGAGGAGCTGCAAAGTAAAGTCCTTTACTTTAACAGTAAAGTCCTTTACTTTACCTCAGTAAAGTCTGTTAAATAGAGCTTGTGTTTCTGCTGGAAAGGACTAAGGGAAACAAACAGCAAAGACCAGAAAGCCATGTGTAAAATGGGGGTTCTGCTTTTTTTTCTCATGCGTCTCAGTCTCTGACTATCTTTTATTTGTACTGATATAACCATCCACTTGAATATTTTCAGCATTTCTCAGGTCTGTGAACTTTGGTTTTTATAGGGTGAGTTTGTTTGCCAGGCAGGTTTTCCTCAAACTCTCCTGGTGCCAGTAATTAAGGGATTATTGTAATTACCTCAGTGGTGCAGATATTGAGTATTAGCGCTTAGGCTGAATGTGCCCACTTTGATTTCTCTACAGTGACGCTAGGTAGGCTGTGCCTGAGCTCTGCTCTAAATGAGTACAGTGTCATTAATGACAGTGCTTTTACAATGGGCACTTTTGTGCTTAAGAAGCTTTTTATACCTTAATCCAACCTGATGCTAGCTACCTATGCAAATGCATTACAGGTACAATTTACTTGATGGCATTAACAAAACTTAAAAACTGATTCAGACTGCTCTGTGAAGTGTGTAATGAGCTGTGTGTCAGATCCTTGGAGCTGGCTGAAGTCCTCTGGCTGCAAATCAGCATGTAATGCTTTCCTTTCCCTGTCCTGTGCCTGGCACTAGCCTTAATGCTTTGCTCCTTCCAGGCATGAGAGTTCTTCTCACTTACACTGGCCTCTAGGGATCATAGGGAATTGAAAAATATTGTAGACTCTTTTTGGGTCCCCTTCTCCACACAGCTGCAGCGGGGTGATGTGGCATGCTGGTGTCTGCCACTGTGCCATGGTCCAGGTGCAAGGGAAGCCACAGCCAAAGCACACACATCTGCCACCCCAGGTGGATACAGCACACCAGCAAATGTGCTCCTGCCAGTCCTGAGCAGAGGCCTCACCTTGGGCCGAGCGCTGTGAGGGAGCAGAGAAGTGCTGCTGGAACTTCTGCTCTTGTGGTTCAGCATATCCAGCACGCCTGCCTTTCCAGGCCTGTTCTCAGTGACTGCTGTGCCTCACCACATCTGGCTCTTTCATGTTTGGCCTGAAATGGCCTTTCTCCTAATGGCAACTTTTCCATTGCACACAGGCTCCTGAGTTGATTATAACATTATGTTTCCCTGTAAGCTGCGTATTGGAAGCTGTGCCTTGTTTCTTGTCTTATTTCATCTGCTGTAATTAAACTGGTGATGAAACCATTCAGGTCCTGAAAACCCTTGCACTGTGGTCAATACAAAGTTCTAGCACTCCTAAGAATGAAGTCTGATCCTCAAGTTTCCTTGCAGATAGTTGTTTTTTATTCTGTGCCTTGCCCTTCTCCCTTCCTAAACCTGCTATAAAAACATTTGTGCTGTAGGACAAACTGTCCCTCATCTGCACTGTGGGAGAGCTCAGGCTCTAAGTGCCTGCTCCTCGTTCACAAATGACCGAAGCAACAACAATGCCCATAGAGAAATAATCTCTACCATTTCTACAGCCTTTAATTTTTGTTTGTCCTTCTGCCATAGAGGTTATATATTATGTATGCCATCCTTGCTTGCTTCCTGTTCCTGGCCAGCTGTGGATTGATGATAGCATCTTCAAGTTGTTGGACTTCCTCTTCTTGTCTTTAATCTTTTGGTTTCAAAATGGCCCCCCCACATTTACAGTTACCAACCACAGCAGGCAGATAGCAGCAGCTGGTAGCCAACCAGACAACACTTGAGTACATTTTAAAAACAAAAAGAGATCTGTTCTTTAGGTTATATAAGAGGATTTAGTGCTAAGATTTAGCACTGTTTAGAAACAGAGTAATTTCTGAAATGTTTGGCAGTTAATATATTAAATGTGCTAATTCTTCACATTTTCAAATTCATGTTGGTCCAATTTGGCTCAGCTGTTCTTGTAGAAACAGTGATAGCCAGTAACACACTTAAGCTACATAGTATATAAATTCTAAATGTAGCAACTGAAAGAGAATTTTACACTCCATTAATTACTTTACTTGAAACAGACTCCTTCCTATCACACCATGCATTACTATTACTAAAGACTGCAGTTAGCAAAGCAACACTTTTACTTTAGTTAACACCTGTGCTCAAAGCCAGGCTAAAGCAAGCCTAATGTAACCATCCAATTCTTCAGAAGCAAAGCCACAGGTTATTTTGCTTCCTCTTCCTTTCCTTCTTCATTAAAATCTAGTTTCACAGGGCACAGAGCCTGACTGAGCTGAAGAACAGATGTTTTGAAAAAAGTCCTGGCTATAAGCTGCTTTTTGTCTTTTTCTGGTTGGTTTTGTTTAAAGATTGAGAGGGAAATGTACCTTATTGTACGTTATTCCATGATGCATGAAAAGTAAGAGCAAGTCAGGAAATGCAGATGTTCTTCACTCAAGTGCTATAGACCCCCCAGTTGGGAGTGCAGCCAATGTATAACTTGCACAACTGAAGCAAGTGTCAAGATTAGGAAAATGAGACAAATTCATCAGTTTGCTGCTAATATGCACTACTCATTTCTAACTACTTTTTAAACTTACTTTTATGTTACAATCATGCAATTCTGCTAATGAAGTTATAATTCTATGTTGGTAGCATCAGAGTCTAAACCTAGGCTGGTAGCAGCAAGTCTTGCTTCTCAGGTTTATTCAGCCATGACCTATTGGTGTACCTTCAAGACACTGCAAGTTCTTGCTTTCTTCGTTCCAATCACAATCCCAGATGTCTACATTTCAATATAAAACTAAAGTGGTTTATTGTAAAAGTTTTATCTAAAGCTATTATTATCTACTCTGTGTTTCATTGTGGGGGAAGTTGTGTTTATCATTTGGGAATCATGGCCACAAGCAGGAGATCTATATTCAGTTCATAATGTTTTAACTTAGGCTTCAAACCTGTAGTGTCTCAGGTCCTTGGGCTAAAGTCAGTTGGGCATGATCAGTATCATGAACTGGTAGAGGAAGGTAGAGGGTTTATATACTCTAATCTGTTATCTCCTCTTATCTCCTGCTTCATTTATAAAATGGGGACTATGTAATAAAAATTCCTTTATCAGCTTGTTTTTAGGGTTCTTTGAGTAGCTTTGGTCTCAACCATCTTCTGTTGAAACCTTCATACCTCCTGGGCTTGATCCAAAATCAAGGACATCAGAACAAATCAGGCCAAACTCTGTCAGGCTCTGGGGAGAGGCTGGGAAGGATTATGCTGTGCAAGTCTGAGGGCCCAAAATATCCTCAGATTGCCCCAGAACTAACTGACTCTGTAGCTGGACCTCCTGCTCCAGTGTATTTGCAGCATAGCCAGGATCCGAGGCTGATATGAGATTGATCCTGTTCTCCTCTCACCTCTCTCCTCTTTTTTGTCTCCAAGAGCCAGGATGCAGATTTTACAGCCTACATCAAGTTTTGCATCAGTAGGCACCTCTTGCCTAATGCTGTCTTCTGACAAAATAGGTCCTGCACCCATTTCAGCTGCTTTTGCAGAGCAACCCATCCAGCAGGGAAGACCTTCAGCAAGGCCAGTGTGTGTGGTGAGTCCACACTACTCACCTGAGGCAAGGTTGGCCACTCTGCTGCGATGGCACCCATCTCCCCATCAGGCTGCTGTGCCTCCTCCCTTTGCCACTGTGGCTTCTATTCTTAGGCCTCTTGTAGAGTCTGACGTGCAGGCCTGCAGAGTTCTGTGCATGAGGACAGTAACTCAGGAGGCAAGAGGGCAGTGCCTGAGCTGCTGGTCCCACAGTGGCTGTGAGAAGATCAGTGTGGTATTGTTAGCACAGGTATCACAACCACTATCTCATCTATCTAGCCTTTATTAGTAAACACCATACATGTTACACAGTCCTTTAATCTCCTGGCTTTACAGAATCCCCTGACTGTCCAGGAAGCACCACAGCTGCCTGCCAGGGGTGGCCAGCAGCTGCCTTTGAGTACAGCTGGGTTATGTTTTTCAAAGGGTTACTTCCACCCTATGCCCCCAGTCTCAGGACAGGGAGACGCCAACCACAGGAGAAGGAGACAGTGGACAAAGAGCTCAGCCTTGTCTCATTGGGCTGATAAATGCACTCCCTCTGCCCCTACCTGATCTCTGTGACCTGCTGATGCAGAAATCAAGTAGTCATTGGCAACAACCCATGTTGGCCTGAAAGCCACAGATTAGCTTCTGAGAAAACCTGATGTAACTTTTCATTCTCATTCCCAAGTCTAGAGGGAAGACACCCCCACACGCCTCCTCCCTCCCCTTGGTTAAAGATTTCAATTCCACTTAGGTGGTGGTGGTGGATGTGATACACGTGCTTGAATGGATATGTTTAATGTGAGCCAGGGAAGAGCTGTTCTCCTCTCCAGGATGCTTCATCCTTATTTTCCCACTGAGACCGTGCATATGCATAGCACTGAGTTTTCAGAGATGCTGAACCAATGGGAGCTGTAAAAATTCAGCTTGTGTTTCGGCCCATATGTACTTTGATTTCATGGTAGAGAAAGAAAGAATATCCCTTCTCTGATGTAAGCAATATATTCTCAAGTGGTGGTTATGTTATGTTATGTTATGTTATGTTATGTTATGTTATGTTATGTTATGTTATGTTTTATATACTGATTTTTGCCAAACTGGTTTAAGTCCAGCCTTTCTCTGCTGGTTTTGGAGAAGGCAGTCTGGATTTATCCCATTTATTTAGTTTCAAAGCAATCATGCCTTCACACTTCCAAAGTCATTACATTTAATTTCATCAATATGAACAAGCATTCAAACAATGTAGAAACTCTAAGAAATGGGGAAAGTCTGTCTTGAAAGTGTAGCAAGACCTGCCCTTATCAGCCCAGAACATATAAATTAGTTTCTTTTCCAACTCATTTAACCTTGGCCAGTGACTTTATGCCTCAGTTTGCTTCACTTCCAAAAATGTATCCAGTTCCTCTCTTGATGCATGACTAAGGCTCTCTTCTATTGCTGGCTCTGTCAGCTGGGTAATATCCCAGCCCCTCCTCATTGTGTAATTCTGCCTCAGTTTAAATATATTATTCCCCTTTTGCTTTCAAATGAGTTATCTCAGAAACAGCACTGGCACCATGACATTCCTTGAGCTTTCTGCGTTCTGTGTGCCTTTCCTAGCCAAGCTCTAACTTTTTACTAATTTAAATCTCCCTTACACTCACCACTATCCCATGTACAGCTGCTGCTAGAGTCCATGAGATACACAGGCAAGAGGGAAGGAGAGACCAAGTTGCTCTTTAACATGAAAAGTTCAGAGTTCAGTTTAGTGATGCCAACACTGAGAGAAGCTGCAGAGATCCCCACAGCTCAGCCTCAGGGGTGGTTCATGCTGTGGGTGTGAGGCACCCATGAGTTCCTGCAGCTGATACATCTGCTGTGGTTTACATTTGGAACCAAAATGTGCCACTGCTGTTACATTTGTCCTTTGGTGGCAGCTGGAGCTCAGAAGTGTCCAAAGTACATTTGATGGAATAGCAGGAGGATGGGCAAAAGGGTCTGTGACCAAAGGGGCTTCTGAGACAGGCTGCTGGCATTGGCCCTATAATGACAGCTTGCCTGAGCTAGTCTGGTCTAGGGGTGTCCATTTTGCAGTATAAAGCTCTTAAAGGGGCTAATTACCATTAAAACAGACAGTTTGTTGAAAATTAAATTCATGGGCTGTGTATAGTGATGTTACCTCCATAAGGAGATAACCTGTATCATGCTGAGTCTCAGGTCTGCTGTGAGTGGGACACAATGAGCTGTACAGTCTTTGCATGTGCATGAGGGGCAGGACAATTCATTCCTTCTGCTGTTTATTCTTGCATAGGAAGTGTGAGAAGATGCTATGATTAGTGCTAATCTGTTTTAAATGGAGCCCAGTGGACCTTGGGGGATCAGTGCACATATTCCAGCACAGTGGGCTGTACGAATTAGATAGCATTATGTAGAGTGCAATTATGCAGATGTGTAGTGTTTCCATAATGTATTTCTGGTTTAGAACACATTGTATAACTCTCTGGGTTTCCTGCAAAAATTTCCATCTTTACTATCACTGCCAGTTTACCAGACTGTTTTGTCATCTGCTCAAAGCTTGTTAGGGCTTTGGAGTGCTGTGCAGAAGAACCTCTCAGTGAGATGTGTGTTGTGAATTACAATCCTGACAACTATCAGAGGGTGCATGCTGAGGTGTAGCATTAATATTTATTTGGGAACAGATGTCCTGGCTATTAGCCAGGTCACAACCTTGGTGTGTTAGATGTTGGGGGAAAATGTCCTTCCCCTAAGAACTCAGTCCCTATATAGCAAGTATTAAAAATATTTAATATTTTAAATACAGTTAAAAGAATGGATAGAATAAAAGTGTGGGTGAAGGTAATGCTGTAATAACTGCTTTTCCCTAAACTGAAGAAAACATTTCCAACCAAAGGCTCGTTTATATATTTACTTTGACTGGGGTTTAAGTATCCTTTTTTGTCTCAGTATTTTTACACTGATAAACCTTAGCTATAAAAGAATCTTATTTTGCATGTAAACTGATAAAGAAGTTAAGTAAGAATTCTTAGACCATTTTCCTGCTCTGTAGAGTCATGGGAATGTAGCAACACCATATTTAAAAATCTGCTTTCCTCTTCCTGGTAAGATTTTTAATTCCAGTGGAGAATGACATCTCCTTTTGCTTTGTTAGTGTCATGCATGCACGTGCCTGCTGTTAGTTGCAGGACAATGACTTCACACTAGACACAAATGGGCAACAACAGGCAAAGCCAAAATAAGACTGTTTATGTTGATAATAGCTTTCCTCTGTGCTTTGTGTGCTCCTTCTAGGGCAGAAGCTAATGCCAGTTTTGGACCAGTTTGCAGCTGGTCATCTGCTCGGATTGCTTTAGATGTCATGGTGTGCTGCAGGGTTAAAATATGTACATATTCTTCCAATGCCATTTGCAGAGGTGAACAATAGCTGACTTGGCAGAGGTTTGACACTCCAGAAGTCTTGCAGTGGCTCCTGTGCCAAGTCTTCATGATGAGCATCCAAGAGTTAAGCTACACACTTTTGTACATCTTTTCCTTCCTTTGTGTGTGCAGCAAGATGAAGCTTGCCTCACTATTTGTTTTTCTAAATTAAGATATCTCCTGGCAGGACACCACTCAGGCGCTCACAAGAGCACTGCTTGAAATGATGCACACTTACTGGCTGGGAGAAGCCCCAGGCTGATGGGCCTTCAAACACACTCCCCGCAGATTGTAGACATGGTCTCTGCACCTTGGTGTCAGCACAGGGGACTGTGGAGAACTCTGCCCAGAGTGTACTGTTTCTATGAGCAAATGACTTTAACCTTCAAAATTAGAGGCCAGACAGGAGATTAACTCCATATAATGAATATCTGTGAAGCATGTGGATGGGGAAAAAACTGCCCAGGGCCCATGATCCTCAATCCTTCACTTTGATTACTGATGAGGAAAGAGTAAGAAAAATAATATGACTTTCCCTGACCAACTTCTCTTCTACAGGTAAGGTGTGGTGAGAGGAATACCAGCCTTTCTTTGATTGACCAAATTAGTTCATCTTCCCCAGAAGAAAGACAGAAAGTGTCATTTCAAAGCTTGTAACCCTACTGAGGAAGCTTCTGGGTTTTTTTTCCCCATGCAGAGGAACAGTGGGCTCTGCACATCAACATTGATGACAATCCAACAGAAAGCATAGAGAGCAGAGGTTTGACTCGTCACCATGGATACAAGAGCAGTTCTTTGAACCCACTGCACTCATGGGAGCAGCTTTCTTGGAGAGATGATTCATCATCGAGGAAGTCCAGGATGAAGTATGGACACCACCTTCCCAAAAGGGACAGCTGTGATCTCTTTCACACAAACTCTTTCTCTGACTAGTAGCACTGAAAATGACTTGCTGCTTCTGGGAATGAGCCACGTGGTGCAGACCTCAAGGACTTGTCTCCTCACTGTCAGTTCTGAATTACTAAGGCTGAGCCGCTACATGTAATGTCACCTCATAATGGGATCTTTGTCAGTAAGGACTTGCAGTTTAATGAGTCTTTCTCAGGACCCAAAAAAAAAATTGCATGGGCATTTCTGGAAAGACCTAAGCCTTTTGTCTTTTTCACACTGCAGAAATCTGATGTGTGTTTCATCCACCTAGTCCAGGAGTGTCACAGACTCTGTGGCCCAAGCTTGATTACACAAGGTGACAGCACCAAAAAACTGGTCCACGTCTAATCAACAGTTCTGCTACAAATAAGCCAAACTGTTTAGGGGATTCTGATAATCCACAGAGATTTGGGGGGACCACAGGTAAACCTCAAAAAGGGGCACCAGCCCAAGTCAAAGAACTGCAAAAGTGAAGGGTCAGAAAGAAAATGTGTGGGTGAGGAAATATGGGACAATATGTGTACCATGGAACCAATAAGTTTTGAGGGCTTGTAGCAACTTTCGAGTAATGGGCCATCATAGTGGGTGACTTTGAGCTTTAGGCATCTTCTTCATGAGTTGTGGTGAAGTTTGAAGGATGGAGAAGAAAGGAGGAGCATGTATGACTAAAACTCTGTGAAAACACGGATGAATTATATAGAGGGGCATACATCCAGCATGAAGACAATGAAGAGCATCTGAAGAGCAAATAAATAAGACATCAGAAAGAGTAAGTCTTGAGAAAGCATTAGGATTAGAGAAAGCACAAGGACTGTTGAAGGATGCAACCCAAGGCACTAAGTACATCAAAACATCCGTGGCTCCAAAATTTTCTAATCTGGAGATGGTGGCTGGGAGAGCAGTCAGGGGAAATATTGTATGTGCTTATCCTGTGTTCATACTTTTCCCCAGGCATTTCACTTTTGCCCACTGTTGGAGACAGGAGCTAGATGGACCTTTGGCCTGGCCCAGTGTGGCTGCTCTTCTGTTCTTGTGTTCTCATATTGTGAAAGAGTTGGAGTCCTTGTGGTAAGTCTTGCGTTCTTTAGCACAAGCTGCAGGACAAACCAGGCTTATCATGGTGCCATTGCTGAGTCAGACACAAAGGGATCTTGCTGACATTCCGCATTGCTTTGCACACAACATGCTGAACTGACTGTGAAGAAAAGATTCTGTATTTCCCAAAAACAACCGGGCTCTTCACCAAGATGACTCTTACGTAGGTTCAGCAAATTGCTGTCTCCTGCAGCCAGGCTGCTCCAGCTTCAGGCTATGGAGGGGTGGCAGCAGCAGCTTTCTGTCTAACATGACATGTTTTGGTTTAGCATCCAGAGTGTTGTGTTGCTGGGACTGCCTGGAGAGCCTCTCTGGGGCATTCCCCTCACCTCTGTCCCACTGCAGCCCAGTAGCCTCTGTTTTTCAGGCTGCTGCCTACAATGTGCTTTTGAGGCTGCTTTTGTTCTCTGAGGGGATGAAGGTGCTGGCAGTTCTTCCCATTTCTCTCTTTGCTTCCATCTCAGCAGCTAGTGACAGGAGAACTTTCTGAGCCTCTCTACTGGATGTTTTGCCTGCCTTGCTCCTCCCACACTTCTTTGACTTGGTAGTCCCAACTCTCTGGTGATTGTAATTATCTCCATGAGTAGTGCTATCCTGTCTTGCCTATCAGGGCTGGCATTACCAGGAGGGGTCTCCATTTTTCCTGGCACTTTTGAAAAATAAATA
Organism: Vireo altiloquus; assembly: GCA_013396875.1. Lineage (NCBI taxonomy): Eukaryota > Metazoa > Chordata > Aves > Passeriformes > Vireonidae > Vireo > Vireo altiloquus. The sequence goes on along the minus strand of VZRF01004629.1, from coordinate 180,300 downwards.
TCTCCCAAGGACCTGAATCTCCTGAGAGCTTCAAGCACCTTTTTCCTTTTTGCTTTTTCTTCTTTATTCATTCCCATGGTGAGAATTACAGTATCTTTTTAAATGTTTTTTTTTTCCACAATATTTTATCATTTATCATATTTATCAGATAGGAAGAGGGGAGAAATTTGTAGGTAGCAAGAAGGGGAATTTGCTTCCAGAGCGAATGAGAGGAGGGTCAGAGGGCCAGAGCAATGTTTATACACACAGTAATTTCTTGCTCAGTGTATTCATATGTATGCACGTGAACTACATATGTTACCAATATGTTTTTTCTAAAGTCCATGTTCTCTGCAAAGCCCAGACCCCACTTAGGGGAGAAACAAGGGGATTTGCCAATAAATGGATCCAATTTAAAAGAAACTAGGTGGAAATAATGATGAGGAAATGAGAAAAATAAGCTTTTGATGAAATAATTAATGACTAGTTGTGACACAATCTTGCAGCAGCAATCCAAGGCTCAGGGAGATCAGAGGAGACAATTTACTGCCAGACAATGCTTACTATGCAAAGCCAAGTAGCCTCCTGTTTGCAATTTAAAATCATACCCATATACATGAACTGCAGTTGGTGGTGGCTTGTTTGTTTAAAACTCTCTCTAACAAAGTAATAGGACTCCCTTCACGTTGCATCTGAAAGGGGAGCAGACCAGAGGGTTCCAAGCAGTTATGTAGCATGTAAGACAGGTCCAGCTCTAAGGCAGCTAAAGCCAGGAAATGAGTGTTTCAACATGTGTGAATTATTTTACTGCCATCAAACTGAACAGAGCTCTGCTGCTAACAGATCTGGTCCAAAAGACTGGAACTAGTGATTCTTAGCTGGGGATGTCTGGGCTAGGAAGGTCTTCTGAAGAGTCTGCAAAAGGTGCAAAGGAAAAGCAAGCCTTTTGTCAGCAGGCTCGCATTTGCTGTCACCAAGTCCTCACCCCCCATTGGCAATATTTTTATGATCCCGCAAGTGGACAAAGAAGAAAAACACTTGGCACAAAATATTCTTTGCAGAAGGCTCAATTCTGCCCTCAGAGATTGTGTTCCTTACACCAGCCATGCTGAGCTGCGGGCAGCAGTGGGTTGGTTCGGCGGCAAAGTAGCTTTTGAAGGAAATCTTGCTGTTGTCCCCATTCACCCAAATCTGCTTCCATGGCAGCATGGTCTTAGCAGTGCAAACTGGATTGCTCTGCCCAAAAGCCCTTCAGGAGTGCACCAGATGGGCTGTGACTGCTGGTGGGGGTGTTCAGTCCGCATAGCCACGCTACAGATAGTCTGAAACCACCAAAATCACTGCAACAGAGACACACGATGTATTTCACAGCAGAATCTGCCTGTTTGCAAGACATTACCTGTCTTTCCAAAAGATGCCAACATTCTTCACTCAACTCCTGAGACAAAGGTTGTGGAGGTGCAGAGCCAGTGTCTCCTGCTCAGCTTGGGGGTTAGCTCCTTCACTGGGCTGCTCTGCACATTTGCCTTCCCAAGCAGATTAGTGGAGGAAGGCATGTTGGGAGACAGTCCACTCCTAATCACTACCAGAGGTCCTGTTTCCAACTTGGTCAAGGCACTGCTGAGTCATTTTCATGCAGAATGAGTTATGGCTGTGTTTAAAACCTCTTTATTACCCTCAGTAATCCAGAGCTCGGTCTTGTGTTTTTAATGTTGCTCTTCTAAAGGGCAGATTTATATGTAAAACACTTTACACTTTGGTTTCCTCCTAAATAATAACTAACGTGGTTCTTATGAGTGCTTTATGACATTAACTAACTAGTCCTGACAACACCCTAGTTTTACATATGCACAGCAGAAATCTTGGACGAGCTTCTTAAGTCTGGTGTTTTCAATTCTCATGATTTTATTGTGAGTCTAGGGTAGGCTTTTTCTTCAAATCTCAGCTTCTGGAAGCACACAATCACATGACTTTCTCACTTTTTTTTTTTTTAAACAATAAATTTCTAATTCCTCCAGTTGCAGGAGAAAGCTTGTAGAAAATGTGATCCAAATGCGTTACAAGGCTCAGAAACCAGATGCCAAATGAGAAACCAAACTATGTTGCCATTTTTAAATATCCAAAGCTTTAAGGTGGTCTAAGTATGCTCTGGGTCTTCACTCATGTTTTCTGAGTGTGGAAGGGCTCAGCGGAAAATAAAACTTCATATTTCATGGACACAAAGGCAAATAAAGTCTTCAGGGGTGTTAATATTCTTCATCTTCCCTCTTCCTTACTTGTTTCTGATTTTCATCCTGCATGTGCTTTGCTTTCCACATTGTGAGTAGTCACATCTCTCACAGTGGTAGAGAAAAGCACACAAATAAATCTTTGCTGGAACAGAGCATATTTTAAATCAAATCAAAATTTTACATACAAGTGATGTCAAGATTTTAAACTCTTCCATCTGTTGTTATATGCTTGTAGAGTCCACATTGCATCAGGCCGGGGGATACAGTTCATGGCTCTCAAGGCTACTGTAACACAACAACCATAACTGCTACTGATGCTTCCAGTACTACTACTAATAAAATAGAATTGTTAAGTAGACTTTGTGATTGTGTTCACTTAAAAAAATTGCAACAAAACCTGCATTAAGCTTTTCTTTTGCTGTAGCACTGCAAACCAACTTTTTCTATGTTGTAAAAGGAGCTGGACAACAAAAAATGAGTGACATATTGATTTTATGTCATAGATTTTGTGTTTCTTTTACTTCATTCTTGGTTTCATACTGAACCATTTAATTTTTGCCATTATTTCTTGCTGACACAGGTGCAGATCAAAGACTGTAGGTGGCTGACTTTGAGGCAGTGATTTTGGTTTCTCTCACTGGTTTTTAGTCCTGTGTAATGCTTGCTGCTCTGCATGGGAATCTAATGCTGTTTTAATGTATTTCTTCTTCTGCATGTATTTCTTCTTTAGCTATTAGAAAATCTCTGTTAGTCTTGGAGGCTAGAGCTTTCCCAAAGAAAAGACTTCCTAGCCTGGTAATCTTAATGGTACAAGATTGTTTTGATATTTATTATAAAGCATCCTTTTCTTCATTTTCTCCCATGGCTTCCAGACAAATATTTCTGTGACTCCCCAAACAAATCTTTGTTTCTCCAAGTTGGACAGTTGCCTCCCTCTCATTTCTGCTCAGCTGACAGTATCTTCTTTTCCTTTAGGCGTTTTAATCATGCTTGATGCTTTTTAAACCATTTTCCCTGTTTGCCCACGTTTAAATGCTGAGTAGAAAAAACATTTCGCAGGTAGAATCAAAAGAAGCAGTGGTTTCCATCCTGTGGTGCCCAGTTAATATGTTAGCACACCTTCACATGTCAGACTGCCAGCAGAAGCCACAAAGCTCTCCGTGCCAGCCACATGGAGCTTTGCCACCATTGCTCTATTGAAAGAGCTGATGGGAGGCTCAATTGCTTGCTTCAAGTATTGACCACAAACTTATTTAAACAGGTTTTGTCTAGTAATCTAAGAATTCCTGTATTGCAGTCATCCTGGGATCAATTCTCTGCCCACCTGCCTTACTTATCTGAATAAGTAAGGTTGCTTTCATTTTGCAAATGTCCTCTTTTTTTTTCCAGTTTGGAGTGTTCAAAGCCAGACACCCTAGTTTATGTTTACTCTTGTTAAAGGCAGTCTGTTCTGCAGGCACAGCAAAACCAAACCAAGATGGAGTGACACTCACTTAAGAGCTGGAGTTGATGATCTTTGTGGGTCCCTTCCAGCTTGGAATATTCTGTGATTCTATATTGAAATTTTACAGAGGAAAGTGACCCAGACTCCAATTGATTAATTTGCTAATACCAAACAAGTGAAACACTATCAAGCACAGGACAACCACAAAAAGGTCCTTCCCAGCAAGGAGCCAAACCCCTGCTAGACTGTTTCCTCTCACTTCCAACTGTTAACAGCTCCTGTTCCAAGAGGGAAAGAGTTGCTGTTGAGCTGGGCTGCATGGTGGTGGTGTGACAAGGTGCCTTGGCAGAGCTTCTGCAAAGTCAGCCTCCAAGTAGGAAGCAGGCTAACATGTTTCTTGGAAAACACAAGGCAAGGAGGGAGGGATTTATATAGGGATTGTATAGCTATGGTAAGGGGTGTAAGATGGATGGGCAGTCTAGCAAAGGAGTTAGTTTATATATGCAAGGTCAACAGCTAACTAGGTAGGCTCATAAAAAATATCTTGCTGAACTGAGGAATGGGAAAGAGACACATACAGTACTGATTCAGCTGGCTGTGATCCTCTGTGTCATTCCTTGATAGATTTACCATGTAGTTTTGGTTTGGTTTCCCCTCCAGTCCTGTAGAGAGTGATTCCTTTCATGATGATTTAACACACACCTTACAATATAGCAACTCAAGATAATGGATTGAAAGATTTGTGTTGCTGATTCTGCAACAAATGCATCAAGTGCCAAATGTGCTTCCAATAACTTCCTGCATCAAGCTGAGCTAGCTGGTCAAAGGCATCTTCAAAAAAACCCTCAGTCATACCTGGGCATGATTTGATCTACTGTCTTTCATTCCCTGCTATTTACTGCAGAGGCAGTTTGTTTCCACTTACAGCTTTGCTCCTCTACCAACTGTAGAAGCTGCTTAAATAAGCTGCACTCCATTATTTGGACATTGACCTGTGTTTTACTTGTTTGTTTAATGAAACTGCCACATAACTGACCCAGCAGAGTGAGGAGTTATAAACAAACTTTGACTGCAGAGTGTGTGTTTGGTTCAGCTTTCACCTTGACACAAAGCCTTTGCTTTCTGAAGAGCAGAGACACTCTCTGGAGTACCTCGGCACACCAACTTCTCTTCAGTAAAGCAAAGCTAGAAAAAGGCAGCAAAAAGTCCTGTGGCGTGCAGGGGTGATTTGTTGTTTTTGTTTGGGGTTCTTTTGGTTTTTATTTTAAAGAGCATGTGATTAACTTACAAGCTCTTAATGTACTTCAGTGTTAGGCTGCTTCATACCTTTTTGATATATAAAGCTGTGAACAGATTTGCCTATGACCTCTTTTATGTCACTGTAAGTTCAAAGTGACTCACTTGAAAACAGGACTTACAGTAAGTCTCCATTAATGTTCCTAATAATTAATTTGTCTTATGGTAGGTTTCTGTTCCTTGCGCATGAAAATGCAAATTTTTTGGAGTTTTTTGAGGCAAAATTATTTGCTAAGGCTGTAAATATTTAAATTCATCTAAATATTGTAGAATATAAATTCTTTTCTATTAAATATTTTCAAACAGGACTTACATTGAAAATGTAATATAAAGCTCTTAATCTCTAGTTTAAACTATTAAAAGGAGTCCAACTAAAGTTGACTAAGAAAATAGTTATGGTATTAATTCTGTGGTCTGTTGCAAATAAGTGACAAGTGTTACTGCCTGGTTAATATCAATGCCAGGAAATGGCCACCATCAGTTGTATGAAGTTAGCAATGCCGTTCAGAAATAAGTCTTTCAGGAACTTGTGGAGGCTTCTTATGACTTGGAGGAGCTTTCAGCAGGGACATGTCTGCTTCAACAAATTGACAAATCTTTAAAACTATATGTTTGCACCAGTAAATTCATTCAGAGACATTTTTCCTAAAGAGCTTCCCTGCAGGGGAGCTATTATACATGCTCTAGCCTGAAACTTGAGCTAGCCAGAGAATGGAAATTGTGTTTCACAGACAATTTTGAGATTTTGAAATTTGTTTTCATTCCAATTCAAAACAAAACCTCAAAATGTTGAAATTCTCCACAAAGGAAAATTCCACAAAAATAAATAGTTTAGGCTTATTTGGATCATTATAACTTTAAAAAATGTATATATTATATAAAGAACTCTAAATGTTTTATTTTAAAAATTGTTAGCAATTTTTTTCCCAAAACATAGTTGGTAAAATGATCGTTTCACAAGCATTTTGATTGTGACAGAATGGCATTTTTGGAGGAAGGCTGTTCCATCTGATAATTCTCCATCTGAAGTCCATTAGAGTTCTTATTGCCACATTGTCCAGACCTTTTGTTGTAAAACTCTACAAATAGTCTAGTGCCAGAACCATGGTCTGTAATGCTGCTGCCTGTGGGCTTCTTGTTGCACGTTTGAGCTATGGCAAGACCGAGAAGGTCCACATGGGTGTCTCTTTCTCCTTGGCAAGGTGTGAGCAGGAAGGGATGAGCACTCTTTCTGAAAGAGCTCTCGAGGTGTGACACAAATAGCTTGCAGTTGCCCTTGCTGCTGTCAGGCCCCCAAACACAAGAAATCCTCTCCCTGGCAGGAGCCAGCAAACAAACCAGCACTGGGCATTAGCACTGGCTCCTAATGCTGAAAGGAAATGACCCAAACAAGGAAATGTGCCTCTTCTCTGTCACTAACAGAGCAAAGTCCAAGTGAACAGACTCTAGGACACTTCAACAAGTACCAGTGTCAACAGCCTGTATCCCACAGGTCAAAAGAGACAGTGGTGACATGCTTTCAGTGCCTCTGCTGAATTTTGGAAGACTTGTGCAAGGTTATCTGAACTGCAGGGAATCTCATTTTTCATCCATGTAAAACTATGACCTATTTGACACCAGGACCAGATGGAGGATGCCTCACTAACTGAAGACTAACCAAAGAGGAGCTTTAGATAATACAGTGAGTGTTGGCCACACTGCATTGCAGCAGTACAGCAGCACGAGAGAGAGAAGCAATGAGGGTTGCACTGTATTCAGAGCGAAGGCAGTAAGAGCAAATGCTGTCCCATTCCTGCTGTCCTTTCTCTCCTCCTTGGGGATCTGGACAAAATGGATGAAGCTAAAAGACTTTACATGTGCTGCTGCCTCTTTGCTTCTGATAAGCAAAATATGTTTGGTGTGGGTTGCTAGCAATGACAGTGGCAGGTGAAGAGGTTATTGGATGACAAACCTGTTCACACAGGTCTGGTGAGATTCTTGCCCTGCATGCTGTGCCCAACAAGAAGGAGCAATGTTTGAGTCCCTATTGTATGTACACAAAGCCAGCACGTTGTCTGCAAGTGGGACATTCGGGCTTGGAGGGTAATTCTGGAATATGTTTTTTTCCTCAGGATATTTCTGAAGTGCAGTCACTAGAAAGTGTCATGTAGGAGCCACCCTCACTTGTTGAAAACTTGGTAGAATGTCTGTACAATATTATGGTCATCAAACTATGTCTGAACCTAATTGGTCGCATGTGGGATTAATTACTTTAATATAAAGAACTGTATGCACTGAAGACCTGCCAGAGGTTGTGGGGAAGATCAAAGAAGGTCAGATAAAAGGCCAAATGTAGGTTTAGTAAGAGCAATTGTAAATTGTAATTCCTTCAGTAGAAGGACTCTTGCCAGTTCCAGGCTGAAGCTGTGATCCTTAGGATATAGGCCTAGACAGAGCCTGCCCTTGACAGCCATGTCCATCCTCTCATGGAAATATTATGGCCCAGGAAGCTGCATGATTTCATCTTCATCTGGGGCCAATAATTCAGTGTGATGAGCTCAAAATGCTTCAGTCCTCTGGGAAGTAAAAATCTCTCTTGAGAAATTTATAAATTAAGTGTCTTAAACTATTGTCAGAAACTCCATAAAAGCGTCAGGAAAGAGGCACCAACCTTCCTGGTAACACTACCATTCCCCCATCTCCCAAAAGACCATAACCACTGCAAAGCTGTTACCATCACGTTGTGCCCACACACAACAGCCCCACTCAAAGGCCAGGAATTCACTGCATTGTAAAGAGGAACCATTGCAGTTCAATACCAAGCTTCCATGGTGCAGAGCCCTCAGTGCCTTGCACAGGACCTCACTTATCTCCAGAGCCCACTAGCATGGAGCTATAGGGCACAGCAGGGCTGCACATTACTTGGGCAAGGACTTATACAAGATCCAAAAAACTACTTCAAGGCTCGGTCTGTGTGATGAGAGATGCAAGACAGAGCTTATTGAACACAAGATGTTGCCATTAGGCACACACGAGGCAAAGGATCAACTTTGACACTTGAGCTTCATTTAAATTTTTGCTGCCATAGCTACAATGGTCAGGAAGAGAAAGGCAGTGCACCTCGGAGCAACAGAGCTATGCTGGCAAACAGCCTGATGTGAATAGCCAGGTCTCCTTTGTGTTGTGCATCCCTCCAGCAGACTGGGGATGATTGCACAGGAACCCTCTCCAGCATGAACCTCTCCTTTCCAGATTGGCATCTTCTGGCTTCCAGGGGGTCCCTAACCAAGACAAGGCAAGGAAGAGGGCCCATACTGAAAACTGGAGTGGCACTGGGCACTCTCGTGAGGGAATTTACCTGCACCTCTTCTTGACTGCAGTTCCCAGTGAGGCTGCAAAGGCACAAGAACAAGATGCAAAAGCAAAATCTTGCCAGATGCAAAAGCAGAATCTTGCCAGACATGAGGTTTGATCTGTACCAGATTCCCAAATATCTTTACAGTTCTTCCCATCTGTGTCTGGGCGTTTTAGGACTGGTCTTCCCTGATGGGATCTGGACGAATTATCCTATTCTATTATATGTACAAGGAACTCTTGAGATATGCCTAAACACAAGCCCTTTAATTATGGTATGTTAGCAAATTAGGACAAAGTGAGTGAAGGTATTAGATGAGGCTGCAATTGCACACTTGCTTTCTGCTGCTGCCTGGTTGTAGAGGGCACTGACACAAAGTGAAAAGCTTGGCAGCACACGAGAAGGGCACCTGGCTGGTACAGTGTCTATGTCCTTACTCGAAGCCCCTCAAGGTTCTGAGAGATAAAGGTTAGATGGACTTGAGCCATTTAAGCACAAGGACACCTGACTGAAATAATGAGCACATTTGAAAGCCTTTTATTTCCTTAAATAACAGTGTGTATTTAGGCACCTCTAAAAGGGCTGTGCTTACTTGGCACTCACCAGCCTCCCGTGGCTCATTAAGGGCCTGCCTGGACTCATGGCAGAAGCCAGGACTGGTGTTGAGCACTCCAGAAATTCCTCTCCAGCTCCAGTTCTGTTTGTTTTATTATCTTTGCAGAGCAAGTCATCTAGAAGTCACTTTCTGAAGGGCCCCATACTAAAAACACCAAACACTCCGTGGCCTTAAGTAGTGACTCAAAGCGGTGTTATTTTTCCCCAGGATGTTTGGGGAAGTCAAGGCACTGTGTCTGGAGTGTCCCTGTGACCTGTGCTTGTGACTTTGAATGGCTTCAAATGGCTTTGACCTCAGCACAGGGCAGAGATGGCAGTGCCTCCAAAGTGCTGAGAGAGAACAGAATCCATGGGTTTGCCATTCCTTTGATTAATTAGCATTTCACTAATTAGTACTTATTTAGCAAATGAATGCCATTATTAGCTTGATTAGGACTAGAATGAAGGGGAAGGTGTGGGATATTGAGGAGCCTGCTCTGGTTTAAGTGAGGAGCTGCAGTCCCGCAGGGATGGAAGGTGCAGCTCAGGACTCTGATGGAGCTGGCCAGGAGGGGTGGGCAGGCTGCCTGTGTCTGTGCAGAAGGCAGATCCTCTCACCAGATCCCCAAGGCAGTGTGCTTCAGGCTGCCAGCCCTCTGCTGCAGGCAGGGGTCACGATGGACTGATGTTCATGTACAGCCTACTGAGGCTCGCAGAAATCTGCTGGAGAGGAGGAGACTATTGCTGTTGCTGGTGGGAATAGTGGACCCTGAGCCATTATCATGAGGCTTTTGACAGTCCCCTTGCATATGAGCAATGTGCAAGACAGGCACCTTCAGAGACTGTCACAGCACCTGCAGAGTGTCCCAGTGACATTCATCCTTTCCAGCTTCTACCTGCTGCCTTCAAATCCCTGCACCCAGCCTGTCTGTGTCCTTGACACAACCACTAGGGTCCTCCCCAACTCCCAGGGGAGAAATTTAAGTACAATAAGCAATTTTGTAATGGCTTCTCATTGTCATGCTGCCTGGTTAGAAAAGAGGGTAAAATCTCTACACAGGAACCCGGACAAATGCCGTCCAAAATATGACCATGGAAACCTGCCTGTGTGCTGGGGTGCTGTGGGCACCAAGCAAGGGAGCTGAGCACTGATATGGCACCCTGGTACTGCTGCTCATGGGGTGGCTCAGGCCTCTCCAAGAGATACAGCTCATCCAGTGCCACTGAATCAAGTCAACTCCTATTGAGCAAATTTTACTGCTTTCATCACAAAATATTACTGCAACTAAGAGCTGTTCAGCTGATGCTGCATGTATCTCATGGACTGCTGCAAAGTCCAGCTAAATTAAGAAATTGTGAGCTCAGTTGTGGTCCAGAGGAAGCAGCAATTACGTATCTATTGTCTGATTGCTGCTTTTTTTGCAGCAGCAGGCATGGCTCCTTGACATTAGGCCTATGGAATCTGCCCATTATTAGTAGTTTTAAATGGTCAAAAGGTTACAGCAGTAAGGAATGTTAGCAAAAAATGTCTCTATGGAGTTTAAACAACCAGTATTTTAGGCAGGGCTTGGTGGGTTACTGTCCCTGCACAAACAACTAGAATGTGAGAGTCTGGGCTGGGAAATACTTAAACTGTTTGGAAAAACTTGTTTTGTGCAGCTTGAGAGTGTCCCTGGAGGCTGTGGCCCAATGCCATGACTCCTGGTAAAGGCTGGGCTGCAGTAACAATGAAGCTTTTATGGGGAAGCTGGAGAACAATCAGAAACTTTTTGGTCCCAAGGGATTATGGGGAGGGGAGTTCCTGGGTTCATGATGTCTGGCACATTATGCACATTTCCACCAGGATTTGGGGTGTTCTATGGCACGCAAGGTATGCAAATTGCTAAATGTGTTTTCAATTTTGCTGTGTTGTGCTGTCTTTCTTGGTGATCATTTTCTCTTCAGTGTAGCCAGAAGACAAGATGGGTTTGTAGCACAAGAGGAGAAGTGTATTTGTCTCCCAAGCAGTATTGACCCATGAAGAGCTTGTCTCTGATTCTCCAGCATGCTCCTGTCTGGGTGGCTGCAGGCTATCCACAAATTAAACTTCCTCTAGGACAAAGTGTCCCGAACAGAAAGGCATCTTCGATGGACCTTCTTACCAGAGTGATCAGAAAAGTGTACATAGAAACTCATTCCTTATTGCTATGGCTTTTCATTTGCATGCTATAGCAGATGTCAACAAGGGGTCTGGTAAGTCACTGAAGTATCAACTCCATCAGTGCTACAGCTGTAATTCAGATTTTCTTCAAAGACATCACACTGCTGGTAATTAATTTGAGGGCTTTGTTACAAAAATGAAGGCATTTCCTGATAGACATAGACTTTCATTAGTAATGGTGTTAGCTGCTGGAAAACACAGGGCAGGAGGAACCCTAAAGCCACAGGAGAAGTTCAGCCTGAGGGCTGAACTGCCACTAAACATCCATTCCAGCATCTGGTTTAGAAACATTAAACTGACCCAATGCCCACTGCAATCTATGAAATGATTCCTGTAGATTTCAGTAGACCTTGGAAAGAAGCATGCAGAGGCTGAGGAGCAGGTAGCCCAGCCTGCAGGAGCAATTAGCTCCCTGGGAGCTTGCAGTGGGGCCATGGCCATGCCCTGTGCCCTGCACATACATGCCAGGACAACAGAGGGCTGGGCAAACCCTTGTTTGCCTGGGCAAGGGATATGAGCCTGGGAGTGAAGAGCTTGGAAGTGAATATTTTGTTTTTAGATTGCAGAAATGTGGGTAAGATGAGACTGCCAAAGATTGTAGGATTCAGTGTGTTTTATTGCTGCTTTCTTTCCTTTCTCTGGACTCTCAAGGACGTGGACCAGTGACAAGCAGGCTGTCTTGCTCATTGGGTTCCCCCGCCAGGGTCCCCTTGTCCCCACCTTGTGCATCTTCCCCCATCGTTTGCTGAGGTTTAACCTCAGGCCTGCTTCCAGTTTGGAAATACTCAATGGCCCTTAATGACAGCAGCACGAGCAAAACCCTATAAAGGGAAGATTTGTGATTTACATGGGGTTAATTACCACATCAAGCATGTTTATTCACTTCTCTAATAAATTCTTAAGACAGGAACAAGTACTAGCTTGACCAGATTCATCTGTGCATATATTGTTCTTGTAGCCATTTTTTGCAAATCTGTATGTGCAGGGTAGCAAGAGGCAAGGGATGCCCATTATTTAGGCAGTAACTCATGAGCTGTGTGCTTTTCTGCCTGAAATGGCATTTACTTCAGATCTGGTGCAAAACTGACTTTATCAATACTTTTGCTGCCTCTTTTTTTTTTTTTTTTTAAACTCTTTTTAAAGAAACTAGTAGATCATAAATGTGTATTAACTACAGTAGTGTGGACTATTACTCTGACATCCACTTGCCATGGCGGAATGTGAGGTCTATTTCTGTTTCTAAGAAACTAATAAGACCTGATCACTACATTCATGAGATTAAAAATCTGCAGTGGCAGGTGCTGGTGCAAGTCCAGGATCTGTGGTGTGAAGCTGTGCTTCTGTGAGAGTCCTACAAAGTTTGTCATTTAGTTGCATATTACTAATGATGAATCAATTTGAATTAATAGCCTGGTTTAATCAGTCTGATTTACTGCTATAGAGAGGTGGCCTCTGGTTTTACATGATGGATCACTTGAATATCTCTATGGGGACCATACTGCCTCTGATTCAATTGCATTCTGATACACAACAGTGGCAAAGAGGTTTTCCTCAGCTGTTGGTTCAAGTGTAGCTTTAGTCACCTTCTAGGTTTTCAGTGGCCACACATGCTTAAGGTTAACTGCAGTGTTCCTGATTTCCTAGGAAAGTACTTGCAATGGCTCAGCACTGTGCTGGATGGGGACCCCTGCCATTCCTTAGGAATTTGTGACAGTCAGAACATTTTGTACAACGCAGAAGATTTTGTCACCTTCAGTTGAAGGAAGCTGTTTGTGTTAATGCTTAAAGGAAATGTGAGACAAGGCAAGCTCTTTACTTTAGAACACACATTGTGCCATTGATGTGGACAGTACAGTAAATATAAAAAACAAAGAATCCACTGTGGTATTTACCCTCACTGCAAATGCATTAGCAAAATAGGATTATTTGAAATCAAATAAAATAGTATTGCTTTTAGGCAGAAATCCTGGGTGTTCAGTGAAGTGTGCTCCTCAGCTTTTTTGCCATTTATCAACCCCAACACATTCCTCCCCAATTTTTTTTTTATGCCTTCCATTAATAGTTAAGAAAAACCTAGGGAAAACAAACACTCTATTTCTGATTGTTTATTCACCAGTCTCTTAGGAACCATAATTACGTCTCCCAGGAATTGTGTTTTATCATACTGTATATCTTAAAGAGCCACTTTAGGTAAAATAACAAGGAGTGCCTTATGAAGGAAAATTGGATTAATTTTAAGACTTTTTTAACCCTCTGAAGAATGGTTCTTTGTTTACTTCTTTAGTGCATGTGGCAACTTGCCCAAGTAAATACTATGCTGCATAAATACCAGAGATTGGTATTTATGATATTACATAAACATACTCTGAATAATGAGTCATTGTAACAGTGAAGAAGAACATGAGCAATATATATTGCAGTCAATTCCTCATCACAGTATTAAGCGGCACTGAAGCAATATAGTACCGAATGACACTGAGAGTGGAGAAGAAAGGACCTATAGCACTGTTTAGCACATTAGAGTTTACTAAACAAAACAGAAACAGTCAAAACAGGAATATGATGAGGGTAAGAAACACAGCAGGTGGGTCATCAATATGCAGGGGTGAGGAATCAGTGGTTAGGTATATTTTGGGGTTGATTGGCAGAAGGCTTATTGCTCTTTAAGCTAAAGTACCTCATGCTGCTGTCACAAGGAGCTGAGCCCTCAGGGTTCATGCTCCTGACCCACAGTGATATAGGTCTGCTTATGGCAATAGGATGTTGATACCAGTTTTTCACTCATGGAGCCACCTTTCAATTACTGGAGTCTTAGTTTGTCCACCTATAATTTTACTAAATATTTACCTGCACTTCAGCAAAATTCTGTGTGTGCAAGGATTTGTGTGAACAGAAGTGTCACCGTGCCACAGTTTGCATTACTGCCAAATGATCTGGCTCCTCTGCTGCATGGGGTTCATACCTGAAAAATCAAAACCCTAAAGGCAAGATGTGTGTGCCAAACCTTCTCTTTTAAAGCCAGCATTAACAAACTTTATTTTTCAAATCCATGTTGTAGTATGTCTTATCCAAATAGAAAAAAAACCCAAGCAGAAATACAAACATCCAAATCCTCAAAGGTCCACTGAATCCGCTCTTTCAAAAGGATGATAAAAATTGCCACCCATAATAAAGCACCAGCCTAAAAGCACGATTTAAAAAAAAATTCCTTCTTCCCTGGAGCAGTCACAGCCCTTGAGGAACAGCAGATAACTCCCAAAGGCAGTGCATTTCCACAAAGTAGGTGGTTGATCCTCCTAAAATCCAGAAGTTTGGGGGTGCACTATGCTGGGTGCACCTCCCTCCCTGAGTGTAGGTTTGCACATTGTGAAAGAGGGGTGGCTCCTTGTGTTTGCTGTGGTTGCTGTCAACAATAGGCATTTCCTGGTGTGAATAAAGGGATGAATTGAGGGATACCCCTGCTCCCCCTCCTCTCACCTGAGAAGATAATATTGGGTATCTCTAGTGGCCTAGCAGAGTTCATGGGTTTATGGAAACCTCTGGATTGCTACATGGTTAGTAGCTGTTTATTGTGGTTGTTAAACTGAACCTTATTCCTCTAATTTTTCTCCTGGTTTTACTTCTTTAGTCAAACACACTGGGTTTTAATAGAGCTGTTTTTTGTGATGTTGTTCTGGGTGCCACGAGCTGTTCCATCTCATACACAAGGCCCTACCAGATGAGTGGAACAGTCATTGACTTTTTTTTTCCCTTGTGGTTTACAGCTTTTGTACAAAATAGGACGTGACACAGATGATGGGAGAATAGAAGGCTACTGGTCTGCAAGGAGCAATGTTTAGAGGATGTGTTCTGGGCCGGGACCCAAATGCATGGCAAGATTTGACAAGGCATTGCTAGCAAGTCTGGGAATGGCTGGGATGCCCTCTGTGCCATTCTGGATGACAGAAGATTTATGCCTGGGCCACTTGCAGGCAGCTGCCTGAAGCACTGCAGGTCCAGGCAGAAAGTTACACCTTCAAGGTTTGTCTATATTTCCCTGAAAAAAAATGAAGCAGTAAAGTATACTAGCAGAGTTGAGAGAACAAGAAATATGGTCAAATTTCAAATTCAATCACAGTTCCGTTTTTTATTTTAGTATTATTAAATCAACAGCACTGCCCAGAGCCTTCAGTTTCATGGTGTGGGATGTTCTTCAAACATATACTGGGATATTGTGCCAAGACATGCCCTCTTTGTTTGGATTTTGAAGCCATGTCTTAACTATCAGTTATCTCAAAACACATACTGAGACCTGTCCCAGGCCACTTTAATCTGAATTCTTTCCTCATGTTGCTTAGGGTCATCTGTTCTCAGTTCCTGGCAGCCTGGGTGATGAGATGGCAGACTGAGATCAGCACCAAATCCTAGTAACAAACAAGTCCCATCCAAGCCCCAGAGAAATCAGTGGGAAGGCTTGAGTGGACAGCTGTCATTTTGACTCAGTTCTAGAGATACTAGGAAAATAACAAAGGGGACAGAAATAAATAGCTTGGTCAACTTTGGGGGGTTATTCCTCCTGTCTTTTAAAAGGAATAAATATATGGCCTCTGTTAGAAATTTATCTGAGAAGTTCTTTGTTTTCCCAGTCAGCTGTGTCATAACAACGTGCCTGTGTGATGAAGGCAGAGTTTACAGGTTTAAAACTTCTTTTTCAGTATAGTTCATTACAAGGAACAATCTTCTCTCTAACAGGCTGGTGTGCTTGGCACAAAAGCATTCACACACTTAGCGTAAGTATGAGGGTCACACTAACAAAGAATGATAGCACTGCTTACATAGTTAAATTGTTTATTTATTCATTTAAATGTATGCAGATCTGAAGCAGCTCCCAAACCTCTGATTAGTTTAACTTTTAGTCTGTTCTGTCTTGTTCTTTAGTTTTGCACCAAAGGATGCAGACACCAATTCACTGACAATTGCTTTGGAAACACAGCCCTCTGTAGTACCTACTGGAGAAGAAAACAGGCAAGAGACTGCTGATCATTATTTCTGCATGAGTAAACTGCACACCCAGGATCTCAGCACTCACTGTGCCTGTAGAAATGCACACGAAAAATACTGTTCCAGGCAAAATGTATATATATGGGCCTAGTCCAGAGGCAGGACTTACAATTCCTTTTAGATTTTACCCTTTTCAGAAGTTCAGCTGTCTAAACAAGGCCATTATGTTTTGGCTCCTTGCCCCAGCTATTGCTGCACGAGTGAGTATCCGTGTGATTGCAGAACAGAGAGAAGAATGATGCAAACTCAGCATATAACATTTGTTGAAATGGCTTAGAAGAGGATCTTATAACTTGAAGATGGTACCATGGCTCCTCAGTGGTCCTGCTTCCCTCTGCCATTCCCCACATATGCAAACAAAGCAAATTCTGTCTCCCAGTTTCACTCATTGTTGTTTGTACAACAGTTGGCATTTTTCAGACATCTTTGCTGTTATTTTTCAAGGACCTTTTCTGTTATTTTAGTTTATTTTGAAAGCAAAAAGATAAATAAATCTGAAAACCATACATGGTCAAGTGTTAATTGAAGTTTTCTGACAGGCAGGAAGTTGGCATCCAGTTACCAAAGCAAGAGACTTGTTGCTTTTCTTGGCCACTTCAATATCAGATTTTGGGGGTCCTGAAAAATATAACTCCTGTATACAAGAAAATATGTCTCCCCTGTATCTCAGCTATCCTAAGAATGGTTCATATTAAGGATTTTCTACTCCACAGATAATGTTTGTTTAAAAAATATTTAAAGATTCTCACATCAAAATGATGCATGGACCACATCCACAAATATATTACATTAAGACAAGACATATAGATATGGATGTATTTAGACAGGGAAAAATGCAAAATTATTTAATTGAATTTTGTACAGTTCTGTGTAGAGTTAAACCTCATTAAAATTAAAAATTGCATTTAATTCTACAGTTCATTAAATCACAAGCAAGGCACACTCTGCCAGCACCTGAGGAGCTGAGAACTGCCCCAGACAGAAGGTGGTGGCTGCAGAGGAAGTGCTGGTAAGTCAGAGGGCACTGAGCCTGGAAAATGTTCCTGTATGACCACGGGCCCACATCAGATCTTTACCCAAATGTATGGAAACTCCATCCTTCCCTACAGTCAGAGGGCAGGAGTGTCACCATTCCTGCCACCCACTGCCTGAGAGCAAGAAGGGGCAGGGATGGGCCAACATTCAGGTTTTGTAGTGGCATCACCCAGTTGTCAGCTGCCCTATTCCAGCTGGGACAGGAGCCACTGATCCACAAGCAATTCCATGCTCTGCATCCCCCTGCTCTTGCTGCTCTGGAACATCCAGCAGTCCAGGGCTCCTCATCCATTCTCATCCCCCACAGCTCACTGAGAACATTTGGCCTTGGTTTTGCACCTCTGTGGACTCTTGACTCCTTCTCTTTCAGCCACATATCTGCTTGGACATGGCAGTGGCTCAGACTCACTGCAGGTGAAAAAAAAAACCGCACAAGACAAGCTCACTGAGAACAGGCAGACCGATGATTATTTGTCTGTTATATTTAAGTATTTCACTTTTCCTGGTATTCCTTCTAATTGCTGGGCTGTGGTAGGATTGTGCTCTTGAATTTTTAAACAGAAATATGCTGAAAACTTTTCTATTTCACCCAATGCTGTGCAGTCTGTCCTTTCTTACGCAGATGTCTGTGAAATTACTTATGTACGTTTTAGCATAAGACCTTTAGACTATATATGAATGTTTATTTTCCCATTCCACAGAAGCTTCTGTTTCTCTGCATTATTAATGATTTGCCCCATCTCTGTGATGCAGCTCACCTGTCCAACTTCAATTCATGATAAACAATTTACTGAAGAGAAGCTTAGTACCAGTACAAAAGGTACTCAGCTACTTGGTAGCTCTAGAAGAGGTGGGTGCCAGAGGTGTCTAAGAGCAGCCACAGATAATAAACTGCGTAATAAGCTGGATAATAAATTACAGTGATGTCCTGGATAGCTGATACAGTTGATATTGCTGAAAATAGCAGGACCTCCAGCCTTTGGACAGCAGTTAGATGCTTCATCATGCAATGCCACAAGTATCAGTGCATTTAAGGACAACATAGTATAATCAGGTACATTATTCACAGAATATTTTCTATAAAATCGGTAGTTTATTCTAGGAAAAAAAATCTCAGTGTTCTTGTCAGATACCTCCAAGTGAATCACTAGTCATTCTTGCTCACTGATGAGATCAATTGATTTTTCCATACCAGCAAATGCTTTAAACTCAACCTGTGGTCTGAAGAAAACAGGCAGTGTATGCTCCTTCAATTTCATCAGTGTGCTAATAAAGATTCTGCAATTGGATCTTACCTGACAAGATGATTAATTGCATTGCTGCACAAGTGTAAACAGAATTCAGATCCATCTCCCATCCCTGCATTTGGCTCTCCGTGTAGTGAAGGTGTTTTGGTTTGTTGGTTAAAAGTGTGCATCCTGAAACTGGATCTGTTGATCAAATTCCATTTTTCACACTTTTGTAACCTTAACTACCTTTTTTTAAGAAAACTGAGATCAGCCTCATTGATGATATTATATGAGTCAGAGACATGTCAGAGACTAGAAGGGTGACAGCTGTTCTCCTGCAACCACAGGCACTCAACTAGGATTATTTATGTGCCATCGACAATGGAACATGCTCAGACTTGAAGGACTAGTGCTGACCTTCCCTTGCTAGCTAATCATTTATACACTCCTTGTTTTGAGTGCTGCACCTTAAGGTTTCTCATGACTCACTTTCTCTCTGCAGTGAACAAATAAGTGCTGAAGGACACTGAACACTTCCAAGTGTGTAACCTGTCCCTTCAGACTCTCAGCAGCAGGAGGTCTCCAGGCAGCAGTGCTATTTATTGTGGTGTGGCCTCAGAGAAACAGGACTTAGCTGAGAGGTTGGTGGTGTTCTGGTTGTTTTAGGCTTCTCCTGATGAATGTCAATGCGATACTCTCACAGGTGCTATGAGGAAGGGATAAAGTTCCTCTGCATTTTGGAGACAGGGACATTTATAGTTCTCCCTCCAAACAGGGAACGCCAAATATTCAGATAGATTACCTTGACCATAGCCCAATGCTTATTGAAGCAAAATGAAACCTGATTATATCTCATAGGGATGTGTATATATAATATAAAATATATATGACATATATAATATCTACAACATAATGAACGATTTGTTATTGTATATTTGCAGTTCTACCTTAGCTATACATTATACATTAGGTGGGTATATATGTAGGTATACCCATCTGTCCATATATACAGGTGCATATATGTGTGTGTTTATAAACACACCTCTTTTAAACCATTTTTCTTCATTATATCTGGCTGAGTGTTCTTAAGGTGACTCACTGAATGGGCACTGGCAGACATTTTTTGTATCTGAAGGGAACCTTGAATCGAGGAGAACTATTTCTGGGTTGTTCAGATCAAAAGACACTCAGCTGCCAGGGATGCTGTGGGTCACTCTTATCCTCTCTGCAGTGACTGGTCCATTTGCTGAGTGGGGGTTCTCATGCTGACATCCTCAATTCCCTCACACTGCTTTTGGGAGAAATAAGCAGTAAGTAGTTGCAATTGCTTTGATCATACAAAGAGTGTACAATGGTGAATATTAATAATATGTTATGGAATATAGCAATAATGGAAAAGAATATTGCCATTAGTAAGACATACAGCAGTTCACAAGCAAGCCAATAAGTTTGAGAAACTTAGTGGAAGCAGAGATGAGAGGATGTAGGTACAAGAGCGTGCAAGGAAACTCCATCTTGCCTTTGTCCTTCCCTTGTGTAGCTCTTCCCCAGGAAGCCTTGCAGGGAAGCAATGGGTGGGAAGGCTTCGTCCAAAGAGAGAGCTTATCTGCCTGGGGCAGGGTTAGTTTGGCTGTGAAGTCAGAGGTAGAGAAGGGAGGAACATCTTTTGGTTTACATGCAGCAGAGGTTGTGGGGCTGGCGCTTAATTCTCGGGGCTTGCAATAGGCCTGAATGGGTGGGGAACACATCAAAATGTCATCGCAAAGAAGAAGGGAGATTGATCTGACATGCAAAGAGCACTGCTGCCCTCGTGGTCCTTGGGTGAGACACAGCTAATGGGATGGAGCTTCACCACAGCAGTCACAGGGGAGCAGTGTGAGAGGCAGGGCACTATGGGTTGGTCCAGTGTGAGGGAGTAACTTAATCTGCAGGGCTGTGATGCAGAGAAGGATGTGGTTCTTTTAATTCCTTCCCCGTGTCCCATTGTTTCCTTTCCAGGCACACACAGAATCTTCCTCTGCCCCTCCCAGCTCAGCTTTTCTCCTCTCTTTGGCTTTTTGTCCTTTCTCTGTTTTAGAGCCAAGCTCATCAGTACCCACGCCCAGTGCAGTGGGGACTTTCCCACATTGAGTTAAATTTGCCTTTTTTTGGCTATTTCTCCCTATCTGGGACCCATATGTTGACTAAAACAATTGTAAATGGGGTTAGTTCACGACTTTGGCATGGGGCAGCAGGAGGCAGGGCCAGAAATGTGTTCCTCAGAAAAGGTTGTATTTCACAGTTGTGCCCATTAGTTGTGCTGGGTGGACTCACTTTCATGAGTTTACAGTGTGTGATCACAGCACAAAGCTGCACATTGGAGCCCAGGTTATGTCTCCTCCCTACAGGAAGGTGCTAGAAGGGCCTGGGAGTCACGAGCACACAGTCAGATCTTGCCTGCCTGGAATATAAAGGACATGACCTGTCCTGCCATCAGCTTTTAGAGCCAAGCTATCCCTGGCTTCAGAGGACGCTTTATGTGTGTGTAAGGAACCATGGCAAGGTCAGGGCTAGATTGCTTCACATCACCAAAATATGAATTCATAGGTTCATCCTAGAGCAAGGGTTGTGCAACGAAACTAAGTGGAATAATATAAAAGCTGGGAACTGGAACGCACTGCAATATTACTGGAAGAAGTACACCGACAGCCTCACAGGAAAATGACACACAAATTAATGCAGTCAAATTAATCAGAGATTTTTTTTTTTAATCACAGACATGAGCTGTCAGCTTTCCTTTGCACGCTAAAGATACCACCTGTGACACTGTGAGGTGCACTGAAGAACTAAGTATTTTAATGGAAGTTCCCAGGCGACCTGCCAGTGCTCTGCAAACAGATAAATTTATGGTCTTTCAGGTACAAACAGGCACAATTTGTGGTCTGGAGAAGGATGTGGTTCTTTCCATTCGTTCTCCCTGTCCCCTTCTAAGCCTTCCAAAGCACATACGAGCATGGCCCAGCAATGTAAATGTCCTGGGTCTGGTAACCTGGGACACTCAAGGTTACTTGAGTTCCTCCAGCAAAAATAACTAAAATCTCCACAAGCACAAGCTATTAATCATTCTGCAAAATACGATGTTGGCTTCACTAGTATAACTCAAGACGTCCAGCAACTGTATGCCTTATTTCTGCTACTGAATCTGTGCTCTCTTGTTACTTACAATAATTTAAAACTCTGTAAACATGGAACAGTTTGTAAACTGGGAAAATTCCTCTCTTGAAATTGGAAATGTATTTTCCCATACTGATCTTGCACCAAAATAAACAGTGTTCACCCTGGAAATGGACCTGATTCTAAGTTCTTGTGCTATGCTGAAAAAATACGTCTCTCCAGATGGGTGCAGACAACCTGAACTTGCTTTGCTGGTGCTCTGTGATGTTTGGATGTGCTCCACAGCCGAGTTCCACAGCACCACACTCACAGGAACACCAGGCAACTGGAGAATAACATTCATCACAAACCTGCTTGGGTCTCACAGTGCTGAGCATGACTGCTCTGTGGGCTGGGGGTACGTGTGACGATACGACCATGCTCAGGTGTGCAAAGCCAGCTGACATCCATGTTGCAATATTAGAAAAATTAAAAATTAAAGGCACATGTCCAAAGTGTGCTGGAATGGGTGTGACAAATTGACAAACGAAGTGATTTCTAATGAAGAAGTGATTTATAACTCTGCTATTTTGACTGTTTTCTGTCAGCTCAGAGAGAATAATTTGTGGTGTCCATATTGGGCCCCCAGTTCATGGCATTATTGCTCAGGGACTGTAAACAGGGTAAGTTTGGCTACTATCTAGATTTTCTACCAGTAGTAATAATATAAACCCTCTGTGTACCAGGGAGGGAGAAAGGAAGATGTGGAAACTGCTGCATTCACCATAATATTTATGAAATCTTGTGCTTAGTTACTTCACTTCCTGCTTGGTAATATGCTTTGTTTGCTTCCTCCATTCAAGGGTCTTAAAATGCCTCATAGTAATTTGCTGAAGAGCAGTAATATTTTTATAAGTTCAACTGATAGACAAACTGATATTTAAATAAACAAACATATATGAGGCCACAAAGATCTGTCTCCATTCTAAAATAATCTGCAACAGAAGCAGCAATTTTCAATGCTAAATATGGGCTAAGTGCTACTGTGAGTTCAGGTAACTGGTGCAAGGTCCTTTGCTTCTCCAAGGGTAGCAGAGCAGCAGCTAGTGTCCCATTGCTGCTCCAGCAACGCAGGCTGAAGCACTGAGGGGTGCTTTGGCTCTCCTAAGGTTAGGTGCCAGTTCTGAGAGACTAAGAAAGCCTTGATCCAGGGCTCCCAGTTTTTACTAAGGAAAATCACATTTTCCTTCCCGTGGCCAGTATTGTCTCAGAAGTAGTTTTGATTGCTGTCCTATAAAGCCTTTTTCTGCCTTGGCGATGTTAATGTTGGCATATAGGTGTTTTCAACCTTCTCCAGAAAAGTTGCTCTGAAAAGGAAATTAAGTAGGGAAGATTTTCTATGGTTTTAAAAATCCAGCACTTCAATACCCATCCTCTAAGAAATGCTTTGTGATCCAAAGTATTGTTGCCTGTCATTGCACTGGCAATTTGTCCTTTGCCAAAGCCTTTCCATATTTCTTCCTAGGATATTAACACAAATATAATCATCAGTTGAAGCACCTAGTGAGATAAAACTTGTTTCTAAAGGTTGGCTGGAAGGGACATCAAGTTATTTATCTTGCATTTGTAGCAGGGTTTTTTTAAGCATTAATAATTATCCAGGTTATTGGTTTTGCCTCCCTTCCAATAATAAAGACAAAATCTGGAACTGTTTCACAGTGGTCTTGGAAGAACAAGAATGGGATGTCTTGTTCCCTGTGTAGGATTCATTCTAAATTCATTGTTACTTCCAGACAAGTCTTCATCTGGCTGTTTGCCCTGCTGTTTCCCAGCTGTATATTGTTCACACAGAGATGATTTGAGGTAGTTACAAAGTGGCTCAAACTTTACCATCCTCAAGCTGCGTTAATGGAAGTATAAATGACTCTTTTCCCAACCTTCCTGACAGAAGAGCTGCTTGCCATTACCACAGCTGATTGTGTCCTTAAACCAAGGCATTTCCAGAGTCTGATGTCCTCCAAGGTCTCCAGAGCCACAGCTCTGATGGCCAAGGCTGTTGCTTGTTGGTACCAAGCTGATGAAAAGCTACCAGTCATTATTCCTCTGTACAGATGCACCAGAAGTCAGATGTGTCTCCATGGGCCCAACAAAAAATGAGAGTTTTGTGCAGGTGTGTGGCTTGGCAACAGCCACACATCAGAAGTCTCTTTCTAGCATGGCATGGGGTGCCCTCTAAATTCATGGGACACTTGCAGTCCTAGCCAAGATGAGGCTTTTGAGGGGTAGATGCATTTTAGAAATGTGGGTTTCAAATTGTTAGTTATACAACCTTATTACCTGTTATGGACAGTCCTAAAGGACAGGTGGACCCTTCACTGTCACTGCCCTCTCTGAGTACACAGAGCACTAACGTGGCAGGGTCAAGCCTGGGTCACACATGACACTGCCACTGTCACAGTGTCCAAAGCTCTCCCAAGTGGTGGAGCAGGGCTCCCTTGCCCAACCTCTCACTGTGGAGCAGGGAGAACCCACATGTCAATTCAAAGGACATTTTTATTTTTAAGCAACCTTCTGCGGCAGTGGCTGTTACTTGCAAAACAAGCTTTTTCTGTTAGGGATTTTTCCTTGGTAGGTAAGTTAAAGTAATTATGGATGTAGGTGTACAGCTGACTTCTGCATAAGAAAAGAACACATACGAGCTGCTGCAAGCAGGAGGCTGCTCTGTCAGTGCTGCCACCCTGTGCGGCCAGGGCTGGGTCACTTGCAGACTGGCACAGCCCCACCGTCAGCCTCACAGTGGCAGAGCTGTCTGGGGTGCTCTGTGCCAAGCTCAACTCTCTTCAGCCACTGCCAAATCCTCACAGGGCTGGTGTTTTCCTGGTATCATGGCAAGAACCCTTGGGAAGGTGGTCTTGCAGTTCCCAGCAAGCATCTCTGCTGGGCCAGGCATCACCTGGCCACTGCCCTCGGCTGCTGGGCCATTCCTGGCAGAGGTGACTCAGAGGCAGAGAACCCTGGCACAAGCCTGCCCTGAACCACTGCCTAAAGACTCCTGCCTCTGCCCAGCTTGCCCTTCCTGCTGCCTTTCCCTCAGGGTCCTAACTCCCAGCTCTATAAACATAATAACAATAATTATTCTCTCATTGGACACATAGCCATCTTCTTTGTTTGCAGGCTTAGATAAATATCATTCGAATCATGGAGTCTGATTCGTGAGTCAGGACTATGGCAGCCCTCCAAAACCTCCTGTCCATGGAGAGTGTGTTTGTGTGAGAGGGAAAGAGAGTTTCACTGTATGAAGAGTAAGAAACTGGAAGCCAAGTGAATTAAATACAAAGCAGATAATTATGTGTAATTCATTTACTGACTAATGATTGCACCTTGGTATGGAGGTTCATGAATTCATTTGACTCTGCAAGGTTCTCAAAAACAATCTCCCTGCTACAAGATAAAAGCTGGCTGACTTCTTAACAGATGAGTGTTTACATTAGTGTTATTGTAAGATTCTGCCTTTTTGGCTCATTTAATATTTTATCTCATGGCCGTTCACTTTTCCTGGGTTCATCTGGTGTCTCTCTGACAGTTTCAATTGCTCAGTGCTGGTCAAGACTGGGTGTCACTGCAGTCTGAAGACATCGTTCTGCTCCTGAAAGCAATTAGACATGGTTCTTCTCTCCCATCTGCTGCAGCTAAGCCTTGCCATGAAGACTGTGACTTTGGCAGAGAAGCAGCAGGTCACAGCTTCCTCTTCCCCACTACTGGGGTCCCCAGAAAACTGACACTCTTCATGGTGTCACCCAGTTGCCACCATAGTCTGATGCCATTAGCACCTTAGAGCTGAACACCAGCAGGCAGTACCAACCTCCACCTGCTAACACCTGGCTGGATTCAGGTTGAAGACCCAAAGACAAAGCCTTCAATGAGGTGAAAAACCTTGTGCTAGCCCAGTGAAACCCAGCAGCAGTGTCTCAGTGTTGATGTCATTCTCAAGACCGCAGCCTGTGTGACACCACTCGTGCCTGGCACTTCCAGACCCCAGTGCCCTGGGCAAGCAGGACCTGGACACTGCATCTGCAGTTCCAGAGTGGAGGTGCAAACCATGCCAGGCAAAGCCCCATGCCTGAGGGCTCAATCAGTGCTGCCAAAGTGACATTTGTACCAAGTGGCAGAAACAGAAGAGCTTTTGCAGTTGTGCTCCCCATGCAATCCCTATACGTAAGTTGAGCCTCTCTTCCACCCCTCCCCTCCTAGCAAAACTATACACTCATTTAATTGCTCAGGACTTCTGTGATGGTGGTTTGTCAATCAACAGACATTTGACTAGGCCATCATGTAACTGGGAACCATTATTTTATCAGTCAGATTAAGAACTGAGAGCATGAGGGGTAAATGCACAGCATTTGTGCACAAGGTAGAGAGCTACGTCTGCAGGCACGGGAAGAATGTACTCGTCCATGAGGTGCACTTAAAGACTGACTTTGGGAAGGGGATAAAACAAGAATGCCACATTCTTAAGGGAATAATAAGGGAAGGGGGAAGTTATTTGGTAGTTTGAATAGAGACTATTTAATAAATCATGACATGATCACACTGGAAGAGGAAAACCCAGTAAGGGAATTACACATATATACACTTTCTATCATTACTTGCCATCGTGTTTGCTGCAGTGTCACACTGTGAAGCTGAGCTTGTGGCTGCCAGTAAAACAGCTGTAGTGTCTGATGTAACTCCCACTGCTGCAGGAACACACACTTGCAGGTATCTCCTTGGAGCTGCCTCCAGCCTTGGTGCACGAGCTCACTCACAGCAAGCGCTCCCCTGCACGCTGGGCCCTGCAGGTGCTGGCCCTGGCTTTCCCAGCCTCCTGAGCAAGGGACAGAGGTGCTGCTTTCTACATCCATGGCAGCCAGATAATGAAAACAGCAGCAACAAAAAAAAAAAAGTAACTCTCTGCTCTGCTATTTTTGATTTGAGCAATTTGTAATGAGAAAAGCCAAAACCAGCTCATCTCGTTGACATGACTATCACCATTGACTAAAATGCAGTCACCATGCACTTTAATTTTGAGCCTGTGCAATCCTTTTTGCATGAAGATCTGGCAAGCCAGGACAGATTTCAATCTGTGAGATACTTGCAGTGTGATAGTATTTTACCTGTAGGTGGATCTTTAGATACTGAGATGCAGAGCCAATGAGCCTGATTCACTGCTGTGTTACTCCAGTTTTTCAGTGGAATAACACCACTGAATCATCAGTAAAGTTGAAATAACAAATGATAAAATGGGAGCATTGTGTCAAAGTTTGCAGCGAGTGCATGGAAATGACTAGCTCTCTCTTGCAGAACCATTAACTTATATGGAATTTTTCCAGTTTGAAATGTATCAAAAATATGACAATGTGCCTAGGCTAAAGTTTTACATGTCAAAAAAAAAAAAAAAGTCTAATATAACAGCTAGCATGGGGATCTCTCAATATCTCTATGTGGTAAGTAATTTCTTTTTCATTCAGAAGATGATTTTTGAGAAAAGGCCTTAAACAGTTTCTAAGAAGATGCAAATTTTGATGTTGTTCATTTCTATGCACCAGCTGGGCACCATGTGAAGCTTAGAAATAGGACAAGTTAAAAAGAGAGTCCTGTTTTTTTTTTGATTTATGAAAACACTCACTGAGCAGTTGAAAACAACTGAGTAATTGTGAGGTTTTTGTAAGTAATGGTCTGGAAAAGCCAACTGAAGGTAGTAGGCAAGCTTGCAATTAGTATTTCTAATTATAAAGTGTATACATAAAACAATGCAGCATCATAAATAAAGGCCAAATATAAATGATGCAATAGGAACAGTAAAACATCATATAAAGATGGGCAAACAAGCCAGCAAGAGAAATACTTGTAAATTATCCATATTTTTCCAATGATAGCAACAACAATAACAAAAAAAAGATAATAGTGATGCTTTGTTTTATTTTATGGAACTTTTACAGTATCTCTGTCTCAGTGCCACCTGATGCTCCTGCTTCTGTTGTAGACCAGAGTCTGCTGTGGGTGACTCCCAGTCGGGGTGTCAGAGCCAGTACTGAGAGACCACCACCCACTGATGGAGTGGCTCTAGCAGCAGGGTCAGATTAGCGCTGGCATTTGCCTTATCAGTGACTCATGGCCATTGCCATCATGGAAAACAGCTTCCAAATGCCACAGTGTGGGGGCTTGTTGAGTCTGACCCCGCAGGGCTCAGTGAGCCAGAGCTGTGTCAAATTCAAGCTATGGAGCTTGAACAGGGACTAACTGAAGTGCTACCCGGGGGCTGTGATCAATAGGCTGTGGTTTGTTTAGATGCACCCTAAGCTCTGCCAGCCTATGAAATGCTTTATGGGAAATGGGAAACTCCAGGGCTATGGAGCATCCCCACTGCAGCTCTCCTCTGACTGACACCTGTGCACGAGCACAGCAGGATTACGTGCTGCACTCCTCACAGACCTGCTCTCCAAATAAAGCCCTGAACGCAACTAGAGAAGGTGAAGAGACATAATACCTTAGGGAAATGTCTTTATTTATTCTCCTTGGGTGCATATATGGCAATCACCCATTCAGCATGATCCAGGATGTTGAAAACCATTTCATTATGTTCTATAAATAAAGGACTGATGTGGTTCAATTGTATCAATTATGCAATTCTTCTAAGTGATGTAGTCAAGGGTAAATGCAGGCAAAGGGCACTCCCTTTGTATCTATTTCTGCTCTGTGCACTTCTAGTATTTACCTGCTCCTTGTATACCACAGACAGATGAATCTACCCACTTCTATTTACCACTATACCACTGACTCTCCTTTGGTCAGGAGCTTTTCCTATGCACAGATGACACAATGCAATAGAAAATGGAAGTCAAGACACTGCTGAATGTTAGTCTGTTGTGCAAGATATGTGGCTATACAGTAATTTTGAGCAAAGCATCAGGTTTAAATAATGTTTAAACTGACACCATTATTATGCAATATTGTTAATTATGGCTAGGAGAGTATTTGAGGTTAGTTGGTGCTACCTATGTCCATTTTATAATTATACTAAGAAAAGAATGACTAAATCGTGCCCAAGCTAATTGTATCAATTTGATTTTATCCCTCCTCTTCACCATTGTAAGCCACTTGCATTCTGAGCTGTAAGTTTTTTGAGGGGTTTGGGTGCATTTGAGCTAAATACAATGGAGCTCAGCACTGACTGGGCAGCTACTGATACCATTTCATTTTCATAGCAGCACTAACAACAGCAATAACAAGTACAGCTAGTCCAAGTGATAAGTACACCGTAAATGTCACTTTTTTTCCTGTCACTGTTACAGTTACATGCAAGAGGTTTATCCTTATCTACTCCTGTGCTGTGTGTTCTAGGCTGTGCTTGAGCAGGCAGATGATAAAGCTCTGCAGCACAACGTTATGTCCTCCTGGCATGACACCTCCCAAGAGCAGCTGGGGACCTGCAACACCTGGGTGCAGCAGCACACTGTGCCAGCCCTGCTGCCCACTGTGCTGCAGGGTTTCAGTATTCAAGGGATGCTCAGGACAGCTCAGCTGCCCCAGCTGATGGAGATGGGCATCCTAAAGCACAGGCACCCTCCTGCTCTTCAGCTGCCCCAGCTCCCACAGAGCCAGCCCCACATCCTGCGCCGTGCCTGCCACTGGGCCAGTGGCTGTGACATTGTGACATATAAGCTGTCTCATTTGAATGTTACCTGTCAGTGTCAGGAAAAAACAAAACCAACAAAGGAACAACCAAACAAAAACCAAACCACACCAAAAAAACACCAAAAAGAACCACACATAATCTAAAATGAAACCCAAAAAACCCACCAAAACCAAACCAAAAGGAAAAAAATCTCCCAGTGTCAATGGTTTTACCTCAGAAAGGAATTTGGCAACTTGTGGTCTTGTTTGCCTATGACAAAAAGTTGTAGTCTCCCATTGATGCCACTTACGTAAAATAGAACTGCCTGCAAGGCCTGAATGCTGTAATTAACAGGCAGTTTCAGAAATTACTGGGTAATGCTATTTAATAGAAATATTGCCAACTATTGTTGTAAAGACTTGGTTTGTTCCTTTGGTATTAATATAAAATGACTCAACATGGCTTCGTTGGGAAGACATACCTTTGTCTGCTACATATCATTACCTACATTTTTACACTGGTTAAATAACACAGTACAAATTTTGGAATTTAAAGGTATTTCTCAAAACTAACTAGAGGGTCAACAGCCTACTGAACAAATACAGTGCTGGTGATACAACCTGGCCCTTTGCTTGTAACATGGCATTACTGCCCTAGGGCTGCTCCCACGGCAGCCAAGGCAGCTTTTGCCACTGATGGTGTTTAAGCTGTAGCAAGTTTAAAAGTTTTTGTATCAGGCAAATACACTCCTGTAAGCCTGAGCAGCATTTCCCTTGCAGTGTGTACAGTATCACTCAAGAGAATTGATACACCTTCTTGATAATAAACTCTCTGGATCACACTGGAGAATACAGATAAATCTGAGATCTGCTCATGAGATGTATCTGTTGTATCACCTAAGAACATTCTCACTTAGTTCACTTCAGTTGCAATAGTGACCAAAAGGTTATTTGTCAGACCTTGTCACCCAGGAGGTACCAGCTGAAATGTTTCTGTTTGATTGCTAAAGAGTAGAAAGCAACAAATTAATATTGGCAAATTTTAGATGAGGCATGATGTGGATGTTGCACGCCTCAGCCTAATGCCCACCTTCACTTCAGGGAAAGGAGAAACCAGACTTGCAGACACACTAATTGCCTCCTGGTTTGAGAGTTCCCACTCACCTGTTTGGAAATGAACTCCAGAACCTCCTTGCTTTCTATTTACTGCACTGAGAGCCAGTAATATCATAGTGCTTCTAAAGAGTTGTTAATTGCACCCCCAGTACAGCATTTTATGATGCTTTTTAATGTATAGATTTAAAAGAAAAGGCAGTCCATACGGAGATTGACCTTCCTGATACAAGAAGGGGAGGCAAAGTTCTCTCTCTGTTCAACTGGAAGTAGCACAAAGGTGACACTGCTAATGTTTGGGACAGCTCGACAGCATGGGCGTGGCCTGCCAAACCAGGGTCACCTCACTTCAGCTGCAGCACTCTCAAGGGCAAGGATCAGGTAGTGTCAAACAAAAACAGAGTTCCCAAAGTCCTGCGTCTGGCTGCACCCATGGGGAGTCTGAACACACAGGCTGTGCATCCCTTCCGGGGCAAGAGCCAATGCACTCACATTTTTCCTAAGGGCAGGCACTTCTCAGCACACAGGCATTGACACTAGAAACGCTGGTGTCAACACCTTCTGGACACACCTGAAGTAAGCAAGGCAGGGACCCTGACAGCACCAAAGGGATTTGGGTACCCCATCCCACTGGCTGTCAGAAGCATGTGCCATAACAAGCTCTTGGAGAACCCTGTGAAACCCAGACCATGATCTGATGCCAGTTCCAGCCTGCCAAGCTGAAATGCTGGGTAACATTGTGTGTAACCTGCACTGCTCTCGGAGCAGCTGGTGTGCAGTGATCCTGCTCAGGAGAGCACAGTAACTCCCCAGTTCCCTTTGGTAGACCCACATACCTGCCTGTGCATGGTCTCAGAGCCTCAGGACAATAAGGCACCCTAAAACGCTCACAGGTCTGGAGGCTGGGTAGTCCTAGTGCTGGGGTCAGAAACAGAACTGCTGCTGAGCAAACATTCCAGTGTATGGCATGGCTGTCACTAGCCTTATCCCTGCCTCATAAGCAACCTCCCTGCTTGGTGACATGTCACATGCCTGTATCAGATGACATTGATACGACAGTGCTTACAGAGGTTGTGGAGCTGGTATATTAATGCATTGAGTGAATTGATTTCCCCTTCCATTGCTGTCTCTTTTCCCTCCATTGATTGACACATTAAAAGACATGTATCCCCTTGTCCAGGCCCCATGTATCCTTGTATCAGGAGAATCCTTGTCCACTAGCTAGAAACAATGAAGATGTTAATGCAGCTTCTCTTTTGAAGTGTTATTCCATCCTCCCACACACTGTTCTTCTTTGGTAACTACAGTCAGCCATCCCTTAGGACCTACAGTCACTCTGATTCCAACTCACTGATGAACGTACATAAAACCAGATCTTGCTAAAGAGATTGCAGCTCCTGTTCCAGAGTGTGTTTTTGAGCTTGTTTGGATACTATATCTGATCCCTAAATGTAAGCCTTCTTCCTGGGTAAGGACTCTGGGGCTTAGCATTCGCTCTGTGGAACAGGTCACTCATCACAGCTCTCAGCATCAAAGCTTTGAACCTTAGAACCAAGGTAAGGGGAGGCTACCACTGGTCCTGATGAAGTGTTTGGGAACATCCCCCCTGTGGGGATAGGCTCACAGAACCTGAGCCCACCCAGAAAGGCTCCCATGAGCCCACCCAGAAAGGCTCCCAGTCCTTGCAGACTCTGTTATGGTGGAGCACCAGGCTGAGTGGTTGAAGGTGCACCAGGGCCCCTTCCCTTGCTGCTCCTGCCCTCCCTTCCCAGGCAGAGCTCTGCAGTCCAGGGCTGGGGCCCTCTCTACATGCTTGGCCTCGCTTTTAGTACAAATTTCCCACTTCATACCAACAAGCCCCTGCAAGGATGGAAGATGCTGAGCAACCACAGAGCTTGGGGTGGGACACTAGTGCCAAAGAGGTTTCAAAAGGGAGGAAAAGTTGCCTGCTATTGTAACTATAACAGCTCAGCACTGATGCCATAAATAAAAGGAAGTGTGTTGGATGTTTTATTTGCTTGTGTCTAAACTGTTTGGTTAGACTCTGAATAAACCTCTTTTGTCAATTTTATTACCTCTTTGATATAAAAATAAATAACTGTAAACAAAGAAGGAGGGGAGACCTGCCAAGCCAGACTGGTTCAATAGGAATTGCACTGACAAGGGAATAATTTGTCCCAAAGAAAAGGGGATGAAATTACAAGCTTTCAGGATGGCAAAGCACCTACAGTAAGGAGCTGTGTTTTGCACAGGAGGCTCTAGAATTTAAAAGGGGACTCTTCGAAAAGGAAAGAAAAAACCAAAAATGCTATTGCTAAATTCTTTGTACCAGAGCTGCTTTCTAGCTTAATGGGAAGGATGCACGCAAACAGCTGCTGAGGAGTGTGACAGGGTAACAGCAATTAGGAACATTTTAATGATCATAAAAAAATCACAAGGTGGTAACAATGATAACAAGTATTAAGTAACTGAATAAAAAACAGACATCAAGAAATCATGCTTTTACTTTGCAATTAATCTTAGCAGTGAGTTCTAGGCTTACCACTCTGATGCCAACATGGGAACTTCCAGTAGGCAGCAACACATAATTACTGCTGGGTGGAGGTGAATCAACCACTTTCCGTCATGAAGCAAAGGAGAGACCCTCAGACGCCCTGCCAAAGGTGGGTGGGTGGGTGAATAAGAGTGTTACTTTCTTGCTAGACTCCAATCAGGGCACCACACCTTTTGATAGTATCTCTGTAATAAGCAAACAACTTTAAATGATATTGTGTCACTCCAGGAGGTGACCCAGCAAATCAGGTTTCATTAAATGCAGAAGGACTGCAGTGTGCAGGTGCTCACACTTACCTCGGGACCCTGGAATCCTCAGCCTGCTGTGCAGAGGAATCTCAGCTGTGTCTCCTTCATTAGAAATGCACAGCAGCACTGTCACTACACTAACATTCTATTTGCTCTTCTGTGCATCACTCTTAAAAGTCTTCTTTTAAGACTAGTGCTAGTAAGGGGATTACAAGTATAAGTCCATCACAGAATCACCATCACATTAGCATGG
Source organism: Vireo altiloquus (assembly GCA_013396875.1). Taxonomy (NCBI): domain Eukaryota; kingdom Metazoa; phylum Chordata; class Aves; order Passeriformes; family Vireonidae; genus Vireo; species Vireo altiloquus. The sequence continues at coordinate 146,965 of VZRF01004629.1, read as the reverse complement.
ATACAACAAATGATGACAGAATTATGTGTGTTTCTTCCAATTAGCAAGACATGCCTGATGCTGCCTGCCTGAGTGTTCCTATAGAATCGTTACCAGCCACCACTGGGCTGCCTCTTTCCTCAAGTGCAATTCCATGGTCCAGTTTCAGTCAAAAAGAATGTGTCTGCTCTGCCCAGCCTGGTTGTGAAGGTCCCAATGATCCTGCAGGAGCACCTGTGAGGCTGGCCCATCGCTTTACTGGCCAGTGTTTCCAGTTTTGTTTTCCACAGAAAACAGGGGATTCAGGGCATGTTACAGATGCTGGCTTGGCTGGAAGCAGATGCTGTGGCTGCAGCCAGGCCCCTATGGCAGGAATAAGTCTCAAGGCACCAGATGCAGGCCAGCTTGGCACAGTAATATTGGTCCTGCTTGGGCTCCACAGTCAGACCTGGTGGCTTTTCAACCATTCTCTTTCTTACTTTCTCTAGCAGTACCACTGACCTCAGTCTTATTTGTATTCAGATACCACTGAACCAAAGTTACAACTAGTGAAACTCAACTGTTGTCTCTGAATTCAAACCACTATATAGGCCATTATGCAAATGTGGTTTTTGGCAAATGCCTGGCCCTTCCTGTTGACTGAACTACTCATGCTTTCTAGAATGCCTATCCCTAATACTCCATGCAGTTGACCTTACTCTTTCTTCCTGCTTATTTTTTCCTTTATTCCAACTAGTTGAATCCTTGCCAGGGCCAGGACCAGGCATCATCATACTCTACTGTCCAGTGGCCTGGTAGCCTCATTCCTCTGCTCTTCCCATTTCTTCCTTGTAGGGTTCCTGCTCTGAGATAACCCAAAGACCACAGCAACAACAGCAGGAAGATTGTCCTTGGTGGTGGAGCTGGGAAGAAAGGAGGTCCCAGTGGAGAAGAAATAGGAATGTCCTGGTTAGGTTTCTTCTGAGCTTGGCGTGCTCAGCCACACCCTAACAAAAATTTCCTCAACCAACAGCACAGGCTCATGCGGAAGGTCTCACAAATTCAACACCTGTAATCAACCCACTTGTTCTGAAAGGCATTAACGAAAGCAAAGATGAAGATGTCTTCTATAAGATATCCATACATTTTTCCTGGGAATATTATGGAGCAAATCCACAAAGGAGCCATGTCCAGGTACAAGAAGGTAGCTAGTAACAGCCAGTATGGATCTAATGGAGACAACTGTACCTGACTGGTGTGGTTGTCACCTGCACTGGAATGATGTGCTCAGTGGGCAAGGTGGGGGAAACAGTGGATGTTTTCTCTTATTTTGTTTTAGCATGGTCTCTGACATTGCCTCCCGTATGGGCCAATCTAGGATGCATTGCCTGAATGGATGCACCACAAGCTGGCTGAAAAAAGCTCATGGCTATCCTGTAAGCCTTGAAGGATAATAATGGTCAAGAACTGGGCATTTAATTAGTATTAACACATGACATTCTTCAAGTGACAACACTAGGGCCAGTCTTCACCTGCAATCTGGATGACAAAAAATAATGGTTCCTCAGCAAGTCTGTGCAGGACACTGTATTGAGGTTCTATGTCATTATGCTGGAGGACAAGGCAGTCATTCAGGTGTCTTCAGCAACCTGGAAGACAAGCCTGAAAGAAATCTGTTGAAATTCGTCGAGGACAAATGTAAAGTGTGCACCTGACACAAAATAAACCTGTGTGACAGTCAGCATCATGCCTTTGCAGTGCTGATGGGCAATGGCACCCTGGCCTGCTTGAGCCAGGCTCTCTGCAGAGGTGAACAGCACAAGAGCAGAAGAAATTGCAATGGACATAATTTCAAAATAAGAGCAGTTAAACTTGAGCAGGTACCCAGAGAGGTTGGTGAAATCCCCATCCTTGGAGATTTCAAAAATTTAATGGACAAAGCCCTGAGCAGCCTAAGCTAATGCTGAGGTTAGCCCTGCTTTGAGGAGGTTGGTGTACAGCCCTCCAGATGTCTTTTCCAACCAATATTATTTTGTGTCTGTTTTGTTGGGCTTTTTTGTTAGTTTTTATAGCTGTTAACCAGGGAGATTCGTCTGGAGTTAATGATTCTCCAGAAAGAATGGAAGCTGTTACCACCATTGTGGTTACCTGCCAATTATTTATTTATAATATGAATGAATTCTGAGTATGCTTCACAAGTTCAAACAGAGATTTTGTGTTTAATGATCAAAGATATTAACTTTCTCTCTCAGATCTTAAAACTAAGCAGAAAAGAGGTCCTGCCTCCACATAGGAGTCAAATTTGCAAAAACCTCCTCAGTTCAGAGCTAGCAGAAAAAAGATTATTTTCCAGCTTTGTTTTGAATATATGCAGCTCTCAAACATTCTTGTGGTGGCAACTCAACCTGTTGAGAGGCTTTCTAATGAAAACTTTATTTTCGCCTGAAAGGAACACCTGAGATCTTGCCTCCAAACCAAACCTCTGCTTCAGGATTTTCCTCACACCATGATTTGTTTGCTTAGATACCACAGCTCATCTCTACTCCCAAATTGTCCTTGTATAAGGGTGTGGAGCAGCCTGTGATCTCAAAGGTGTGCAGGGGACAACCTTCCAGGTTCGGACACACTCCGCAGAGCAGTACACACAGGCAGCGTGTGTGGGTGCAGAGCAACTCTTCACAGACACACACATACATCCCCTGGCTGGTACCTGCATTCAGCTGCATCCCAGCCAACAGGGATCTGCATTATTTGTGTGCAGCCATTGTCCAGCAGCCCAAGCTGCCAAAAGTTCAGGAAAATAGCTGCTGCCATGACAAAACCACAACCAGAGTTGGTTGCTGAGTCTCAGGAGAGCCATGCTGCAAACACTGAGGCACGGCAGACCATGGCTCCAAACAGCACTGCCTGCGACACCAGGTCACCTGGAAGGGGGGCAGGATATTGAGATATATAGGATATATAGGATATAGAGATCTGCTGGTCTCTGGAGAGACACAGGTCACTCCTGTGAGTCACAGACCCAAACTGCCCCCAGCCCCAAAGGCCCAGACCACCCAGCCCTTTTGTAAGCTCATTGTCCTCAGAACAACAAATCTCAAAAAAGGCACCTGGTTTGTGCATTAAAAATAATACATGCAGATCTCTGCATTAGTTGGGTTTTGTGACACTAACACAAAACCCGGGCCAAAAAGAAAATATATAAATAAATTGAAGTAAAACACAAAACCTATTTGAAAGTATGTTCAGAAACAAACAAACAAAACCTCTCATCCAAACAAATCATAGTTAGATCTTGGGTGACACCATGCTTATCAAAGTTTAGCCAAGGAGCTTGCTTGGAGATACTTCTCCAGCCTTAACATAACACTACCAGCCTGGACAAGTGCTACTAGAAAACACCTAATTAAAATGCTGTTGTGGTATTTATGTATAGTTAGTAATTTATATCACATCCACCATGCACACTGATCTGGCAACTATGATCAGAAAATTGGACTGCTTCTCCCATGGCACTCCTGGCCCAAATCTACTCCCCCACGTCCCCCACTCCTTTATCAACACAACTGCTTGCAGATATCACTGGGTATCTGCAAGTGTTCAGCCTGTGTCATTCTGAATAAGCTTCTCTCTGTCCATATTCATCCAGCCCTGCAGCACTCCAAACATGCAGGTTGGGTATCAGAGAATGCAACAGTCACATCAAGAGCCAGGCACACATCTGTGGTGCTCTGCAGGTAAGTATGCTTGAGTGCAACCATCAGAGGCACTCCAGAGCTTATCCCTGCAATGGACAGGCAGCTGGAATCTATATTTGCGGGAGGGCCCAAGTGGCTTTGGAATGCACCAAGGATAATACCAGAGAAGCACATCTGCAGGTCACAGACACCAGTGGAACAGCCAATGTGATAAAACACCTTGTAAGAAATCACAGGGTGTGTCTTCTGTGAAAAAAGAAAAAAAAAAGGGGGGAAAAATAGAAAAAGACCGGCCAGAAAAAAGAGGTTAGGTGAGGTAACTGGGACTGCCAGGAGCAATGTGAAATCAGTTTACATTAGAGCAGGTTGCTCTTGATTTCACTACAGCAGTCGTCATGTTTGGTAAGAATAACAAGCTATTCATATGGCAGCCACCATTGTGCAGCTCAGCACATGCAGCCCAGTGTAAAAAAATCTAAGCCAATGTAGTGGCCAGGATGGGACTTTTTTTTTAAAAGCTTGTAAGATGGTTATGTAAATGAGTTTCCATTTCAGGAAGAAGATTCGCTTCAGGAATCTGGGAGAACAGTAGTTTCCCTGTAAGAGGAATTTGTTACTGGAACACCTGATGTGTTACCTGCACTTTGGATTGAAACACTGTCATATACATTCCGCTGCAGCTCCTAGGTACTTCCCACTGTCTGGCCCCTTCGGTCTCCAACTTACTTTAATACTTTCAAGCTCAACAGTTATCTAGATTTGCACCTTCATGCATGCCCAGAACTGCCCTAGTCCTGACAAGGCCAAGCAGCTCAGCCCAATTCACACCTATGTCTGATCAGAATCAAGAAACTAGGCGTTGCTTTGCCTAAGTACCCCGAGGGCTTTGATCAGGGATTATATGTTACCTGGTGACTGTTTCATGTAAAATGCATAAACAGTCCTGGGAGCAGAGTCCAGAATCTCGAGCTGCCGTATGAATGCTGGAAGCAGTAGGCAGGACAGCTGTGCTCACCTTGCAATGATTCAACACCACATTGCTGCAGAGCAGCAGCTCCTCAGCAAAGCACAGGCCCCAAATGTTCAGCTCCCAGCCTTGTGCCTTGGGGGCTCTGCTAGAGGTTGCAGCTGAGAAACAGCCTCAGGAGAACAGTGACCTTGCTTGTCACTTCCTGGCTGCTGCCAATCCACATTTTGGATTAGACATTTGTGCTGTGACAGAAAGCTGCTTCCAGAGGTCTGGATCACTGCAGCAGTAGCATTTCAGTCTTAAAATTTTGCTAGTAGTCTCTCCAGTCACCACCCTAAATGTTTTGGTCATAATGTGGAAGTGCCAGGCTTGCTTCAGGCTGTAGGGATTGCTGGGCACTAGAAATAAGAAACACAGAGCTTAATACTGAGACATCGAAGTACAATGTAACTTAAAAACTTGCAGTTACATCTGCAAATGGATGTACCACAACCTCAGCCTAGGCACTCAGGTCTTGGTGTATGACATGAGGAGCGTCATGAATTATCATGTGCTAAGTGAGAAAGCCATTGGGAAAATCTGTACTGCTGCTATTGCTACAGGGAAACAAAGTCCTCCCCTACCCAAATAGTTCATCAGCTTCCCGCCTGAGAATGCTTTCTCCCTTACAACTAGTGGTGCATTTGGCTCATTGAGGAATATTTGGGGGGGAGCAAACAGCTTTTTTTCTTCTAAAAAGGGGGGGAAATTATATTTATATATTTAAATAGCCAAATTTCTGAATCTGCTCACATTGCTTGTAGAAGAATTATTTTACCATAAAAATGCACTGAGGAAACATCCAACTGAACATGCGTCCATCTGGACCAAATTCATGACAGTGCACCTTGGTCTGGTTGGTTTCCACTTTTACTACAAAAATTACATTTGTGATGGCAGAAATTGGTAATTCTGCCCTGGACCAAATACACAAAAATGCTTTGAAAAATGCTGTATCTTGCTTATAAACGCAAAGCAGAGGTTGTTTCTAAGTTTCATTTATTCAAGAGGTCTTCCATTGTGAATTTCCCTATTTGCTGCAGTGCTGAGGAAGTTCCTTTGGAAACTACTCAGCACACCCAGTACACAGACTGAAAATACCAGGAGAGAGCCACAGGCTAAGCTGTTTGTCGTAAATGCTCTCAGGCTTCCATCTGAGATGACACGATAAGAGCAAAGCTATTCACATTACTTTCATGCCACATTCTGGAGGCAAAACCTCTTTCTGATACCTCAGAAGAAAGAAAGAAAGAAAGAGAAAGCTGGGAATATGCTTCTGAATCATGCACTTCAGCCAAAGCGAGCTCCACCATGACTTTAATGCCACAATTCTTCACTGGATTTCCACTGCCTGTCTTCACCATCACAGGCAGTATTAGGGACTCCCCAGCTAAAAGCAGGAGCAGCTAACAACTGAGCTCTTCATCACTATAGCTGCTGCTGTAAGAAATTTGGCTCCTCCAGCACAAAGCAGAAGCAGAACATTGTCACTGGTGGGTCCAACCCCAAGACCATCATTAGCTACAGAGGACTATGGATACTGCAGGGGTAGAAAAAGAAGACAACTTTCTCTGAGGCTGATGACTGCCAGGGTGCATGAAGCTCCAACACACAGGCTGAGGAAGCATTTCACGGTGCTGCTGCCCAACACTGCAGCTCTCTTGGTCCAGCAAGCAGTGCAGAGCTCTGATTCACAGCACTGTTTGCAGGGCCACCCTGTGCAAATCAGTAACGGCTTCAGGGGAAAATTAACAGATGGTCACGGGGAAAAATCCCAGGGTTTCTTCCTCCTCTCCTCTGTGATAATAGGCTACTTATGATTGTCTGAAACCACCTGCATTTTTCCCAGGCATCCTGGCTACCAGTTAGAACAAAGTGTATGTCTCTACAGCAGTGTTGGCAGCACTGGGCTCGCTTTTCATTAAAAGCCTCACATTTGTGTGCAAGAGACTGTACAGTCCAGAAGCTCACTGCCATGATGCCACTGAGGGGTGACATGGTAGTGATGAGTAATACTCGGGCTTAGTTTCAGGGAATACTTAACATTTTCTAGCTAATCCCACTGCTTCAGGGAGTACACCCTGGTACTCCAGTTTTTCCACTGCTGTAAGAGGAAGAAGTAAATCATCACCTGGTTTTTAGAGAAAGAGTGCAGTGAATCAGTGTTGTTAAAGACTCCTGTAACTTGCTAAGCAACTCAGAAACAACAGATATTACCCAGAATAAAGCACAACATGAGGAAATAGCACATAATCCAGGGAAAAGAGCAGAAAACTCCACCACCCTGAGTGTATACTGCTGCAGCAAATGTGTATCTCATGAGTAAGGTGAATTTTCAAGTGGCATCACAATTCTGCAAAATCTGCCATCTAGTAACACCTACTGCTCTCCTGCCATGACATGTGGTGTACAGCATGGCCATGTGCTCCTCCAGAGCAGCGTGGAGGCACAGGATCTGCACTTTATGTTGCCACCCTTCTAACCTTGCTTAAGCTACAAGATATTTGCCAAAATCCCCAGCTCAGCCAGATTTCATAAAAGTGAGCATCAATTTCACCTAACTCCCTATTTCTGATACCAGGTTTTCTGGGATGAGCATCCTGCACACACAGGTCAGTCCAAGCATCTGTGAGCTGGACTGCTTGCCAACCACCCACCTGAAGCCCATCATGCAGGCACAGACACAGAGGGCAGCCCCAACGATGCCTGCTTCCCCAGGACACTCCCCTCCTTCCCATCTGAGTGTCAATAATACAGAACACAGTAAGGCAAACATGAGGGCTCTGGGGCACCCAAAATATCCCTTTCCCAGCAGCAAAGAGCCACTGGTGCTGCCTCCAGATGTGTGTGAGCACTCAGTTGCATGAATCCTCTTTTCCTCTCACTTCAAAGACCCTACAACAGCTCCCACATATGTTCTTTTCAGTATAAGGTTTCCTCACATCAGGATCTGCTGCTCAGCCTCTCTGTCTTCTGCTCGGTGCAGAAGGGCATCTTGGTACAAAGCCATTCCTTCCCTCTCCTGCCAAGCCTTGGATGGAGGCAGGCCCTGGTCCCTCTGTGACTACAGACAGCAAGAAGACTCTGTTAAAGGTTTGGTTCTCAAAAGATGCTCTGACCTCACAGCCAAACACAACCTGCTCTGCAGAGACAACCTTTCCTCACCAACCTCTCACCCTCCCCCAGGGTTAACAGGCAGCTGGGACTGCTGGAGCAGGGGCTGTTGATTTGTTAAAGGATCATTGCCTTTCCAAACTGCATTTCAGGAAGCTAGGAATTGTAACCTGCAGTCTGCATGATCCAAAGGTGATCCTGTGTGTGTGTGCCTGTGCATGTACACCCTCCCTTGAGAAACAGGCAGGCCCAGGGCAGACCAGCCTCAGGCAGCAGCACTGTGGGGGCACAGCAGCTGTACACTGGCGATGGCTGCTCCAGTCCCGTGTCCATCACATTCCCTGTTTTGAGGACTAGATATGTGCCTCAGGCCAGCTGAAGGACAGGAGCACTAAGCATTACAGCTGAGAAGCTGTGGTTAGCTGGCAGGTGTCACAAGTATTACTTTTACGATAAGTGGCTCTAATGGCAAAACCTTTTCTGAGGAATCCTACCTGCAGCCAGTAGATGAACCACAAAGGACAGACTCCATCCCTTTTCCAGAATACTGTTTGGTGTCTAAAGACAAGTATTTCTTAGAAAATGACTGTTTGGGGCTTTTTTTGCAAAAGACAATGACAGAGCAGGGGTCACAATGCATAAAGTCCTCATACGTTCAGCCACCTGGAAGAAGGATGTGCCATAGCACCCAAGTTTGAATTTTAACTGTTGACTGTGAGCCAGCTACAGAGATGACGTAGGTGTTTTTTAAATTACATTAGTAACTTTGTGGGGTGTCTGTAAGCAGGCCAGCTGCACCACAGCTCTTGACTGGCACAATCCCATAGCGAAGATGCACAGGTCTGAGCCTAAAGGAGAATTTCCCAGGAGATAAATAATGTCCTATCTGATTTTTCAACCTTGATTGCCTACACTGTCCTGAGACAAACACTGGAAGAAATATGGAAAAGATTTTGGTTTTGTTATTGTTGCTGTTGTCCCCTGGTTACAAATCCTCTCAATAGATTTGGAGATGTTGAGAATAATCTATGAGAATGTGGATTATTTTTTAACTGGTATTTTAGTCTAGAACTGGAAAGAATGGTGATGGAAGAAAAGCTAAGCCAGGCTGATTTGTTACAGTAAAGCCGTGCTGTACTTTAGATTACTTATTAACAAACAGCAAATGGGCCTCTGCCTTGACCTTTTTTCATTTGAGCAAATATACTCTTCCTGCCCCTTGTAAACAGAAGTTACTGGTAACTGAGTCACGTACCCCCTCACATCCCTGGAGTTAGTTTTTTCATCTGTGGCAAGGATTTTAGCCAAATTGAATTTTGCCAGGCTCACCAAGGTTATTAGCAGTATTATTAGTCTTAATAATACAACAGTACTAATACTTCTTGGGATCACCATAAACCTGAAAACATTTAAGTACCTCACAAATTAATTAACAAAACTCCATAGGAGGTCTGAGGAACCAGCAGAAATTGTCAGCTTTGCTTCAGAGCTGAAGAGCTGAAAACACAGCCACAGCAAGCAGAAGAAGCAGTTTGCTCGATGCATTTCAATTAATGGCTGTTCCCTTGGTGCCATGAAATGCCAGGTGCACAGTGCCTCTGGCAGCACTGCCAGGTTAAAAGCAGCAGCCCACAGCATGTATGTGGAGCAGCAGAAATCAATAGTAGGTTTGGGAACTGGAATCAGAAGGATCAGTTCTTCCACTGAGAGCTGGGATTTCAGTAGCTGCCGCGCTTTTAATGGGACTGTTGGATGTGCCCCAGGTATCTTGTGCCTTGGCATGCATGGCAAATGGTTCCTTGGGCACTTTGGAATATCCCATTTCTGCAAATCTTCAGTGAAGCTGAACATCAAGAACATGCCTACAAATCTGCAAATGTCCCAACAAGCTATGGCTATCCACTCCTTTGTCAGCTTTTATGTTAAACCTTTTTGAATGAAGGAGGCAAACTCTGGCAACCACAAGGAATTCCTCTGCAAAGATGATGACTACTTTTCCTACCTAATTACTTCCCTCACTTTTCTCTACTGGTATTAAACCTCCAGTGGTGGCCAAAACGTGACAATAGGACCAAGGAGTTTGTAGAATTCATCTTGATTTTAAGTTAAATTATTCTGCAGATACCACCCAAATCCATTTTGTAAAGGAAAACATTAGGTACTCAGTAAACGAGGTGAAAGTTTCATCTAGATTCTTAACCAGTGATGTCTAACAGTTTCTGGAACATGGGGTAATTACTTGTACTAATTGCAGACTCCTCTAAGGTACATTATGCCACAGCATTTGGATGATTGGATGTACAATTTGGAGGAGTGACTTTTTTGTTTTGTTAATTTGTTCAAAAACTTTACCATTTGTGGGCATAGAAAGGACATAGACAAAGTCAATTTTCACTTGAAGTTAGAAGGACAAAGTCCTTCCTGGGCTTGTTGTAGCTGTCTCCTTCACTGAAGAGCATGCCTGGGTGTGATGTCAGGTGAAGAGTGTCTCACCATCTGTTCCCTGGCTCTCACAAAATTGCAGCAGAGGGTATGGGATGACCATCCCTGGGCCTAGCTCAGTGCCCACTCCTTCTCTGTGGTGGTCCCCCTCTGCAGTACAAAAGAAACAGAAAGGATCTGGCAAGCTCTGTGACCCAGTGCTGTTTTCGCCATTTCTTTACACACATTACTCTCTGAATGGGCAGAGATCTGTGAAATTGCTGATTCATTAACATCTTTGCCATCTTGGCTGCTTCAAAGAAGAGTTCCCTCTGATCCAAGAATGATTTACTTCTCTTGGCTGTTCATCACGAACTGATACTCTCCAGTCCCTTAGCCTTTGAGGGATTTGTGTAAAAATAAATTTTATTGAGTTTCTTGTGAAGCTGTTAACTTTGAGCAGTGAAACATTCACGTCTCTGACAGAGAAGGGAATGATATCTAGAGCTAGTGTTGGGAGAAGACTACTCAGCAACTTCATATCCAGCCAACTTCCTCAAACCTATCAGTATCAGCATATTTGCCAAGTTACAGCCTGGGGACCATGGAAGAATGGACGAGAACCTCTGACACTCAAGGGCCCCCAAATGGGCCTGTGCATGGATTGGAAAGAGGTTTCCAAGGTGCCAAATACTGGACCTGTCCATCCCATACAGGCTACAGCCACCTTCTGTTGCATCACCAGAAAAGCTTCATTTCCTTCTTTCTCACCTCACTTGCCATCAGCAGCTGTTTTTGCAGATTATTTCAACTTTAGTCCTATTGCCTTTCCCTCCTTTCTTTTCTCATTGTGCTCTAAGGATCTGTTACTGCTGATCTACTTTCCCATGAACGATCACAGTCTCTCTAAGCAGAGCAAAGCTGTGGTCAGTAAGATTTCCTGCCAGTGCATGTTGTATGACACTACTGTGGCCAAGAGCTGCCCCCTTCCTCCCTCACAGCTACGTCTTCCTACTTGTGAAACCATTCCCTCAGAACAAGAAGAACTCACTCCAGGGTAAGATGCCTGAATAGGGCTAGCAGGATTTGGCTCTGAAACTTTGTTATTAGAGCTGATACCAAAATCCAAAGAGATGCTGCTCAGCTGTACCTCCCATTAACATCACCAGCATGAAAGGTGGTTTGCATACCTTGGTATCAGCCCCAGCGTTATCCCAGGACAAATCAAAACCATCATAATAAAATTTTGCAATAACCTCAGTTTAATTAATAGCAAGGAGAAAAGAAGTCTTACCAGGCCAGATGGCAAACTCTTGGTTTCTCACATGGTAACTGTCAAGTCACTGTCTCCACAAAAGAACGTCACAGAGTATATTTAATAAACCTTGGAAATGTTCATCAAAGTGGCAGTAAGGGTTCTGACTGATCTGCCTGGATCTGTCCACATGAAAGATCCAAATGTAGAGTTGGGTTTAAGAACTTTCCACCAATAAAAGACTCAAGTGCATAAAGCTAGACTTTAACTGTACTCAGACACTGAAGTCCAGAGCCACAGAGGTCCTGTGTCATGTACCTGTACTCTGTGGTCTCTCCTTGGCTCACATTCAAGTTTTCTGCTTCCACACCTGCCCAGAACAGCATCTGGGCTTTATACTATCCTCCATGGGCATCCAGAGATGAGGTGGCTCTTAGAATGCCCTCAGGGATGGGGTCTCATAAACCAGCACCGAGAACACCAAATGCAGCCTGAGGCTTCTCAAAGCACGGAGCTCTAATCCCTTCACTCTCAAACAGAAGCTGCCCACCAACAGTGGGACAGGGAGAGCAACCATCCTGTTAGTGGAGAGCAGAGTTTCACCCTGCAGACCTTCCCCCAGAATAGCTGATCAGCTGGCCGTTAGACAGTCTCATGGGAAGTGAGAGACAAACACTCTCAGATTGAGGAAGGCATTGAACTCGGGTCTCCCACTTCCTCAGTGAATGCTCTAAAACAAAAGACAGTGACTTAGACATCAGCCAGAAGGAAGAAACACTACTCTCTTATCTCCAAGAGCACTGTCCTTGGGGAGATACATGCCATCAGAGTACTTACAGGACTCAAGTACTAAGTCCTGAGTGAGGTTTCTGTGCCCTGATGGAATGGCAGGGATGGGAGAGTAGAAAATTTCAGAATACCTGTGTTTTCAGTCTGCCTTCAGACATCAAACATGGTCTCTGTTTGGGAGGGAGATGTCTCAAATGTCTAGGTTAGGTCTGGATGTAGCCCTTACTTGAACAGAGACGACGAGAGAGAGAAAGGGTTATGCCATTGTATAGCATTGCTGCTCCATTCCTTGGGAGCATACACTCGTCTGGACTATGATCCCCTCAGCCCATCCCAGCAGCCTGGCCTGCTGACCCCTCCCTGCCCACAGGCTAGGGAGCCTTGGCACAACAGTGCTGCTTTTGGCTCCAGGGTCTGGCTCTCAAGACCAGAGGCAGTGGCACCTCCTCTTTGGACAGGGAGCCTTCCACACCCTGACTCGCAGTAAGTCAGCACCACTCTTACAGCTCGTGGGACTGGGGTGCCCGGGTGGCACTGCTAGCACCAGGGGCTGGTTTTTCATCTATGCTCTTGGATGAAGGGATGTGGTTCACTGAAGCTTTATAGGTTTTTGGCTACTGAATGGACATGTTCTATGGGAATTTGTTTTGGTTCTTCTATGTTTTTGTCTTTTGGTGGGACAGTACACTTAGAAAATTTCTCTCCTCCCCCCTTACAGAAAACGGGAAAAAACATGACTTGACACCTTCATACTGCAGCAAAACAATCTTTACACTGTACTAAGTTCTGCCTCATCGGGGTGAACACACAGTATACTTTCATGGCCTTATCTGTTATCTTGCAATAATAATAACAACAAGAAGAAAACAAATTTTCCAAATAAAACAAAGCAATAAAAGTGCATCAGCTGCAAGTTCTGGTTGGTAATCCCATGAAAAAAGGCAACATGACACAATTTTTGCAAGCTGTTTCTCTTGGCAGATGGTATTTCCATTTCCAGTGTAAAGGCTGAAGTGACTGACACCACTCTTAACTTCAGTTAAACCCTGCTGAAGCCTCTACAGAGTTCTGCTTTCATGTTACTGCTAGCACAGGGAGTTTCAGAATAATTTTGGATTGGCTTGGATACAAGTCTAGCAGGGTGCTACAAATAGAAATAGCAGAAGAACATAGCAGAGTAAAAATATGCAGTGTTAGCTCACGGGTGGAGAAGTAGCACAGACAGGAAGCCAATGAAAGTGACAAGCACACTGCTGCTCTCTGACACTTGCTAGAATTTCGGTGCATTTAGTTTCCAAATTTCTGAAAAAATTACCACTTGCATTAACCTTGCCTCCTGGCTACATATCAGCATTGGCAGTCATTCTGGATAAAAAAGCAGCCATGACAGGAAGGGGAACATCTGCTTTAAAAGCTGCCCTTTCAAAGCCACCCTGTGCATTGCATCACAGTTCACGTGGTCACCGCACTATAAAATTTCATCTCACGAACAGATACACTGGGGCAGAACTCTGCACTTGAACCTCTGTGACCTTTGGGGATACCTGTTTGCAGTCTGGGCTCAATCCATTCCTATGATGGCCACGTCTGACAATCTGTGTGCCTGCAGCCAGACTTGGTTCATGCCCCTCATGGCCTGGCTTGTTGTCCAACGTGCAGACCACGGCCAATTCCTACTGCCTCATGTGGGATTTGTCAATCACATTAAGGAATCTCAATCTGGGTTTAGGAACCTAACTTATGGCACTAGGAGTGGAAAACTTTAGCCAGTAAGACTGCACAATCCTATTACCATGACAGCTGAGGAATGTGAGAACTCAGCAGTCTGCAATAAGGTGCCACTTTAAATGTAGATTAAACTGAAAACAGCCCTTATGGCCTAGAGCGCCTGGGACAAGTGTCTGCCGGCTGAAATGCCTTGAAGGTAACTATTGTTAGTGAATCAGGTGGTGGCTTAAGGTGCCTACAGTTGCCTCTAGACACAAACAGATTTTTTTTCCAGAGACACTGTATTATTTTTTAGCACCATACGAAACTTGGCAGCTCCAACCCTAGGGAGATCCATGAAAAGCTCCTGCAAACCTCCTGCTTGCTCTGGTTCTCGTGGCACATCCACCGAGTTTCACTTTGAATTTCAGCCTCACAAATCTCCAAACTCAGCCTAGAGAGATAAATTATGCCAAGCCTGGGCTCCAGCTATGGAGCAGGACTGTTCCCCTTCCTCTGAACACTACTATATGAAACCAAGTTGCTCTACTGTGACACAGGACAAATATGATCAGCATCCAGTGCAAGGTGTTGGGAGGACGTATTTTCTTGTCTGTTTGCAGCCTGAGGGTGAAACAAAGTGTGAGTTTTTTCCCTGGCTGGTGTCTTCCTGCTAGCCAGGGACAAAGTCACTTGTCCTTTTGCTTCTCTTAGATCTGTCCAGCAATGATCTCAGAGATTTGCTGACATGCCAGTGGGCACTTCTGACAGTGGATGGGGTGCCAGTGGTTCTGCGTTTTCTTTTCCGACAACTCCCAGAGGACAGTGATGCTTTTATGCTTAATATATGCTGTCATTTTGTATTATATCTTTTCTTTGGAAGTAACTTCATAAAGGACCAAAAGAAAACACAATCCCAAACCCCAAAATCCAAACACCATAGAAAACTGAAGAGTGCTGCAGACATCACACATGAATTACTGCTCCTTCAGCTGACACAGAGCCAAAAGAAGCCATAGCCCTGCCTGCTTTATAACATGATCTGCCACTGACTGGTGGTTACTGGTCACCAGCATGACTTCCCTGGATTTCTGCTCTTTTTCTTCTCCAGTCCCATGATGTGGTGAGGCCCTTGATAGAGGCTTTTGCTGCTGTATCAGCATTTCTGGCATGAAAAATAATTGTGACAATAGAGCAAAACTTTGGATTCCACAGCTGTGTTTCTTGAAGACATAAATGACCAAGCACAACCCCAGCGCCCAACTGTCCTCCTCCTCAGTCCATCCTCGCATGCCTGATTCATGCAGCAGTCACAGAGCAACACCAAGGGTTACAGTCTTGCATAAAGAACTGACAAATTACTTGCTCAAAGCAGACTGGATGGATTTGCATGTAATGGTTCAATGTGCTGTAATAATATTACAAGCACACTCCATCTAATTTCATCTTCAGTTGAGTTCAGTAACTCATTCAATATTGCAATACACTTGACAGATTAAGAAATCCTTTTTATTCTATTAGGCTTAATTACCTGTACATCTCTCTTATTTTCCTTGCAGGACTATTTGGGAATGACTTACAGGACCACAAACAGACTAGTATATACCAAGTGTGTGAACAACTCTGCCCCATGGTAAAAACAATGCCATAACTTTGGGGTGATTTTTCACTAATTCTATTTCTGTTCATACAGGTTGTCTGAAAACATAATTGACTAGGTTCTGGTGAATAGATAAAACCAGATAAACGATAGATGGGGATATACCTCCCCTAAGTCCTGGGTTCTTCAAAGGCGTGCCTACTCCCAACATTCTACACACAATCTATAAGATCAAGAAGATATTCTATAAGATTCTATAAGATCAAGAAGGCACCTTTTTTTTACACCTAGCTTTATAATTTTACACTAGGCTTCATAATCCTAAAATACCTCCATGACACAAAGCCACATATACAATATGTGGGTGGAAAAGCTGTCAGCATAGTGGGAAAATAATCTGCTGAAACTCAAAACTTTGGAGAAACAGCTGAGTCACTCTTTCACAGTTAAGGTAGTCTGGGCTTGTTACTCTCTTCTATGCCCCTGGATTGTGTCTAACACACTCTGCCCATCCTCTGACTGCCAGTGACTCCTGTACACTGCTGAACAAGAACTGCCTTGGAAATACTGGGCTTTTCTTGCACAGGTCAATCTTTCCATCCAGGCACATGGACTGAATGAACACTGATTCTCCTGGGGACTCCCTGGGCACGTGCAGCAGTGCAGGTACATCTGCACTGCCTGACTCACAGACATCAGCTCTGCCTTGCTATGCAAGGTGATCCTCAGCGACACTGCCAGCTTACAGTGCGATCACAGTTCTCAAGGCAAACCATGTTTTCCTGGCCTGAGAAAAAAATCCTTTTTTATTAAAAATCATGAACATAGGCAAAATTCCAAAACCTAGCTCAAATACACTAAGCTAAAGGAATGAGACAAAAACCTTGAAAAAAACCCTTAATCACACTTCTCTCTCCTCTTTTCTTTTTTCTTTTCTTTTCTTTTTTCTCTTTTCTTTTCTTTTCTTTTCTTTTCTTTTCTTTTCTTTTCTTTTCTTTTCTTTTCTTTTCTTTTCTTTTCTTTTCTTTTCTTTTCTTTTCTTTTCTTTTCTTTTCTTTTCTTTTCTTTTCTTTTCTTTTCTTTTCTTTTCTTTTCTTTTCTTTTCTTTTCTTTTCTTTTCTTTTCTTTTCTTTTCTTTTCTTTTCTTTTCTTTTCTTTTCTTTTCTTTTCTTTTCTTTTCTTTTCTTTTCTTTTCTTTTCNCCTCTCCCTCTCCCTCTCCCTCTCCTCTCCTCTCCTCCCTTTTCCCCTCTTCCTGATTCTGCAGTCAGCATATAATTGCTTTGGCAAAGAAGAGGGAGCTGCCTATGAGCCATTTATTACTACATAAAATTACTGAAATTACAAAGGTCTATAAGTAATAACTGCCAACAGATTATAGGCTCTACTAATGCAGTCACCAACGAAATATATGAGGCTTATTTTAGAAGGAACTCTAGTACAGCCTATACATTTTGATCCCCAGATAATACAACTCAGCTTGAAAATATTTTGATCTTTTGACCTGCATTTTAATCAGATTGCAAGATTTTCCTGAAAACTTGTTTTTGTGTGTACAAATCAGAAAAGCTTACACAGATGTAAACAACAACTCAGTTTGGATGTGTAACAATGTGCCAGGTTTTCAGCCTGTAAGAATAATTTTCACATGAACTGCAACAACAATATACACTAATTAGCTGCACCATACACACACAGCCATGCAAATGCTATCGTTGGGATTCCCAGTGGCTTGTGGGACAGGTTTGCTAGAATGGCTATATCAGAGGTAAATTTTGCATTTTAAGCCCTGTAACAAGCCCATTTTTACAGATAAATCTTCCATAAAAGCTTATTTCCCAGTGTGGAGTTATGTGCTAATGTGATAGCTTCTAGCCAGTCTGATGTGTTTAATGTGTGGGGGAAATACCACCCATGTGTTTCCTCCTCCACTGGGAGGATATAATCCATATTGTACATCATAAAGCAGTGCTCAGGATGTGAACATACTCCAAACTTGAACCACCTTACTCTGCTCTACCACCTCATTGGAATTTTGGGTGGGACATTTGTTGATGAAAGAAATGGAGGGAAGGATTCCCATATGTTTTCAAAAATTTTCTGCAACTTTTCTTGTTGTTCTCACATTTCACAATACCCAGCAGTCCTCTAGCAAGAGCACTTTGCTTTTCAAGGGAAAAGACTGTCTGGGGCAAAAATATACTTTTCTAAATAAACAGATTATGTTATATAGCATGAAAGCTAAAAAAATAAAGTAGGCTCAGCATGCCTACACCCTGCCTGCCATTACCAAGCACACAAACGTGCCCAGGCTTTGGCTGGATAACATTTCAAGTGCTGGGCCCTCCAAGAGCAGATGTCCATTTTCTCTCTCTTGGGCCCTTTTTTGCCTTTTCCTGGATTTTGTCCTTGGACATTTGCTCCCAGTCCAGTTAAACTCAATGCTAATTTTGCCACTGGCAGAATTAAACTCTAGACAGCCTCACATCCTAACTGCAGCCTTTTTCCCACTCTCTTCTCCAACCTTCCCTCAATATCACATTTTCTTTCAAATACATCCCTCCTTGTCTCCAATGACCTTATTTATGTTTCTGCTCGCTGGTGGGTGCCCATCACTGGCCTGTGCTGTGGCACCATGCTGGTGAAGGGAAACCTACTCCCTCATTTACATGTTTTACACGCACAGCAGCACTGGAGACAGCACTGCCAGACTCATGTGAAGGGCCTTGCTATGCTGGTTTGCTCAACCCTGTTCCCTCAGTCTGTCCTGAGCACAGTCCCTGCTGCAGAGTGAGCAGGCAGAGGCAGGGCAGCAGCAGAGCTTCTATCACTGTGTCACCTGCAGCATTTGCGAGGAAGAGCAACCACATCATGTAAACTTTCTTTCTATTAACAGCATACCCAAAAGAAAAGGCAGATGTGCTTCCTGTGCTCCTGTGCTTCCAGGAAGCTCCTCCAAGCCAACCAGCAATGCCCAGCAAAATCAAAGAAAAGATACCTGTATTCCATAATGGGCATCTTGGTTATAGGTATGTAAGCCTCTAAAAACCATTGCTCAGTTATGAGCACAAAATACAAATCCAAAAATACATACTTTTCAGCTGAGCCCCAAAATGTTTTCATTACTTAAAATCTTCTTCTATTGGCTACTGAAAGGGAAAGAGCAAATTTCCCTCTACTAAAGGAATACATGAAAACTCTTTTAGCTGGCTCTTTTAGTGAGCTCTTGCAGGGATTAATTCAGGTCACTGACGTAACACTGAGGAATACATCCAGCTACTGAACAAAAGTAATGATGAACATCAGTCATGTCAAGAAACATCTGCCGCTGTTTAAAATTCTAAGGAAATCATCCATATACAAATTAGCTAATAAAAGTTAGTTATATTACTGATAGCTAAAAAATCAGACTTCCCAAAGCACTTGGTAATCCCATTACATAATAAATTACATGAGTTAAAAACATGAATGACATTCTTCACATGTTATATAATGACCTATATATTGCTATAGGTCTCATGAAATATCCACTTGGAATTTGCCTTAGTAAAGGCTGCCTTTAGACTGTTTTTATCAATTCAGAATTCTTGATATCTGTAAATGTCATTACTCACAATGCAAACAGAAAGCACTATACCTAGAGCTTTATTTATTTACATTGCCTACATGTTCACTTAAAATCAGAACTTGATGCTGTCCTGTGGAAATCATAGACTGACTTTTTAAAATAAATGTTGCCAATAGAGTTGTTACACACATTCCTCACTCAGCAAACCAAATACACAGCGTTATTCTTAAAACTGCAGTCTAGGGAATCAAATCCCAGTTCTATTCCAGTCAACAGCAACTCCTCTTGCCTCCAGAAACAATTTGAATAAGCCAATTCTGTAACAAATAATAAGATAGGTCAAGAAATTTTTGGTATGAAAACTCTGGCAATCCCATTCTTTTGATATTTAACATGGGTTCCAGTAAACACAGGAGGGTTGCTGACTGGAATGAAGCAAACAGCACTGGCACATAGCCTTTCAAATTTTACATTAGTTTATGAGAAGTCTAAATGCTAATCTGCACAATTATGAACCAAAAACATTCATTTCAGCCTGACTCTGTCATCAGCGTTTTAACTGAACTGACATATCAATAAAAATGTGAACATAACTTTTAAAAAGTTGGGGAGGGTACATTCCCAGTCCACCAAACTGAACATGGTTCCACCACAGTGAATTAAACCCTAATGTATAAAAAACAATATAACAAAGGAAAATTTATATGGCAGAAATTATTATAATCTTATGTATAAGTACTAGAATATGTGACACTTAGTGACCACAGCAGATCTGGCATTCAGCCCTGATCTCCCTGCTGGTTTGTGTGCACTTACTGTTATTCACATGGTGTCCCCTCCCTGAGGAACTTGAATACAAATCATTTGGTGGATCTAATACGTAATAGCAGCTCGAGATTCATTTGGTTCTTGAGGCAAGTCTACAGCCCGATGCATTAGGAGCTGTGGAGAGAATATCCAGAGTGAGAAAACTGAGACACAAAATTTCCACAGTATTCAAGAAAGTTCTGAAACATTTTGAGGCATTTATTCAGCCAAGACTTTCCCAAAAGTCTCCAAAACAATTCTACCAGAGAAAGTGGTTTGCATGTCTAAAGTGGGGTTAATTCCTAAATGTGGTTCTTTATTTTAAATGTAAACAACTAAAAATCACAAAACTCCTCTCAGAAAACGTTCTGTGCTAATTCCTCTCTACTTGTCAGTGAAGCTGCACTCAGAAAAGCATCCATTGCTGCCTTCTACTGAGCATTCTCACATTTTGTAGAAATCAAGATATCAAACTAATAAAGAGTAATGCCTAAAACTAGGGGAGGTCTTGAATCTCTCTGTTGCCTAAGAACTGTTGTTAAAATAGAAGTTGCCCTGCCACAGAGAAAACACAGTCAGTGCAGGTAACCAGAGCCAGCTTCCACCATGGGCCCAATCTTGTTCCCACTGAAGTCAATGGCAGAACTCCAGCCTGTCTAATGGGAATGGCAAGCCTTCTATCTGCTTAATACAAATGAAGATACTCATCTCCTCTTTGACATATTTTGGGCTCAAAGCCATTGGCTGACACTTGTTTGGTTCTCTGCATGTATGTGACTCATGGGATAATATAATGCCTGACTTCCATTCTGCCAGACCTGTCTTTCTCTGTGGTTGACTACTAATTTCAGAGGCAAGATGCAATACTGCAATAAAATAGGACGGTGTTAAACTAAGAAAATTGCACTTATGAGAGTAAATGAATCAGATTCCCTTTGTGAGGATTCCCTTCCAATTAAAGAGGTATACCCACGTAGTCCTGAAGACATCAGCCCATTGCTCTTGCATAGAGCAGGAAGTCTCTAAGCAAAGTATTTGGCAGTAAAGGAAGTGTAAACATATTGCCTTTGCCCCACCAGGGGTAACCTGAGGAACAACCTAATAATGGAAAGGACATAAAAAAATCTGTATTCCAAACAGCTGATTTCTATTTCAGCCTACATACACAGACTGGGTTACTCTGGATATACAGGTGTTCAATCAGCTGAGCATATGCTGATTTTCCACCAAAGGTGTAAACTCTTCAAGATATGGGCTGATTTTCTTTCTTTGGATCTATAGACTTAAGTCTGAAAAGTAGTACCATAAAATAATAATAATATAATATGGACTGGAAGGAAATACCTGAACAGATTTTCTGGTTCTTCCAAAGTTTCTCGTGATTATTACTAAGTCTTGTCTTTAAAATGCAGTTACCTTTGGTATGATACAGCAAACCACACTGTAATACTGATATTTGTGTGGTGTTTGTATGCAATTTCAGGTGTATAAACACAGATTTCATTACAGGGGAAGAAAGACACACCCAAAACCAGAGATGTCAATGTATAAAACATTATTTTTTACTTTATTATACCAAGAGAGGGCAGTGGACCTGTTTCTCCACCCTTTACTCAGGCATTTGCCATTCTTTTCACCACTGAATTGGGTCAAAGCCAATTCAACCAATAAATCCAAATCAGTAAGCGCAAAACACCTGCCTTCTCCTACCAGCAAAGCATCTCTCACTGCCCAACTTCAGCGCAGAAATTTGTTCCTTTCTTCCAAACTCCTGAAGCTGGTGAATGAGGAAAGCTCCTCAGGGGCAATTCGCTTGTCACAGTAGTACAAAATAAAAGACAGGAATCATGACATCCCTCCAGCACCCCCAGCCTGCTGCAGGACTTTGCTACGGCCATGAGCAATCTCTCAACTCTGTACACAGTGCTAGCAGACGACTCCCTTCGTCCTCAACATGGGATTACTTGCTCAGCCTCTCAGTCACTGCCCAACCCCCACCTCACCCCCTCCACGTCCCCAAGCCCATGTCTGGGACTGGCGAGGGGCAGGGGAGGAGAAGGAAGGACTGCCCAGCCCCACTGGTGCGGCAGGACAGGCAGAGGCTTGGCAGCATTGCAGCAGTGCATAAAAGGAACAAGCTCAGTGGGAAAACGAAAAAAACCACCCAGCAGTCATGAAGACAAATGTTGCTGAGTACATACACCCACAGCACCCTCCCAGAGCTGGGGCTGATCAATCTCTGCCCATGCCAGGCCAGCCTCGGTGCACGGTGCCTGGATGCAGGGAGATGAGCGTGGAAATGCCACATGTGAGAGCAGTCCCTGCCCACGGTCCTGTCACCCTCACCGCCTGTGCCCAGAGCACAGCACAGCTGCTGCCTGCCCTCCTCTGCAGCTGTGCCCAGAGCAGTGAGCTGCTCCACACAACCCGCAGAGGTCCCTTCCAGCTTCAACTGTCCTGTGATATTTGGAGTGGACAGTGCATAAAATCCTTTCCACCATCCAGCTAAATACTACTGAAACAGGCAGTGCATGGGGTCACGTGTGAAACGGGAGCACTGCAGCATGGCAGGCTCTGCCCCCGGTGCTAAGGCACACATTCCTGGACATGTTGCTCTCAGAACTTTTTTCATCTGGCCAACGACTTAGGGACTTTTCAAAGGCTCAGCTGTGTGCCAGGGTAAGGGTTTGGTTTGAAAGGAAGAGAAAATGCAGATCTGCAGCTGGGAAGGGCTGGGAGAGGGCTGCCAAAGCAAAAGGCGGTTGGCAAAAAGCACGTAGAGACTGCAAAAAGCTCCGTGCTGTGAGAACTATTTTGTCTAAGCCATGACCGAGGGCCTTGTCGAGGGCTCAGCCTACAGTTAGGGTTAGGATTAGCGAACGCTGCTCGCTTTGGCACTGTGTTTAAGGCAAGTGTCTCTAAACACTTTTCTGCTATCAATAATTTACCCTTCATACTATTCCAGGGCATTCTGTGTTTATATAACTATTGAAACACCTTTGTGGTAGATAGGTGATATTAGTTTTGAATCGCAGAATGGCTGATTCTTCTGCCACTGAAGACTAGTTTAATCTACAGTTCATTTAAATTAATGGGAAAAATCTGCTTTGTGAGGCCATAAATGATTTGCTGAAAGCACACACACACGGTGAGTCACAGTTCAGAACATAACTCAAACAACCAGGACTGTATTCCCATGCTCTAACCACTAGATTACAGTCCCTCCCACATATACCCTGCAATAATCTTTGCTCAAATGATAACAGCATTTCCCCACTTTACACGTTGGACAGCATTACTCAGTAAGGCACATCCTACCCGACGGGTGTATAGCTCTGTAGGGCTGGGGGAGGAAGGAAGCACAAGTAAAAGTCATTATTTTTGCCCAACACCACTAGAACTTAACTCTCTCCTTGGAAAATTACTAGCTCTGGACTCCACAACTTACATGTAACTGAAAAGGGAAATCCTTGATCCCGATTTGCATTCATCTTTCACGAGTGCTTGCAGACTCACCATCACAGTGGGTTTCAGAAGAGCAGCCTTACCTTCCCTCCCTTTCACAGCCAGCATGACCCTCGCTGGCAGGAGGCAGAGCCCCTCGGAACTGCCCCCACCCAGCCCAGGGCCAAGCTCGGGGGCTGCACCTGCACCAGGCTGAGGCGTTTCGGGAGTCCGGTCCCATCCTCATGGCCTGCGCACTGCCGGGCCACACTCGTGTGAGTCCAGTTATCTCTCTCTGGGGTGTTTAATTTCTGCTGTAATGTGCCGCGCTGGACATACACAGCACGAGGGCAATGGACACACCATGGAGCAGCGAGCTGTGGGGAGCGCGGCTCTCCCGGCTGGATGCCGCTCCACGGGAAAGGTCGATTCAGGCGCTGCTGAAGGGCCAAGGCCTGGGGCAGCTTTCCCCCACACGCCTGAGGCAGTCCCAGCCCGGTCGCGCCCGCTCGGGCACCGAGTCCCGCCGGAGAGAAGGGCGGGCGGCGCGCTGGGACCCCGCTGACCCCCTCACAGGGCACTGNACCTCGGGACCGACCGCCACCACGGGGCACCTCCGAGACGGGCCGGGCCGGCCCAAGCGGAGCCACCTCCCCACTCACAGCCGCCCCTTCCCGCCCCCGGGGCTGCCGGGCCTCGGGCC
>VZRF01004629.1:101648-122715 GCA_013396875.1 Vireo altiloquus | reverse complement strand
GCACCCGGCGCCTCTCTCGTCCCTCCCGGCCGCCCGTCTCCGCAGCTCGCCCGCAGGCCCCCGGCCCGGCCGCGGCGGGGTGAAGGGTGAAGCGAGGCGTGACTCACGGGCACACATCTGACACCGCAAGCGTTTAGGAAATTGCCCTTCTCTTAAAGGCAACCTTTACCACTTTACACCACCAGTGTATTTATTTCTCTGGGGCGAAAACCGGAGAGTTGGCACTCCATTAACGCGTTTTAGTCACCAGCCCTGGCAGGGGATGCAGAAGTCGATGGAGAGCTGGATGCTGGTCTGGAGGAAGAGAAGAGCTTTTGCACTCCTGCTACAGGAGAAGGACTGGAAACAAGCAGAGAGGCGGATGGTTATGGTAGAATATATGCTGTTTATTTATGAAGAGAACCAGGACTTCTGACAAATTTTATATGCAGTTCCCCCCCCAAAATTAAAAAAAAAAAAAAAGTGTGTGCATATACATACACGTATACATACCATACACACACACACTGCACACACATACACACGCTGCCAGCACTGTGCTCTCACTGTCGTGCTTTCAAACAGCTTCATCCACCTTGTTCTCCTCTCTCGTCAAGACTTACTTCAGTTGGATAAATTGTTATGCAGCTACGACACAAGGAAGAAATGTTCTGCCTGGCTACCAGAATGCCCAGGGGGCCTGTTTGTTTGTTTATTTTTCTCTCACTCTGGGAGAAGCTCCAGAGTCCAAAGGTGCAGCAGCACCAGGGACAAGCCTCCTTGCCCCACTGCAGGCATCCTGCAGCCCCACAACCCCTGCCCTATTTCCAGGCACTCCTGCCTTGGGGTCGGGAGGCAGCAGCCAGTACAGGACAATGTGAAGAAGGCAACACACACTCATACTCACCCACCCATACAAATAATAAAATAACATTGCAGCACAAGGGCATAGTCTCTGTCACCAGATAAGAAAGTTGTGTGATGGCAAAGATCTAAGTAAGGCAATAAAGTATAGCTAGTGTACATGGAATGGCTTTCACATTACATGAGGCACAGCTTGGATGGACAGAGACTTGGAGAAGAGCTAAATGTCCTGGAATAAAGCAAAATACACGGAAAGTTCATAGTAAATACCCGCATCAATAGGTATTTATTAATTTGTGCTTCGCCACGTCGTGACATACAGTACAAGACACTGCTGCTCTTTCTTTTGATGGAGAGAGCTCACCATACTCTGCAAGCTGCTGCTCCACCAGTCCCAGGCTGTCCATTGGTCCTGCAGCGGTCCTGGCCCCTTGCCCCCCTCCCAGCCAAGGCAGGGGAAGGGGCTCGGCAGAGGCAGCCCAGCCAGGCTGGGACAGTCCTGGCAGCAGTCTGGTGGCTGCCCCACACCTCAGTGCTCCTAACGGGCGTCCAGTGCTGCACATCTCTCAGCCTCGAGTCCTCATCGCTGACTTCCCCAAAGCTGCTCCCGCCTGCTGCACTGCAGGCCAGCTGGAAGGGTCTGGCAGGACACCCCAGACACTCCAGCCCTCAAGCCTGCACGTCCCTCATTCTTTCTCCTCGCACTCTGCAAGGCTGGAGGGCATAGTAAGCCCCAGAGCTCCTGCAGCTGGCTTTTAAGGCACATCTGGGTTGCTGTGCGTGCAATATTACTGTTATTATTATTATTATTATTACTGTTATTTACCCTGTGTAGACACGTGGTCTTTTACTTCTTTCTTCCCCTTGCCATTCTCCTTAGAAAACTCACCATGTTTTGACCTTACTCGTGTGTCATCCCAAAGGCACAAACCTTTTAATACTAGAGCTGCCTGGCTTCTTGTATAGGTCTTGAATTGATAAAAAACAAACAAACGAAACAAAACAAAACCAAAACAACCCCCCATTCCCCTCCCCCCGGCACACGGCTCTTGCGGCGCGCCGGTACATATAGTATCTATGCGCGGGCAGGGCAGCCCGGCCGGTCCCGGCGCGGCGCTAGGCGCAGCTGCCCATGGCCTTCACCAGCGAGCTCTCGGGCAGCTGCCTGAAGATGCCCCGCAGAGTCTCCAGCTCCCGGGTGAGCTGCTCCACTCGCTTGCGCAGCCGCTCGTTGTCGGTGGTGAGCTCCAGCACCTTTTGCTGCGTCTCCACGTTGCGCTGCTTGGCCTTGTCCCGGCTCTTGCGCACCGCGATGTTGTTGCGCTCCCGGCGCACACGGTACTCGTTGCTGTTCTTGTCCACTGTCTTTTTCGATTTGCTCCGGTGGTCCGAGGGCATCATTTTGAGGGTGCCCGCCGCGGGAAGGCCGCCGGGAGGGTGCGGATGGTGCGGATGGTGCGGACTGGGCACGGGCGTGGGGGGCGGCGTGGGGTGCCCGGGCTGGAGGTGCATGGTGGTCTGGGCGCAGTGGGCGATCTGGTACTGGAGGTGGGACGGGTGCTGCTGCGGGGCGTGATGGGGATAGAGGGCCGACAGGGCCGCCGACTTCACCTCCTCCTCCTCGCGGGGCTCCTGCTTGATCACCAGCGGCCGCAAGCCCGGCGCGGCGATGCGCTCGTAGAGGGGGTCGAGCTTGCCGTCCATGTAGCCGGCCACGCAGCCGAAGAGCGGCTGCTGGTGGTGCTGCGGCTGGTGCCCCGGCGCCGAGGCGGCGGCGCCGGCCCCGTGCATGGTGTGGAAGTCGAAATCCCCGGCCAGGATGGCCTTGGCTTTCTCCTGCTGCTTGCTGTGCTGGAAGAGGTCGGCCAGGAACTCGTCGTTAAAGGCGGCGGGGTCGATGTAGGCGCTGATGTCGATGGAGTTCTCGTTCTCGCAGATGTCTCCGAGCTCCGCGCCGCCCGCAGCAGGTGCCGCTGCCGAGGGAGCCTCTCTGTAGCTGTAAGTGCTGCCGGGCAGGGGAGTCTGGAGCTGGTGGTGCTGGCCGCTGCTCATCGGGGGCCGGGAATCGACCTCGTAGAAATTGGCTTGCTCCATGAAGCACCTACAGTCTGCCGGGCATGGTGAAGGGCTCCTGCAATCCAGGTTTCGAACGGGACGGCGGCGGGAGCGGCGGCGGCTCTAGCAATCCCGCGGCAAGGTGTTGCAGGGCAGTGCTCGGTGCGCCCGGAGCCCGTCCCCCGGCCCAGCCCCGCTCCGCTCGCTGCCTGCCTGCCCTGTTGCTAGTGGGCTGCCGCGGTCCTGCGTGCCGTATATATACAGCCCGCAGCAGGGCCGGGGATCGCCCTCTAGTGTCCAACCTCCTGCTGGGAACCTTTGACCGCCGCGCAGCCGGGTCCAAGCGCCCCGGCCGGGCACAGCCAACCTTCCGCCCGCCCCCGGGAGCCGCCGCACCGCGGGGACAGCGCCCGCACTCCTGCCTCCCCCTCCCCGCCCCCCTTCCCGCCGCCGCCCCGAGCTCGGCGGGCGCTGAGCGCCGGATGACTCCCACCGGGGAGACTCGGCGCCGATAAGAGGCCCGGGGAAACCGCGCGGGGACTTTGCGCCCGCGCTGCCGGGGCCGCTCGGCGGGGCAGGGCGGCCGANGGCGGCCGAACGCGGCCGGTACATTTCCACCGCCCGCTCCCGCCTCGGCGTCGAGAGCTCCGGCCCAGCGCTCCCCGGCCGCGCTTCGCAGGCAGTCTCAAAGTTCACCATCATCCGCGCGTACTCGCAAATATTTGGCCAATCGGGAATATTCGCCCCGTCGGGTTTGGGACCCAAGGCGCTGCGTCACCGGCGGTGGTTACCTGCCGGCAGCGCCCTGTAGCCGGCGGCTCGGAGCAGCCGACCGAGGCCGACCGCGCCGCATTCCGCCGCGGCCCGGCTGCACCGGCGGGGCCCGCGGGGCTCGCCCGGTCACAGCGGGACCCGCGGAGTCCGCCCCCGAGCGCCGCTAGGACCTGTCCGGGGATGGCGCCCGGCGGACAGGGGCGGGGAGCTCGGTAGGAGGCTTCCCGGCTCCGCTGCTCGGAGGGGATCGGCCGGGCCGCCCTGCCGTCTCCGGCGGTCCCAAGCCCGGAGGAGCTTCCCCGCCTGCACGGAACAGCCCGAGCCGGGTCACCTGCGGGCCGCCTCATCCCCCGCACGAATCGAGCAGGTAAATTTAATGACGGATTTCCCCAAACGCACGCTCGGCAATCTCGATCAGTGCCGAGCACGGGCCGCCTCCCGGCCTTGACCCAGGTTAACCGCGGGCGCAGCTGCGGCCGGACCCTGCAGCGCAGCGGTGCAGTGCCCAGGTAGCCCGCTGCAGCAGCCTTCCCAGCCGCCGTTTTCTGGGGCTTTGGAAGGCGATCAATGTTCCCGCAAATGCGGGATTGGAGAGAAGCCGCGTGTCCCAGCCACCGCTTCCCGTCTCCGGGGTATGCGCCTTCATGTGGCTCCTGTGTACAGGTCACTGTCCCCTCAGGAGCCTCCGTCTCAAGCTTCAGTTCGGGCGGGCTGAGGATGCGCAGAATTCGTCCTGCTGCCATCACTCGCGGTCCGCAGAATAGATATGGCTGTGCCTCCTCGCACAGCACCCAGGTGCACCTTGGGGAGTCCCACAGCCATTTAGCTCTCCTGGTCCTGAAAGTCCCTTTGAAAGGAGAAGCCAAGCCCACTGAAACAGGTGCAGGCTTAAAATTGCTACAGAAAGATGTGCAGGGAAAATGAATCAAACATCGTGATGGCCGGAGAAAAAAAGATGCTGCAATTCTTAGTCCCGAGTGTTTTAATAAAACTGCAACTTGTGACAGTAAATTCCTCAGAAAGGGTTCGACAGATTTCTTGCAATTAAAAATAATTGACAAAGGATTCAACAGGAAATAAAAAGGACAATGCCCCAAAACCCCATGTTTTTGTTTCACACAATGCAGGTGTGAACCTTTGTTTCGTGAGCAAATGCAAGGCCAGCAGAGTCAGTTGGCACACTCCAGTGTCCTCTCAAGAGAATGGATTCTGTAATTACAGCAGGGAAATATTAATGTACAGATTACAGAGTACACTTTTCACTATCACTTGAAAAAAAAATCCTAATTTTTTTTTAGATGCAGTCAGTCTTTTCTAAAATTATATGTCTTGGCTTCAGTGCAGTAGCAGTGCTCACAGGGCTGCTTCCACAGGGAGCTGCAGCACTGTCTGAGCAACCAAAACACTCGTAGGAACTCTGAACAAAGTCCTGGTACAGAGGAAAAGCCTCAAGTCTGGGACAGGAGTGAGTTTTGGGTGTTTCAGAGTGGAGACTAAAATGTCCCTGACTGCACCCAACTGTCCAAGTTGAGCTTGTTCAACACAAGTGAACCCATTTCCAGAAATGGGACAAACACAGACTTTTTTCCTGCTGGGAGAAATATCATCTGGAATAAAAGCTGGTAAGCAGTTTCTGCTCAGAGCTTTCAAGTGGCCTTGTCTGACTCTGAAGTCAGAAACAGAAACAGCCCATGAACATTTGAAATAAAAAGTCAGTGCTGCATGAAACAGCAGCAGAATAACTAAGAAAGTGTAAGCAGAAGTATATAACTAAGTTTGTGATTTAGTAACAATACCTATGCCTCTCTAGTCTTTAAAAGACTCTCACATTTTATAATCGTTCTGAAATTAAGGCCTAACTACATATTAAAAAAAATTTAAAGTAAATCAGAAAGTTTAGGATCAGATTCCATTCCTAATTACTGTAATTAACGAACAAGTCCCCACAATTTAAGGACTGGTTTGCTCTGTTTGATTTTTTTTTACATAGACCCCTTTTATCTAAGTTAAGAACTTTCAAGTCTTCTATTTTTACATGGAAAACTAAATTCCTGTTCAAATTATTTTAATATGGTATAAAGTTCCCAGACTTAGCAAAAAAGACGTATCTTTGTATGTTTATTTTGTCTCCCTGTTTGAAGATAAATAAAATGTTTAGAACTGGATCATCCCCAAACAAGCACAAATGCTTATTTCTACATTTATATCAAAAGTGATTGATACCAAATATTTCAAATATTAAAGAGAAAACTTGTTGCTTAAGTTACATGAACCAGGGAGCTGATTAAACTAAGAGAGGAAGGATGTATGCTGCATACCATGGCTCCCTGAAGCAGCACTGTCAACTCTTGAGGGTGCTATTCTTCCATCCCTAAGCAAATCTTGCTGTCCAGAAGCTCAGGGAGGGCGAGCAAAGTGCTCTGCAATTTGAAACAGCACCAAGAGTCTTCTATACCAAGTCAGCTGCACTCCCTTCTGCTTAGGGAAGGAAACTGAATAGAAGAACATAACTGTGAAGGAATGTGACTAAGTGCATTTGTGACTATTAAGAGTTTTTAATTGCACTGGAACACTGAAGTCTATTCCACCTGAACTCAGCTCCTGTGTTGTTCTTAGGCCTTTCACTTCTGTGGGCTGCAAAACAGGTTACTGGCTGCAGGATGCAGGCTGGCCCTGCAGGGTGTGGGCAGGATGGTGCTCTGCTGCTGATCCAACAGCCTGGCAGTTTGTGCAGAATGTAGCATGTGGCAGCCCTGTTAGGAACCAGAGTGCAACTACACATTTATTTTACTACCTTGCTAAACCAGAATATTTCACTGCTACTGACAAAGCTCCAGACAGGAGTCTGCACGCAAAACTTTCTGGGGTGAATGGCAGCAACAGTCCAGCCTCTCCTCGCTCCCACCCTGCAGAGCTGATGGGGGGAAAGAAGATTTGGCAGGGGTGGGCACTGTGGGGCAGAAAGGATGGGACAGCTGTCCTGGGAGTGACAAGGGGATTTATCCTCAGCTGTGGCCTGAGTGCACCTGGGGAGTAGGCAGGGATGGAGCAGCAGTGGTTTCCTACGCAGATTAAGAGCTGGCAATCTACCATCTTACTTGTTGTGGTGTACTGAAACACAAACTTCTCCCCCCTCCTGTTGTGTTTTCTGCCCCAGGGAGGGGACATATGATACTGCACATAAAAGCTGCTACATGTGACAATTTTCAAAGGAAAAGACTTTATATGCCAAAGCCTTGGAGGCCTGTAGATCAGTGTGCAGCAGTGTATGACAAGTCAACCAGAACCTTCCCTTCAGCTGGAAAAGGCAGCTGGGGAGCACTTACCTTTTATTTATGTGCATTTTGGTCCAACAAGAGATGATTTAATGACTTATCATTACAGTTTTTCTCCTTTGGAGAAATACAACTCCAAGGTGAACCAACTCAAATCCATGATATCTTCCCTCTTCCTTTTTTGTATCATTCTCCTTTTCAGGGTCTCTTATGACCATGTCCTCAATTCTTTCTATCCTTGTGCTCTACTGACTTCTGGCTCCTCTGAGAGCTCAGTCCTTTGCAATTTCCAAGCTAGGTGACCGAGAGCATCTTTTCACTTCCATTTACCTGGTAACTGCTCACTTCCATTCCAATGACCCTCACAGCCCAATCTGTTTCCAGCTCATCACCTGTAATCTTGCACCAATCAGTCTGTGAAGTTGTCTTATCCATTCCCAATCTTTGCATGGTTAATGAGCCATTGCAAACACAGTTCCTCTCTTATAATTAGGACCATATTTCACTGACCACATCCAGGTGCCCAAAACACTGCAAATGTTTTTCAGATACAGGAATAAGTCCTGTTCCAAAGAACATACAGTTGAAATATCACCAAAAAAAAAAAAAAAGACACTGTTGCTCCTCATCTCTCAGTGTACTGTTTTCTCCTGCAGTAATAGGCCATCACCTTTGCCTTAAGACTTCCACAAATGATGTCATGATGTTTAACAGTAGTTCTCCTACTGGTATATATCAGTTATCCCTTTGTTCAGCATTTGGCCTATCCACAATCACTCATTCTCTCTCTCTAGTCTTTCACCTTTGATTAAATGATAATCTCCTATCTTTCAAACCTGAATTTACTTTCCAATCTTCTGTCTTTACCTTACAAACTTCAGTGGTTTCTCTCATCATGAATGGCTCATCATCTTTAATTTGTTCATGCTACATCTCCTTGGATGATGGAGCAGTATTATTACTCTGTATTTCTCATCTAGAGAGCTGGGAGATGGAATGACTTGCCAAGGCCATTCAAGAAATTCATAAGAAAGCTGAGAATTTAATCTCTCCTATGCCCTAATATCAGCCTGCTAATATCACCACCAATGGACATACAAAAGTTTCCTACAAAGGAAATCCTTTCATACAGTTCCTTCTTGCATGTTGTTTTTTTAAATGGAAATAGTTGGATCAATTTTTTATCTGAAATAAAGTTATCTCTGAGGTGAACTGCCAAGAAAATGTAATTCTTTTTTATTTTTGCCACTGTATGTTTAAAGAAGCATATAGAGAATACATCTTATTTTCTTCTGTACCCTAGCCCTAATCAACTGGATTGAAGACTCTCCCTGATCTCAGTAGGAGCCCGTGTGGATCCTTACCTGGCAGACAAATTATGCAGCAGAACAGTAACAGGGTATCCTACCCCAAACTCAGTTCCCAACTCTGCTTTTAGGGAGGTGTTCTCAAAATGAAGATTATGGCTCTTAGACTTTGGCTAGCTACTTTTCATGGCATCATACAAGAAGTAATTCAAACCCAGAGATTTAAAATCCTTGTAAATCCAGAAAATAGATACTTTTTTTTCCCCATTCAGGTGACACCAACTTCCGGCATTTAATTTAGATGCTCTCAAAGTGCCTACATGAGCTATGCAGGGAACTTACATTTACAAATCTCCATGTCCTGAACTGCACCTAAAACTAGATACTGAAGTAACAGTCTTAAGTCTTGTCAGCAGGACTGCACACCTGGCTTAGCACCAGTATTTACCAAAATCCTGCTAGTTAGGGCAGTAGCACCTCCTCACATGTATGAGTAATTCACTCTGATACCCAAAGTGCATCATGAATATGAGCTTCTCCTTATAACAGCAATTTGCAATACTAACTAAAGTGGCATCTAAGGCCAAACAAGTACATTGGTTTCAAAGCACACCTATGTGAACCCTGTAACACTGAATCACAAAGAAAAAAATACCCTTGTTTGTCTCTTATATATGTCTCTTATAGATGACTGTGCATTAATCCTTTGATGTTCATGTAGTCATCTTGCAACATTATTCATACCTGTCTTTTTAATGTAAAAGGTTGTTTTTAAGCATCACGTTGGCAGTCCATAGTCAATCCAAAATCATCTGGTTTTGAGAAGGTACATCTACAAAGCTGAGCTAGTACTTGAGAAGATTGCTTAAGTAATGAGGAATCTTGCCACTGACTTAGATGTTCCAATTTGCTGTTCTCAAAAGAACAGTTCTTCTGTTGCAAGAAGAAGATGAGACAGCATGGCTCAGGCTTCATCACTCCTTATGAGTATTTTGCACTGTAGACACTTCTTGAGTTTCTGGGAAAAAAAGAGACAAAAATACCAAAAAATGTTAAGCATTTTCCAGAAGTATAGAAAGAGATGCTTTGCTACTCAAAAAATGCACAATCAGAAGAAAATACAGAGAGTGAGAGCAATGGGACTGGAAATTATTATCAGCTTATAAAAATAGTCATGGCATTTCTTACTTGTGTATTTTAGTACATGACACATCCTGCCATAAACCTTAGTCCTTGACATGGACTAAGTTCTATGTTCTCATCCCCTGTAGGAAAGATTGTTACAAGGATCAAGATTAGGCTAAAGAGTAAAAATGTGGTAAAAATTTACATTCTGTAGTACAAAATGGATCTGAAAGCCTCATGCTGTTGTTTCACAGATGAAGACATTGCTAAATCTGTGTCAGATCAAAACATGAGAGCCCTCAGAGAACTCAAGGATCTGGTGGGCTTTTTCCACTACTCTTACAGTGAACCTATTGTGTGATTCACTGGTCGGACACTGGGATAACCCATGAGCTCACAGTTTTTGATTGCCAGCCTGCAAATATTTGATGCTCAAAGTACCTATGGAATTAAGGATTAAGATTTGAAAATAGGAAGATAATACACTTTTGGTGCAAACCTTCTTTAATTAATGTCATAAAGCATTCAACTTCAGTGGCAAAAAGTTTTGGGAGCACACTTGACTCATTTTAAAATGTCAAGTTTTATAAGTATTGACTCTAAACTAAGAGAAAGCAATTTTACTGCTCAGAGCAGAAGCCATCTCGTATCTTAAAATTCCATCCCCTGTTGAGATAAATTCAGCTTTCTTTATAATAATCCCACTGTTAGCCCAGGGATTACTGGCATGAGTAATCCAAGCAAGATCTGACCTACTAAATAAAAAATGTCAATGGCAGCAAGAGGAATGGGAGCTCAGGAAGGAAGGAAGGAAGCTCAGCAAAGTTCTTAGAGTCACTCGGTGACATCACCAATGAATCCAAGCTGTGATCAAACCAACCATCAGCACAGGGGAACAATGGGGGCACAGAGGAAGGAATCAAGTCAGAGGCAATCTCAGCTTGAAAAGGATCACACTTTTGTTATCAAGCTAATCATAGTGAGACTTCTGGCAAGAGTTTCCTTGGCTCTCCTAGGAGCAACCACTGCAGGGAGATGAGGCCTAGGAGGCAGCTCATCCTCTGGAGTGGGCATGCAGTGCTGAAGGTCCATGTGTGGCACACTGACCCTGCCAGGGCAGCTGACCTGCACCAGGCTCAGGGCAGCACCAGCTCTCCTGCAGCCACTGGCAGGTGACATGAGATATGGCCCTTCCTTTCCTGCAGGCATTTCCAAGGTCACTTGAAAACATCCACAGAAAGAACCTGGCACTCCTGCCTGCTGGGATAACACCTACTCTGACTTCTCAGCCTTCACAGAAAGAGCAGTTGCCCACAGTAACATTCAGCATTCCAGTCCTGTTAAATAGAAATAAGGAGTTGTTACACACCACTGCATGAGTTCCTCAATATTCATATTCATATCTACATTTTTTTGTTCAAACTGGAATCTTATGCTTTAGGTAAAACAAGTCTTAAACTTAAGTGAAATAAGAGTTAATCACAAAGCAAGCGAGTCTAGCAGGGTTTTCTTGAAAGGATCACAGACAGATAAAAATCTAGAATCCAAAGTTTCAAAGTTTTAGAGGAAAAGAGGGCTGGCTACTTTCAAATGATGATGCTTGGAATAAACCATTCGTTCTGCTTCGTGTTTAAAGGAAGCTGACATCTGAGCTACAGAATGCTTGAAGTAAGTATTAGAATTAATACAAATACAATCAGAAGATTTCTTTTGATGGACACCATTATATTTTTTATATGGAATCATAAAAGTATTTTGCTTGCAATAATATTTCAGAAAGTAAAAAGCCAGTGACAGTGCTAGGTTGTTTGCAAGCTTTGGGCATCCAAATGCTCATAAACAATGCTGAAGAAGCACAGCCCTTTGGAGAGGAGGAAGGAACAATATTGTGTGACTTACCTGGCCATAGTTAATAGTGGAGCTGAGTATAATCAAGGCTAATCATTCAGCAAGAGCTCAGGGCTGAGAGGTTTCTAATTCCAAACAAAAAGTCCTTGCAAACTACTTGTGTTTCTAAGTAAAAAATGAACAAATTGTGAAATGGGCTCCCATACTGCAAAAATGTCTATTTTTTTTCTTCTGCTGTAATTAAAGATAGGAAATGGGAATAAGTTTTTGGACTCTAAATTATTCACTTTGAATAATTCTTTGAGGCCTAAGCAATTATTCTAGATGCTAATTTTAGTCAAATTACATGTAATATGTTAATATGAGCATAAATCCTACATTCCTTGACAAACACCAACATTATATTAATGTTATATAATTATATAAATGGGGAATATGAGCAGTACAAGCTGCTCACATTTATGACATAAATGTGGTAAATATAAAGTGAAATTCAACTTGGCAAACTAAAATTTAATTTCAGAAAAATAACTCCTGTCTTCTTTAAAGCAGGCAAAATTTCCAGATTTTTAATTATATGAGTTGCATGATTCTCAAAAGAATTTGTGCAACTTGCTTTAGTATTGGGTGCTACAGTTCTTGATTTCCTTTTACTAAAATATATGGTTTTAAAAGGAATATGATGATTTAAAAACCTGTGTGGCACAGAACCCATAGCATGGGAAGGCTGAATTCGTGCTGGTTGTCTGCAATGACACTCAGCTGCAAAAGACAAGGACAGGAAAGTGTGACTTGGCACAGAACTCTGTTTCCCCCTGTCAGAGAAACAACTGCTGACAGTCACCACAGCCAACACAGCTGGCATTTATGTTGGGTAAGAGTGCAGCTGATAGTGGGTCAGTATTTTCCATTTAGAAAAGAGCTATTCCCCACCAGCATGAATGTTCTGGGAGGCTTTAGAAAGGCTTGGTAGATGGAAGTATTTATATAACTAAGTGCAGGGCTTATGGATCATTTACATTTAATTTAAGTCATTAAGAGATCATTTGCATCTATCGTAGGGTCTAGACCACATGGGAATTACTTTTCTCCTTTATTAATAAACTGAAGTAAACACCACTTAGCCAGCTCAGGATGTCACTGATAAAGTCTGAGGCTCCCATTTTCTCCTCTTTTATGGAAGTTCAAGACACTGTGGGACTCCTAACTGTAGTTTTCCCTTGTACATAGCTGGGCAAGTTCAGCTGTTGTTTCCACTGGATATGCAAAAAGTGGTGCCAGTGTTTAATGGAAGATAATCCATACAAATAGATGTGTCTCTATTGAGAGGAAATGCTATATGTTCAAACTGTGGGAAATGCTGCAGGTAGAGCTCAGATCTTGTGACATATCAACTGCAAACTCAATCTTCAGGAAGGGGCTTTGCCCCAGTGCCCCTTGCCTGTTTCTGTCAATGGGCTCAGAGCTACACAGTCAAATCACCCCTGCAGCATTGAAATACCTAAGTCCTTGGATCTACGTATTTTGATCACATCCATCTGGTGGTGGAGTATCCAAATGTGTGACTTACACAATTTTAAGTGGACTGAAAACCTTTCCAGAAATCTATTAAAAAACACTCAGAAAGAAAGTAGAAGCATACAGCTCCTCAGTTGCCATAGCTCAGCTACTAGTGCTGCTATAGCATGAGGTGTCTGAAGCTGACTGTGAACTGCAGCCTTCACATGAGGGAAGCCAAAGATGCGTGGGCTGTTTCAGACTGTGCTGCAGTACCCTCTACTGATGCCATACACTGGTGTTGAATAGATAACCTACATTAAATCAGTGTTCAGACAAATGAAATATTTTGTTATAAATGTTTTGTGTTTAAGGCATTGGCATTTGTGCCTGAGGTTTTTCATTTATCTATGGCACCACTAAAGCACAACATCCCACGTTATCTTGCTAGCAGTACAGAACTTTCTCAAGGCTAGAGTTCTCCATGATTGGCTGCCTGTGTGCATATTCCTGCTAGGAGTACACATGCTGTGTGCACTCATCCTGTCTTCATTTTGTTCACAGGAAGGAAAAACACCACCGTGTGCATTAGACCCTTTGTCCCACTTGTTGAGTCCCTCAATGTCAAAGGGCTTTACACAAGAAGAGGACATGACATGAAAGTAAACATAAACAAACATACCTTGAAGACTCTCTTTTCATGATAAGCAAAGTCCATGTTTGCAACAGGACTGCAGGTGACTTCAAAGCAAAGCCTGTACTTCTGGGAGGAGTGCCTCAAAAACCTGCACAAATGATTGTGACTTTTACCATATTCCTTATGCACTTTGAAGGTTTCTACAATTCTGTGCACCTTGGTGAAGTCCTCTTTAGAATGCGTATGCTCAGCAAATATTGAGTGTGCAGCAAAACAGTCTTCAGGGATAGCAGTGCTTTGGTAGGCTAACTCTCAGTCTCTGCCAAGTGGCTGCAGGTGGTTGGTTGCCAGTGCACATGCAGCACTGCGAGTCTGTGAGAGCAGGTTCAACGTTTTGAAGTGTTCTGTGCTGTCATCAACTTTTCCTTTGCATGTTACTCTCTTTTGCTCCATATTTTCGCAGACAGGTTGTTCCACTCTAAGTCACTAATGTTGTTGTAATATTGCTGAGCCTGAATTCTCTTCTTGGGCAGGATTCCTGATAATTTCAATTGGTGTTTTAAATGTGGGAGAACTTCTGATCAAATAAATCATGCCTTGATGATGCATGAAACCCCCACTTGATGGCTAAACAACTCAGAACGAGGAGACTTTCCTCTGTACAGAGATTTGCCAGGTTGAATTTTACAGCCACTGAGGTGCACAAACAGGACTGCAAAGGACATGCAGTGCTGGAGGGAGCAGAAAGCTTCTCCTGTCAGAGGGAAGTCTGATCTAGTTACTGCTGAGAGGAGAGAAAACCAGACATTGTTGATGCTGGAATATGCTACAAAGCGTTTTTTTCTACAAATTTGTCTGCAGTAATTATATTCAATACAAACCTAGGCTGTGTCTTGTAAGTTCACAATGAAAGAGATATTCAGATGCCTGCAAGTCTAAGTGTAATTGCTTGTTCTTCCGGGAGTCTGCAGTATGTGTGAAGGTTGGCAGAGCCAAAGCAGAAAGCTGTGCCCCACTGGTTCTTTGGAAATTACTCTTGTTTCAGGAGGCAAGAGGACTAGAAACAGTTAAGTCACCAAATGCAGAGAATCGATGTTCTGGAAGGAAGATGGCAGTGCTGAGGTAAGTACTTACCTTCTTTTCTGTTGAGGACAAAAGACAGAGTCTACTTGCTTGACCAAAGTATCAGTCACTGATTATCTCACCCAAAATTCTCCTCAGTGTTAGCAGCAGGAGGTCAATTACAGACATGTTGCAATTGCCAATACATTTTCTCAAACTGTCCTCCCACATATTTTAAGTTTTATTTACGATGATAAATAATTCATTTTCTATTCATGTTCATGAACAGAATTGAGGTGGAGTAAAAAATGAGGTGGACTGTCCTCTGCCAGGTGCCAGACTCTCACTTTTGTGTTTCAAATGGCCATTCCTTGAGCTTTTCATGGTATTTCAGAGGTCATATTGGTTGTGGGGAATAATAAAGCCCTTGATAAGAACGAAGTTTGTGTCCTCATCTTTCCAACACCATGAGACCATAAACAAAGCTATGCTTCTCCAATTTCATTGCTTTTCTGGAACGGTATTTATTTTAGGCTTCTGTTCTGAAGCATTTTGAAGTCTGAATAAAATTAATGACTAAAACTATTCACTCTTCTTGATATCATAGGAATAAGGTAAAGTTCTTCACTGGAGTATACCCTGTGATAAATAATGCCCTAGTAATTATGGGTGGGGATTTTCATGCGGTGAGTGATGATGCCTTGGCAAAGAGCCATGGCAGTGTGCATTCAGAAGCTAAGCTATCTAAATCCTTGCAAGCCTCATTTATGCTTTTGGGAATATAGGACAGGTGTGGCAGTTACTAAACCTGGATACTTGAGAATTCACCTCTTATTCCCAGGTGTGGGCCATTAATTCTCGCTCAGACTTGTTCAGTTCTAACAAGTCTCTTTTGAACCAGATTTTATATGTGCACATATACCCACACAATAATAGCACTTTCCTTTAAATCCATTTATCTACTTTGTTTTACTCATCTTTAGCTATGCAGCCCTCATCTTACCTAACAATTTGCATACACATGGCAGCAAACCCCCAAAACAATCACTGGCAGTCTACAGATCCCTGTCGTGTTCTGTAGATACCAGAAGACTTGCAGTTTGCATTGTTTAGTACAATTACTAAAGAAGCTCAGGTAAAACTCAAGCCAAGCCCCAGTGAAATTCACAACAAAGCACATAATAATTTTCACTGGATCACTAGACATCAGAGCAAAGCCAGAGAACACTCAAACACAAACATATGTTTGTAAAATCCTGTAAAAAACCTGTAAAGGAATATAGTGCTCATTCTTTTTGTTAGATGATCTTCCAGAGATCTGAACAATTTGGGTTGACACACCTAGAAGCCTCCTCACAGACCAGGCATTCTTCAGGGACACATCTGATATTTTTAAACTTAAATACCTACAAGAAAGCATCTAATTCCATATTCTGATATTTCCATAGAAGGTCACTGACAGTAACTTCAGCTGCTTCATTCACTACAAAGGGACTTGTTGCTACTGAGCACTAATGTATATCTGGTCATCCTTATATACCTAAAAGACATTAGTCATCTCCTAAGCAGTCCTCTGGAACACAGTGAAGAGATATATGCTAAATATTGAAACAGCACACATTTTTGTGACAGTATTTTTATGTGCAAAGAATTGTCACAAAGGTAACGAGATGTCTCTCTACCTTCAAATCCCTCAAGAAGCCATGGCTGTAATGGCACACTTCTCAGATCAAATGGTGAAATGGAACATTGGTATTGGAGAACCTGAGCTGGCTTGGCTTGAAGAACAAATTCCTGACAGCATGGACTGAGCAAAGGTTCCATTAAAATATAAATTTACCATCAACAGGCATTTTGTAGCTATGAAAGAGAAGACTGATGATATGTGACTGCTAAAGAACCCAACCTACTAACCACAATACCACACAAAAAAGTGAAACCTCCAAAAATGGGCACACCTTTATCTGTGCAGTTGGCTGATTCTGAAAGTGCTTGCTAACAGTTTCTGATTAAAAAAATTACCTTACTGATAACAGCATGAAACAAAAATATGGCAATGAGGAAATCAAATCTCAGGGCACCACTGTTGCAGACTCTGCCTAGATGAAACCAGTTCATCAAGCTTGAAGCACCAAACCTCTTGTTCCCCTCAAAACTGTAGAGGAAACGTGAACAGCTGTAGCTGGAGAAGCACAGCATATAATGTCTATAGAAGTGACAGCTTGGGTTTGTTGTAAAAGCATACAAATCATCAATGCATTTGTTTTCTGCTGTACGATGTATATATCTCATTGATCTATAGTTTTTTTCAGATGTTGTAAGACTTCTGTGTTAGCCTGATTCCTTTTGCTGTTACCCAATAGCCTGCTGAAGTTGTGGGGAACAGCTGTCTATTATGGGGTTTTTTGTCCTCCTCCATTTGAGAACAATTGCATTTCTTTTTCCCATGTAATTGAGTTAATTGATTTTCAGAAACCAGCATGAATAACTTTAGATAGCTAGATAACCTGGATATTTTAATAACTGCAAATAAAGAGGAGTAGTACTGGAAGATGCAGAACTAGAAACTGGAAATACTGAGTTACAAGACTTATTAGCTGCATAGAGAGAAAGAACAAAGGCACTCGATTTTTCCTGCAAATGAACTCCAGGCAATGTGACAATAAAATGGATGTTTGCTATTAGAACAGATTGGTTCCTTTCTCTACTTAGTATGTGCTAGAACAAAAGCTCTGTAACTTTCCAAGGCTGTAGTGAGTCAGTGCTAGAATTAGCAGTATGATACTGAAATAGTGATCACCACTAAGCAATCTTTCCTTTCGCCTCATCTAGTCAAAAAGGCTACCTCTGAAAAATCAGCTATTAACAGATAAGTTTCTGTCATTTAAATAATTAAATCATAGTGAAAAACTGAAGTCTGTGCTTAGGAAGTATAAGCTTTTTCAAACAAACAGGCAGAGCTATTCTTATTGCTTTTTCTCTCTGTGATTAATTTTTTTTTTAGTATAGCCAGATTCCTGACAAAAGGGAATCAGAGATCCTTCTGCTTTCTGAAGCTTTAAGAGCCTCAGCTCTGCAAAATTCAGATTTCTAACAACAGGATTTTGGTCTTGGTGCAAGTCAGTCCTGAACACGAAAAGTAATTATTGTAATACCAAAATGCAGGGCTGTTAAGAGAAGAGAGATTTGCAATAATAAGATTACGGAAAACCTTTATTACAGACTTTGTATTTCTGGGATATTCCTGAATGAATGCCATCTGCTTGGTGATCACAAGGAATGTAATCATGTTGAGAGAATCTTTCCAGTTTTGAATAAAATTAGGTTGAGATTACCAAGAAAAGGGGTAGCAGTTGCCAAAAAAAGGTTATATTTTGGTATAATTCACTGCATTTGCCCTTAAATGCATCTGAGTGTTCATCACAGCCTGGAATTATGTGTTTTTACCTAAGGGGCCTATTTATTTCCACCTGTAAACTACACATACAAATATATTTATTAATCTCTCTTCTAAATCACTGGAGAAAATTTAGTGATTTCTTCCCTAGAATTCAAATGCACAGCTGTTGGAGCAGAATGAAAAAGTATGCAGCACTATCACGTATGAAAATTAAAATTTTAACTGAGATGTGCAAGTCTAAAGCGAAAAAAAATCCAATGAAGGCTTACCCATGAGGGAAACAGAGGCAAATGCTTACAGAAAGAAACATTTTTTTAATGTGTAGGTTGTAGTCCAGGAGTTTGTAGGGTTTTTATTTTAAGACAAAGAAATAATTGCCCATGAAGACAGAGGAAACATGCGTGAACAATGGAATCAGACACAATAGAAACTATTCCAAGGGCAACAAAATAGTTTTCTCTCCAAGTGAAAGGCTCCAGAAAACTTTTTAATGTTTTTGTGCTAAGGGAGCATACTGAGTGGGCAGTAAACAGGGACATTTGTCCCAACAGGCTCCTCT
Organism: Vireo altiloquus; assembly: GCA_013396875.1. NCBI lineage: Eukaryota > Metazoa > Chordata > Aves > Passeriformes > Vireonidae > Vireo > Vireo altiloquus. The sequence continues at coordinate 104,333 of VZRF01004629.1, read as the reverse complement.
CCCCGTTATACCTTCTGACTCTAGTTCCCACAGTTCCTATTTCCTCAATGGCCTTTCTGCCTCTAAATGTGAATTGCTGTAGATTACTTGAAGACACCAAATATCAGTGTAATTTTTTTTCCAAGACTAAAATCTTTAAACAATTGTGAGACTGGATAATGCATGTGAAAATAGGATACTATTACAGTATTATCTGTAGCTATATGAGTAACTGGTTGCTATAGGAACATGTCCAGAATAAGAGTGAGAAGGGCTCCATCCCAGCAGGGACCAGTCTGCTTGTGACACCCTACTCCAGAGCTGCTGCTCATCTGGCACAACTTGTATATACCCAGGTAAAGTGTGTATTTCAGTGCCACAGCCCAGTTGTGCCTATATTTCCATGCTTACTTTTTAGATTGCTTCCATGCTATTCTATTTTTGCTGTAACATTGCGGGGAAAAAGTATCCTGCAGAAACTGAAGTGCACTGTGTGATGGTTTTCTGTAACAAGATACAATGCCAGCGAAGCACTGGAGTGTCCAACATGCAGGTAATTATGTGTGAGCTTCAGCATTTAAAATAATCAGACCCTGTGAGAATAAATTAATCTACATTTTATTTTCTTCAGCTATCTTTGATGAGGATTAATGAATGAATGGTTATAAAGTGCTCTAAAATCCTAGGAAAGCATACTAAGAGCATACATTTACTTAACTATTGTGAGCAAAGGATAATATTTAATGCTTACCTGGAATTTCACTCTAGCTATAGATGGATGAGTCATTGTCCTAGAAAATGTAACAGTTTTAATTAAGAAACAGAAAAACATTAGAGAAGTTAAAGCAAATACTTGCTGACTGACAAGGAAAAGCATCTTTGGGGTAAATGAGCTGAGTAAAACTGAGTAAAACTTTTTCACATGTTTGCCCAGACTAACCCTCAGAATTTTTCTGCAAATATGGTTTATTTTCCACAGGGATTTACAAAAACAAAACCCCTCCACAACTTCAGACAGCCATAAAAATGGTAAATACAAAAAATTGTATCTATATTACTGGGTTCTGCAACTGTATTTACAAATCTAACTCTTCTCAGGTCTTTTGCAGACATAAAACATTTTCAAGCAGGTCTGTGTTCTAAACCAGAGTAGCATGGATCATTTTTTTCCCTCTGCATTAAAAAGAAATCCTGCTTTTCCAACAGTATTGTTTTTGCTGTCTGCACACTTGAACTTGTTCCAAACTTGCCTGCCTTATAAACAGATGATTTTCAGACCTGCCCACTGCAAACACACCCTGCTCACACAAAGCTTGAGATGTGAGCATATGTGTGTACATACATGCTTGTTTGGGCAGAACTAAAATGTTATAAACCAAAGTGTCTGGAAAATATGGGCAAAAAGAACTTTTCTCCACAAAAAGGGATGTATTTTATAACAACAAAAATACCAGTGAAGTGGTGCATAATCTTCCTATGACATTGAACTCTATGATCCAGATGTTTCCTAGTCTGCCAGCATTTAGGGTTTCTTTTCTAATAGCAAGTTTGAAAATAAAAATTAACCAAGAACCTATGAAATTTAGAAACTTGTCATAATTTCTGTTGTCAAGAGAACTGTTGTTACTTTTATTTGACGTCTTTGGTATTCCTTCCCCTTGATCTCACATCATTCTACGGAGGCAAACCGCACAGCAGCTAGGATCGAGATGGGAATACACTGTCAGGTATTAATTAACAGCCTGGGAACAATTAGGAGATGCCAATCAGTACAAAAACACACCACCATTTACTTCGATACCGTGGGGCACTGGCCAACTTCACCAGAATCACAGAACACTCTGAGTTAGAAGAGACCCACAGGGACCATGGAGTACGGTCCTTAAGCGAGTGGCCCATATGAGGAGCGAACCCACAACCTGTGCCAGGTAACCGCAGGAAACCGCTCGGCCCGGCCCGGGCACACCGAAGCTGCGCTGTCCCTCCCGCGGGGCCCGGGACAAGCTCCCCGCTCTGCCCGTGCGGGGACACAGCCGGGATACGCGGTTTCGGCTTCTCCCCCTTGGGCTGTGAGAAGCGCTGGACCCTCCTGGAAGTACGGGCGGGCCCCCGGTTCCCAGCGGGGCAGGGAGGTGGCTGCCTTGCTCGGGCGGGCGGCCGCTCGACCCCGTCCCCGCCGGAGAGGAGAACACAGCTCCTGGAGGCCCGGCCGGCAGCGACACGCGTGGCCTCGAGCGCGTTTTCCTCCAGCGCGGCTGCAGCGGCGCAGGACGAATCCTGCGAGCGGCCGAGACAAGGCTCAGGCCGTGGCCAGACTCAGGCCGTGACAGGGCTACGGCCGTAATGGGACTGCGGGCGTGACAAGGCCCCGGCCGTGGCCGGACCGAGACCGCTGGGGGCTCCCGGCCGCGGGCACACCGAGGCCGCGGGCACACCGAGGCCGCTGGGCACACCGGGGTCGCCGGGCGCTCCCGGCCGTGACAGGAGCAGAGCCGAGCCCGGGCCCTCACACACAAACACCTCAGGGGCGGCCCCGCCCCCCGGGGCGCTGATTGGCCGCGCGCGCTGCCAATCACGCGGCGGTTGCATCACCCGGGCGGGCGGGGCTGCCCCGCGCGGTGTCGCAATCGGCGCTCGCCGCACGCGCACGGTACCGAGCGCGGCCCGCCCGGCCCCTCCCGCCGCTCGCGCCGCTCAGGTAAGCGC
>VZRF01004629.1:0-101519 GCA_013396875.1 Vireo altiloquus | reverse complement strand
GGCGGGAGCGCGCCCGGCCAGGGGGCAGCCCGAGAATGCGGCGCGGAGCCCTCGGGAGCGCCTGGACAGATGTTTCAGGTTCCCCACGAATTTCCGTAGTTCCAGTTGCAAGTTTCAAACCAGAGCTTCGGCAGGCAGGGAGCTCGGCGTCGGCCTTAGCGCTGACATCCGACAGGGAAGAGCAGTCGCAGCTCCGTAACACTGCCATGCGGAGCCTTTTGGAAAGTACAAACATTTTTATAATTCTCAAAACTTTCGGATTTAAGGAATTGGTTCATCGTTATAAATCACAGCTGTCGTTTTAATTTGAAAAACAGAGTCTTGATACGTCCTCGCCTCCCAGTGTTCGGGATTCTGTCAGAATGCATGCTTTATGTGTTCTGATACAGTCTGTTAAGGATGTCAGAGTGCATTTTTCTTGTAATATGTATAATAAAAATGGAGATCTTGAAAGAAATGCGGAAAAGTGATTTTGTTAGCTATGGCAAGAAATGATGTGTTTGAGCTACCCAGTCTCAAAAGAGTTGTTGTCCAGCCTTCAGTACGTGGGAGTTTGCATCAGCTCCTGCGAACCTGAGAGTGTGAACCGTGCAGAAGTCAGCCCTCCCATCGCTCAGCAAATGTGTGCCTGCCACTGTCCTTAGAACAGGGTCATCAGAATCCAGAATCTGATCCTATTAGGGTGTTCCTACTGAAGTCTAAGAGAAGAGATGCCACCTATTGCTGTTCAGATTGGGACCGATTTTGCATTTGACAAGACAGCTGCGTGAATTTGTGCAATAAAGTCATTCTGACACTTTGTATTCTTTGCTACCAAGTTAAAAAAATTACTGATTTAATTGACAAAACACTTTTTTTGGGTTGGTTTTTATTTGCCAAAGCAAACATTTGGAAGTTTAATGTCTTTATTTTTATTTTTTGTGTATGTGAAAGCAAGTGAAGGCCTTCATTGCTTCACTGGTCTCCGAGGAGTACTGTGAGACAGTAAGAAACATCTTTCTGCCTGAGAAGACACCTCTTGAGTTACCAGCTATTACACTGTAGTGGGTGGCCGCTTGTTTTCCTGGGTGGCCAGCTGGTGGCCCAAGGAGAGAACCAGGCAGTTCTAACTGGCCACTGGAAACACTACCATGTGTTGGGTGGAACCAGCCTAGGGCTGTTGCTGAGCTGAAGCTAATGAGCAGCTTTATGGGAACAAGATGCTGGGAAACTGGGCTGGCTCTCTTGAGGATTTGTCTTTTGCTGTGCTGGGGCTGTCACCCAGTCAAGGGAAAGCAACCTGTGTGGAGAGGCATGGAGCAGCTGCGTTTGGGTTGCACGGGCTCTGAGAAATTCAAGACCTATCTGCCTCCCCACCTCCATGGCCTTTCCCAATTACCATGTCCTTTCCCTCCCCTTTTCTTGAGAGTCCCCTCAGTATGTCTGATACCTGCAGCCTTTAAATCTCCTTGCAGTATCTGCTGAAGGATGCCCCATAGCACCTGTTGCTATCTGGGACAGCCTTCTGACAATTGGTAATAGGCATCCAGCCTCCAAATCACCAGGCAGAAGAACTAATTCCAAGCCTGAACTGTTAGCACTCCTGTAACTCTGTGATGCAGTACAGTTAGTGCTACTTAGTGCTACTTGCTCTGCATATTTTTTGGAGCAGGACAGGAATCCAGGTGTCACATCTTGTAGTTAAGGGTTCTGGTCATCAGGCCAGATAAGAACATAAACTCACTCAAGAAATAGTTACTTAAAAAAACAGTTCCAGTGGGAAGAAACAGAGGGAGGTCTGTTCTATCAGGGCTAGAATTCTTGCTTTGAGAGGTGTGACACTGGTTGTCTTCTGTGCTTATATCCATGTACTGCCCAACTAAAATACTCCACTAATATTTGGTTTAATGGAACAAATAATTTTTTGTTAAATCACAGGGAAATATGATAGGGATAGGAAAGGAGCGTTAAATAGTTTTGATAGTATAGAGAGAAGTAGCACATGGAACTCAGTGATATGAAGTGTCAGGTGGGGTTCCTTTGGGGACAGGAGCCACCCTTTCCTCTGTAGTAGCTCATGGAGCACAAAAATCAGATTGTGAAAGTGGTGTGGGTTACATAACTGGCCCGTCCAGGTGAACTTTGTAAGCACTGAAATGTGTTGAAGCAGAGGAGACAGCAGAACATTCTGTCTGATTTGGAAAAGGTGTCAAAAATATACTTGTCAGAGACAACCTAAGAGAACTATATATGCTTTGAGGGCTACAGAAATCCTGTATTTCAAAATAAAGTGCAGACAAGGCCAGGGTATGCTCTAAGAGGAGCATACACTTAACACCTTGACTAAAAATGTGTGTGCAATTACACATGCACAGCTAATACAACTGGCCCTTCCGGCCTGTGTTGGTGTACAGGAACACCTTGTTAGCAGGGTATTCAGTTTAACTGCCCAACCAAACTGCTTACTCGGTCAGAATCTGAGACTGAAACATGGTTTGCAAAAGTTGCTTTAAGAATTGAAATTGGGAAAATACTAACACAGAGCTGTTAGACACTTTGTATCTAGATTCAGCTCTACAGATGTCAAAAAGAGTTGATGGTCTCATTCTGCCCTGAAATAGGGAAATGAAAAGATTTCTTGATAGGAAGGGTGTGAGTGTACTCATACATCTTCACAAGTGGGAAGACCTCTCAGTGACAGAGAATGTTAATTTTGAGTGACATTCAAACCAAATTTAGTGGGCTTTTCCATGAATGTTACTGAACCACACTCTGCAGCTGCATCGCATTCTGGCTCCTTCATCATGGAAGAAATATGCAGTTGATCTACACAGTTGAATTTTAACATTTTAATGATATCCCATCCAAAAGTAAAACAGCAACTCAGACTGCTGAGAGAAACAAACAGGAACAGTACACAGCTGATGAACCTGTGAGTTTAGAATGACCAGTGACACACAGGAGCTCACTTGCAAACCTCTCACACATCCCTCCATTCATGAGGCAGACAGTGAAGCCATCCATCACTGTGCTGTTATGGGTGCAGGACGTGTTCCTGGGCTGGACACTGCCCAGGGCTGCTGCAGCTGCTTGCTTTTCCCCAGTCATCTGGAGGATGGACAGGGAGGATGTGTAGCACTGGCTGGGTGATACTGTGTGTCTGTGTGTGACACAGATGGGCTGCACTGCTGGTCTGACCTCGGAGTAGGATTGGTTACTGCCAGTTAAATGCTTTTCCTCAACGTGACAAATCCACACTGGTTTGACTGATCACTGAGTATTTTTCCTCAGAGTCATAGGCAGGTGTTTCAGGAGCTTAGGACCATCCTGTTGCCCTTCCCCTCTTCTCTCCCAGCCATTTAGGAAGTCATCCTGTGAGATGAGAAGAGAAGGGGACCAGCTGTTAGCCTTGCCAGGGCCATGGCCCTGCAGCAGCTATGGTGGAATCTTCCTTGTGCCACCAGTAGGGCCAGGAGCAGGCTGACCTCAGCAGCGGCAGAACGTGAGTCAGGTGAGAGGACGTCTTGCTCATCAGGCCAGTTTGTCTGCTGGAGAGTGGACAATGACCAGTGCACGAACTAGGGCAGGGGACCTTATTTGTGGATGAGTCAGCTTTTGATGGGTGACAGTCCCCTGTCTTTGTGTAGTGATCTACACTGCCATCACCTTGTGTTCCTGTCCCACCTGCTCAATACATACTGTTACAGGCTCAGCACACTGCTTGTGGTTCAAGGTTACCCAGACACAGCCTTTGCAATATGCCACCTTTTTCCATAGATTTATTTCTTCCACTCAGCACTGGCAGACCTTACAACAGCTATGAGTTTGAACATCAGCTTTAAAATAAGTGCTGTAGGATGGTTGAGAAAAGGTGGACAGGCTGAGCACCCTTGCTCCAGAGAAAAGAGATCAGGGAGGAATTTGTCTGCGGATACACCCAGAGATGTTGTCCGAAGAGGACAAGGATCAAGTACCCCTGTTGGTCAAGAGTCAGGCTGTTAATAGGTTTAAGCCACAGTCTGAAAACTAAGAAAATTGTATAACTGGAGGAAAAGTTAGACAGTGGAACATGTTGCCAAGACAGAGGTTGTGAAACTGGAGATATTTGAGGCTAGGCTAGACACCCATCCATCAGGGATGGCTTTGGAATAACTGAGTGAAGCCAGTGAACAATTCAAACAGCTTGACTAGATGACCCAGTAATAGTCCCATCCAGTCCAAATACATTTGAGCCTTCAGAAATGTAGTTGGCAGCTTGTCCACTTCCAGCACAGCTACGATGTGTTACTGCCAGATGTACCATCAGTGCTTCATGCTAAAGCCGGTGATGTATAAGATTGTAGCTGAAGCCAGCATCTTTAATAGCTTTTTTTTTTCCCTACTAGGTTCACCTTGCCCTCAATCCATGTGAAGATCTGTTGGAAACACCTTCTAGAAAAACAAGAGTTTTCAGTCTCCTAATAAATTCTGTTGTGTCCAAGAACAGCCCGTCCAAATGAGCAAGACATCCCAACAGAACACCACTACAGATGCGAGCGGAGTAAGTGTGATTCACACCCAGGCACACTCCAGTGGTTTGCAGCAGGTTCCCCAGCTGGTGCCAGTCAGTCCTGGTGGTGGAGGCAAAGCTGTGCCTCCGAGCAAACAGGGAAAGAAAAATTCCTTTGTGGATAGAAACAGTGATGAGTATCGTCAGCGCAGAGAGCGAAACAACATGGCAGTGAAAAAGAGCCGGTTAAAAAGCAAGCAGAAAGCACAAGACACTCTGCAAAGGGTCAACCAGCTTAAAGAAGAAAATGAACGTTTAGAGGCAAAAATTAAACTCCTGACCAAGGAGCTGAGTGTACTGAAAGACTTGTTCCTTGAGCACGCCCACAATTTTGCAGACAATGTGCAACCTGTTGGCACTGAGACCCCCACAACAAATCCAGAAAACAGTGGACAGTAGACACCTGTGACCTTATGAAATGGACTCTTGAGGTGCAGCTTGTCTGCAGTGCCCATGCAGTAACCAAGCAAAAACTGTACCTTTAGTCATTGTTTTGTGGAGATTTTCTTCTTTTAGATTTAACACTGAAGATTTGTAACAAACCAGAAACTGATTAGGGTATTTGTTTTAAATATTTTTCTCAAAGATTTATGCGGATCTGAACTCCTAGCCAACAAGGAATGTAATATTTAGGAGATAACATTTTCACAGGAATATTCACGTACCATTTTAGAGTTCACATAATGGGAGGAATCCAGCAGGATGGCTCACTATAGTATCAGAAACTTGTGATTGGATAGAACGCCTTTTAAATACCTGTTAGAGTATTTAAGCCCTTTGTTTTCTCCATTACGTACTAAAAAATGCAAAGGCTGTGGAGAATGTTTGCTTTTTCCTTTAAATCTGTAGAGCAAGTCCTATGAAGGACCACGTAGGTCCCTCCTGCCCAGTTATAGTTAATGGGGAGGTTGTAGTAATAGTGAGGCTAGGATGCTTACCAGTGTTCACCAGAAAAATAACAATATGCTCTGACCATATATACAGGCAGTTGGCCTCCAAATGGCACATGAAGCATCATGTACAAGAGGCAAAGCAGCACACTGACAAAGCCTTTTATTTAAGCTTGTGTTCATATTGCTCACATAGTGACTGGGGCCTTATGAGAACAAGAGGTTGTTTTCAGAAAATTTCAAAATGCTACCAAAAAACTGCATTCTTGCTGGGAAGGAGGTACTGAGGAGAACAGAAAGTGCAGCTTGGCTAAGCAGTGGAAGGGGCAGGACAGCAGGTGTTCAGCTGGGATGTATGGATCACTGCTGGCTGACATTAAATCTTACAGGAATTTACAGTGGTTTTAAAAATAAATGGCCCTAGTATGAATAACTGATTCAGTGAAATTTCTACAGGCATCATACAGCTGTGTGAAGGAGTATCTTTAGTCTTGTTTTATTTCCATAGAAGGTTTCCTGTAGCAACTTTTTTATTGCTACCACTGTCTTTGCCATGATCTGTAATGCAGTCCTTTGTGCTGTATTGAGGATTTAAACAAAGTAAAGCAGGAACTTTGATGTAACTTTAATTTATTTTTATTTTTAAATATTTCATTGATGGTATGGTTATTTTGCATTTAACCTGCGTGTCTGTCTTGTAGATTACTACACTGTCTTAATTTCCCTCTTACACTACCTTTGTCCATAGATTATTTTGGACGATGCTTGTTTGCTTTGTATCTGTACTTAGAAAAAAACCTGGATGTTATCTCTATGAAGATACTGTTTGAGAATGAAACCTTGAAAAGTTCTTTTTTGAATTTAAGCTTTTAATACATGTGGAAAACTTTAATGGATTGTTTTGGATTATAGTAGACTTTTTACAGATATGTTTTTTCATTCTAATTGCATCTTAAGTTGGTAGAGTTGAAATACCAGAAGCTAATAAAAATGTTTTGCTTGTAGTGGCCTCATTTTTCCTGTCCCTTTTCTATTTCCCTCAAGTACAGAGTTGCCCAACTCACACAGCCATCTTGGAGAAATCAGTGCAACAGTCTCTGTTCCCCTCTTTCACTCAGGTTTTTGCTCCATGGAAGCAATCAGAAACTCACTACAGTTTTGTCTAAATGTCTGATTTAACAAAAAAGGAAAAAAAAAAGCAACTTAAGACTGAAAATTTACTGCAGTTAGAGGGAAGGGAAAAGGAGGGGAAGGGAAGAGAGGGGAGGGGAGAAGAACAGCAAAAATGACAGGAAAAAGATGACCTGAAGGCATCTCATTTGTTAGCTGCACCTCTGGTGAAAAGGCCAGCGCTAATCTCTTCCCTGGTTGTCTGACCTGTGAACTTGGGACTGTGTGGCCCTGTTGTCCTCGGTGTGGCACCCTCCTCTACCAGTCCAAACAGGGGCTACAGATCTTGGCTGTTTGTTTCTGATCTTGGTGAAAATGATTTCTTAGATCTCTCGTGAGTAGGGGTGATCCTTTCTGAAGCTCTGAAGAGTGACTTTCCCACCTGTTGCTCCTGACAGCTCTGATCCTACTTCCTTCATGTTTAAAACCAAACCACTGAGTTACGAAAAGTCATTTGTTTGGAAAATGAAATTTCTGGTTTATCGGCCTCTGCACTGGTTTTCTTTACCGATATTGTCGTTTAAGTCCAAGTGGAAAATGAGCCCCACGCAGCCACTCCCGTCCCCCTACCCCCTCAGGTGAGAGACAAAATGCAGATTACGGGTGGAGATAACAATTTACTGGAAACAGCAACCAGATAAGGAAACAAACAGTGACAGCAACAACACTAATGCCCACAGCGTGTGACAGAAGTGATGCCGCGCAAAGCGCTCACAAAGCCCAACAGGACGAGGCCCTCGCTCCGCTCGCCGCTCCTGCCCCGGGACAGGAACACGAATGACAGAAATGGCGGCGCAGCCTCCACACGGCACCTTTGTCTTGTACCCGCAGCCGCGCCCACACGGCTCCAGCCGCGCCCCCTCCCGGCACCGGGACAGCGATCCCTGGGCCTGGTGACACCGGGACAGCGATCCATGGGCCTGGGGACACCGGGACAGCGATCCCTGGCCTCAGCTGGCACCGGGACAGCGATCCCTGATCCTGGTGACACTGGGACAGTGATCCCTGATCCTGGTGACACTGGGACAGTGATCCCTGGCCTCAGCTGGCACCGGGACAGCGATCCCTGGTCCTGGTGACATGGGGACAGCGATCCCTGGCCTTGGTGACACCGGGACAGCGATCCCTGGCCTCGGCCGGCACCAGGACAAGGCCTGGGAGGAGCATCGGGCTCTGTGCAGCACCTCACTGCCATGATTGTAACAAATCATTGTTTTAAATGTACCCTCAGTGAGAGGCTGGTTGCAAGAAAGGGATCAGTGTTATTCTAAGCCCCCACCTGCTAAAGTAGCTCCCAGGAGCAAAGGCCCTTTCCCCCAGGGTGAAGCAGCCCAGGCTGTGCGACGGCAAAATACCTCCATCTCACCCCTCTGCTGCGAGGCACAGAAAATTTCAGAGTAGACCTATGAAAGTTAAGATTTTCTCTTTGACTCATTATTCTTAACTCCAGTCTGTGACAGAATCCAGTTCCTGTCAGTACACAAAGAGTTACAGCACCTCACATTTCGCCAGGAAACCTGATTCCCATTTCCTCACTGCACCACGAAGGGCAGGGATCTGCTCTCAGCCCCCATGAGCAGGGGAGGTTGCACTCTAACTACTCCTGTAGCTGCAGCCCGGTAATTGCAAGGTAAATTCAGAGTGCACCCAACCCCAGGGAGCTGAAGCAATTTGCGGAAGCAATTTACATGTATCATTTCAGAAGTGTTCAGGCGTTTCTAAACACACGAATTTGCTCAGCATAACACACGTTCTGTTACTTCGGTGACACTCTATTCAAGTCTGTGTGTGCCAAGGGGAAAAGGCATTTGGGAAAACGTAGGAGTATAAAATATCTTGATGTAGTCAAAAAGAAAATTTGCCATAACCTGTATTGTCACCCCATTAATACACTTTATATTATTAAATATCACTTTTTTTAAGTATTAAATATCACTTTGCCTTTTAAAAAAAGGTTTATTCCCCCTCCCCTCCCCAATTTAGGAAAAAAAGGTCTAATTCACGTTTTGCTTGAGTGGAGAAAAAAGATCATAGTTACAGAACAAGCTTCTGGAATGAGCGATGAAATTTATATTCACCAAGTTCGTGGGCCTGATGATGACGGAAAATAGGAGCGGGTGCCCCATCCCAGACCGAAATGCATCCCCAGGGCGGGCAGGGAGCTGGGGACGTGCCCCGGGCCCGCGGCGGCTCCGTGCGCTGCCACACCCCAAAGCAGAACCAGTTCTGCCTCCTGCACTGCTCGACCTGTTCTGCAGCAGCACAGCCCCGCTCGTGCCAAGATTCATCGCAGGCGGGGAAAGGCCTATTAACTACACTGACGGCTTAGTTGAAACAGTTCCAAAGCTCTCCTTTCAAAATCTGTTAAATGTTACTATAAAGTGGTAACTGCTGCTGAAGCCAAGCAGCAGCAGGTTTCGGAGTGCCCAAAGCAGTGAGCCATCCTCTGGGTGTGTTCAGCGCCTGGCACGGGAAAACACTCGGGGAAGGAGGCTGAGGCCATGAGCAACTGTCTTGCACTGAAAAAACCTGAGTTTTAGGGACAGATGAGTTCAGAGCAATGCCAGTATAGTCGCCATTATATACAGTCATATCTGCAAGGCTACCAAAGCAAAGCCTGATGTCCTTGTGCAGGTATTTCAGACGTGGAAGATTTCAGTCACCACAGCAGGAACATCAATGCAGCAGCACATACAAGCTTCTGAACCCACAACCTCCCTTCCTCAAAAAACTGTTCCCCTTCACAGTCAAGAATTCCTGCACTTGCCTCGTACAAACCAATGTCGAGAAATCTCTAAAAAGTCTAAATGGGCTTATCTATAAATTGACTGACATTAATGAAGTCCTCTGGATTGTTTTGCAATGTTTCTTCAGTCTCCCACATGCAGTTTCCTATGTAGCAATGGGTCACCAAGCTGTTGGGAATAAAGAGCAGGTTCTTGTCACACAGACCAACCTGCTTAGCAAAAATAGCTCTCCCAGAGCAACGTTTTTAAGGAAGTTATTTCAGGCCTAAATCCAGTCCTGGGGAGGGCACAAAGGCTGCAGCACAGTGGTTTCTGACACCATCCAAGCCCATGTTGTGCTGTGCCTCCCATGTGAGGCACTTGCAGGAGCTCACAGCTGATCCCATCACCCATGTGTCAGCGGCCTGGTGTGAGCAACAGAACTGAGATGCTCACACCAAGATGCTGATATCAACTCAGCTGATCCCTTCAGTAGGAAAATCCTCATCTGGCAGGCACTGAGACCCAGAAAGGCCCTGATGCTCTGCTGTGGCTTCAGCTCCCCCTGACACACCAGAGGGATGCTCTGAAATGGCTTTGGAGTCAAACTGCAACAGAGCCTGAATACTGAACAGGAGTTTTGATGTGTATGTAAAGTGAGAAAGATTATTTTTATGTAGTTAGCAGCACCTAGTGCTACTTTATGATGCAAGAAATGTATTTATTATCCTGCAGGCTGATGAATACCTACAGTAAAGAAAAGCTTCTCTTGGTAATTTAAATCTTGCATGAGTGGAAAATAATTTGTGACCAATATTAATATGTTTGTAATGTATCCAAATAAAATTTACATTATTTCATTCTGAACTGTCTGACAATGAACAGTTAAAAATAACTCTGTCATGCTGCACAGCATATACTGCTGAATGACCATGAGCCCTGCAGCAAAGATATCCCCTTCTTTGAACTTTTAAGGATCATGAACACCATAGCAATCTGTTTTTTTTAAGGAACAACTAGATGAACAAATCTAATGAGCATGGGGCTGTGTGTGAAGGATCAGTACAGCCACTATTCAGAGCAGAAAACTCTGGCTAGCAAAGGGTCAAAGTTTGCAGAGCACAAATTTGTTGTGGGGTCATATAAAGAAGCAGGAACTGGAGCAGAAAAGCGTAATGACCACAAAGTTGTGAATGTAAATGATGCCAAGGTGAATTTTAATAAAAATTTGATTCTGCTTACTGCATGGATACAGATCCATAAGAAAAATATGTGTCATTATGTCCACTGAGACCAACTGATTTTTATTTCTTTCTTTCACAGTACTTGTGATGAAGTTTAAAAAAGGACTTAAGAGTGTTATAATTGCTCATAGCTTTCAGATAAGCCATTTGGTATTTTAGAGTCTCAATCATCAAAATTCAGATTTAATTGCAAGATACATCTGAGCTGTGACAGAAGTAAAAGCCCCACTGGTAGGGTAGCAGGGCTATTTAGCTGCCACTTGGTCACATAAACTGCAAGCAGCAGTTGAGTTACCTGGGTATCAAGTGCTGAAGCCTTCTACCATCGTTTTTATTGCATGAAGTTTTCCAGCCAATAGCCTGTCTGCCCGTCTTGCTATTAAGAACTGGATGCATTTTATTTTATACGCTGCAGCATTAAATCAGAATAATGACTGATTAGTTGAGGCAGTAAGTATCATCCTGAAGTTTACTGCTTTTGGCTGGAGAGGCGGTCAAATGATTTGGAACTGCTCTGGCCTTCTGCCATGAAATCCTCTATTTCTTCCACAGTCCGTGGGACACATGTGAGCAGCTCCATCCCAGTGGCTGTCACCGCGATGTCATCCTCGATCCGCACCTGTGCAGGGAACACATGGTTACCAGGGCACTCCAGATGGGCACGAGAAGCACAGCAGGCAGCAACAGCAGCGACGGCACAAGGTGCTGGTGAAACCCGGGCAGAGCATCGTACTGCAAGCACGGAACTGCTTGCCACCACCAGCACCTCGGCACGGGGCTCTGTAGGCTCCAATTTCCCTCTGTAGGCTCCAATTTTCCCACTGCCCCCTTCCACCCTCCTGGGATCACAAAAACTTTGTGGTGACCCCTGGTGTGGTGGTGGCCCCTCAGGTGCCTCTGCTGCATTGGGTTCATCAAGGACAGTCTGAGCAAGCTGCTGCAACACAGAGTTCATGCTACATCATTCCATGGGGCCAGTAAATGTCAACCCCTGGACAGCAGTAAAAAGAACATTCTTCCCCGGATTTTTCTCCAGCCTTCCTAGCATGTGGCTTGCAAGGGACAGTGCCTCCTGATGCCCACAGTGTCTGTTCTCAAAGTTGTCCTGTTGCTGAGCTGCAATTCAGGTAGCTACTCTTTGCACTTAAAACTTTTCTCTAAACATGATGAACTTTCAAAGTGAAACTTTCAACATGAAATAGCTTGCAGCTGATATTCCAAACATTGAATTTTGAGCTGATGAGAAGGTCCTAAGCAGGTCAGACATTTCTTTTAAAATACAATCACTAAATTTCAAACCATGGAAAGAAAAAGCAGATCCTCTCAGTTTTTCAACTCTTGCTATTAAAATGAAAAGTGTGCTCCATTTCTGTTTGTCTCTAATCTCTTCTTACCAGTAAATGTGCCTACACAGTCATTCCCATTATCTTATCAGAAAAATGTTGCTAAGTTGCTAAGGTGCAATAAAAGCAATTTTAGTAAGGTGTAAATCCAAAAGAACACAAACCCTGGATACTCCCACCTTACAATTGCTTTAATTGTTTCTGACCTCTTGACATTTTCAACTAAAAATAAAGCTGGTTAACATTTGTACTTCTGATTGCAAAACAATCCATTTGTTCAAACAAAATGAGTCATCCAGTCCTTATTAAACTGTTTAATGATGTCTTTGCCAGATTATTTCTTTTACTTGGTATCAAGTTAAGTGTATTATAAAGCAGAATTAAATAAATAAACTCCATTGAGTTTACACATTTGTTTTGGACAGCTGTAAATTTGAAGCTGTGAGGATTTGTATGCTCAGTGTGCCTGAAAGGTGGTGCCTGGCTGCAGAGGAGATCAGCAGCACCTGCAATGACTCTGCACTTAAACAGATTTTACCAGGATGGGCTTTTTGACTCGCTGCTTCAAAATGGACCAGCTGAGCAAAACATAAACCAAGGATTCAGCAGGAGGGTCCCATTGCATCCAAAGGCAAATCCTGCTGTGTACCTGTCCTGCTGGGTCTTGAGCCTGGGCACAGCCTGCATGGGTGGACCAGTCCCTGCCAAAAACCTCATGGCACCTGACAAACCCTGCAGGAGTGCCAGAATCCAGGGACAGACCTGGTGAGATGGTAAAAGCCAAAGCATCACATTGGCAAGCCCAACCACTGTAAATGGAGCTGGGCACAGCAATGATGTGGAAAGTAAAATGTCAGTGCAAAAGTAAGTCTGAGAGCAGAGGGAAGCCAAAGCTAGAAGAGACTCTGCCTACAGAGAGAGTCTTTTCCCAAGCATTGCCAGCTTCACAAACCTCCCCCTGCTTGAGCTGAAATTCCCCAGCTACAGAGACGTATTAGCTACAATTCATCTGCTTAACCAGTAACATTAGCAAAAAAGCAAGAAAAATGGTTTGTGTTTTCCAGTTCTGTGTTTCATGCCTTCACCAGTACCTCTGCACTCTTTGGGAGGATGGACTGACTTAAAAGCAGAGCAGATGAAAGCTAGACTACAGTGGGGAAGAAAAAGTGAGGCAAGATGTCTGTCCATGCTGTACTCTACTCAGGCCACAAGAGAAAATCAGGATGGGGAAGGAGCTGGAAAATAGTTAAGAGTGATGAAAGGACCAGGGAAAGGAAAGTATAGTGAGGTGAGACAGGATTGACAAATAATGGACGAAGAGAGCTGGGGCTGGCTAAGGAGACCAGGTAAGACCCTGGTGGAGGTGAGAAGTGAGACATCCTGAGTCAGGAGAGCACACAGGAGGCTGGAGCTGCCAAAGGCAGGGAACTGAGAGTGACCAAATGGGGGAGGATGAGTGCCACACAGCAACTCCTCATGTAGGAGGAGCATTGTTAGGAGATCATATAATCAATCCAGAGCTGTGATCTGCTGTGGAAAGTGGGAGAGCCAGTACTGTCACATCAGCCTGCTCAGCATCAGCACCTCCAAATGGTCTTTGGGATGTAGATGGAAGCACACAGAAACACTGATCCCCAGGGGCCTCATCCATCATTCCCTAGGAACACACCACTTCTTTCACCAGGATCTATCCCTTCCTCTGCTGGATGAATCTCACCTGAAATGGATGCTTGCCACAACAGAGAAGACAGATTTCCCATTTTCAGTGCGTAATTTTTCCTTTGCCTAAAAGGAGCATGAGTGCAGAGGAACAGGCTCTCAAGGGGAAGGAAATGGTTTCATGTGCTCTTTTCCTTCACACCTTCCATGCTTCATGCTGAGTTTAAACTCAGCAGCAGCAAGAAACAGCTTCAGAGGACCTGCAAAACCTTCCCCACAGGAGTGCCTGTCATTTGGTCTTGTGTTCTGTCCAAATGGAGAAAAGATGCTGGATCTGTCTGGCAAGGCTCACTGGCTTGGGACTGCCTTTCCCAGAGGGGGACAGTGGTTATGAAACTTGCTCTCAGAGCTGTCCCTGTTCGCAGACTCTTTGTTCATCAGTGCTGCTTGTTACAGGGCTACAGAGTGGTTTGGAGTTGGGCACTGAAGTGTGAGGCTCACTGCAGCTTTCAGGGTGCTCTGCAAAAACCTAGGGGACACTTTAATTTTTTGGTGTGAAATGGCACACTTCAAAAAACCACTCCTGTAAAGATGCAGTGGTCAGGAATGCCAGGACTGTTCCTAAATTGCCTTTTTCTTATCAAGGGTAGTGGCATGATCTGTCTAGATAGACCTGATTGCACAAGTGCCTAACACCAGCAACAGGCCATCATGTGGCATGACTCAATGGTCCCAACTCTGTCCCAAAGCTGGGCCATGGGGGCACAGCCAAGGACAGCACGGGAATTAAATACCAGGGCTGCTGTCAGCTCTGTACAGCCTCGCACTTTGTCCTGACTTACTAATAGAGTCATGCTCCCCAGAGCCTCCTGTGTTACCTTCCAAGGGAAACAGGGTTGTGGCACTTATTAATTTCTTTTAGATGATAAGATATATACAAAGCTTTTCACAATCAAGAAACTATTTTGGCCAATTAAATAATCCGCATTTGCATGATGACAGATGCCAGATGCCAATAAAGACAACTGGTGAAATGTCTCTTTTTTTAAAATCTATTGAGCATTCAGTTTGATTATGGCTGTGGGAAGCAGCAACACTATGGCTGCAAGACCTTAGAGTGGAACATGTGCCTGGAAATGATGACAGGACGTGGCCACACATGGGACCATCCAAAGCAGATGAGCACACAGCTGAAGGACCTGTGAGTCTGTTCCTACAGCTAGTGTTCTACAGGGGCAGCTGCCTGTAGCCAAGGGAACTTACTTCAACTTAGCCATCGATTACCAATAATTTTTAACAGAGCAAACTTATCACGAGCAGAGTTTGACTGCTGTATCTCAGAGGCACTGTTTAGGAAACAGAGCTGCCCTTACATCAAACCCGGGTACAGGTGAGGGGTGCAGGGCTGGGGAAGGCACTTTACTGTTGTTACACACAGTGGCTATGCCAAGCTGTTTTCTATAGAGGCCAGTAGGCTCTGTGCTCAGTGACTCTCACCCCATGCTGTAGTCTTCCTGGAACAAGCAGGTTTCATTCACAAGCAAGTACTCATGTCAAGAGAACCTTTATTTTAAATGTCCACATTTAAATGTTCACATTTTTATAGAAGGGGATCAATATTAGCAGGGTGAGGCCATGTATTTTATTAGATTAACTAATACAGATGGAAAAAAAGCCTCAGGTGCCCAGTCCCTTCATACAGGCTCAAAAAGAAACATTAAACTACAAGCTAAATATAGGTTAGAAACAGCTGGTCTTACTTAAACATAATTATGTTAATTAGACAAGAGAAAAGGGTTAAAGGTTTATAAGCAACTAGCAGTAGTTTTTGGGTTGCCTACACCAATCATTTCCCCTATAAGAACTTTTAAAGAAAGTATGTACAACTGCTTTCCTATAAAAACTTTAGAAGAAATACTGTGTAGCACTATTACTGCGATATAATATGCAATATTAAAAAGTAGATGAGCATAATGTTTATTGCCTAGTAAACTATTTCATTTCACAATACAAATTCACCATAAACTCAGAAACAGAGCCTAATCTTCTGAAAAATAAAAATCAGGACAGAGGCTCAGAGGCTATATGGCTCTCTGAACCAAAGGTAGAAGCAGTTAAATATCCTGCTTTTTATTTGGTTTAACATTTATTCTGAGTAAGTTAAGTACTATTGTTTTGAAAAATATTGTAATATTAGTGGATCTCTAAGTTCCTGCGCTTTGTAAATCTGTTTAATTTTTAAATGAGAAAAAATCTGTAAACGAAAGAAAGTAATGCATTTATCATCCGTCTTTCAGCATTTTCTCTAAGTTGCAGTTTTCAGATATTAAGTCTAGTGCTAGTTCTACAAATCCTAGGGAAAAATAAAGCCTGAACAGAGAGTGAATGTGTAAGGCCAAAAAAAGACTGAATGGCTTTACTGTGTCTTTGAGAAAACATCATATGAACTGCATGAATCAGTAATCAGCTTATGAAGAATGGAAATGTCAAACCCTAAAGGGCAGCATTTGGAGTCAACATTTCCCCTTCCCCAAGGATTCGGCTGATTTTCCTGAGCAATACATACAACTGTGTGCACATCCCTCTATTTGCACATCTGTGTTTATTTAGGAGTGTGTGGGGCAGAGTCCAGGCAGAGCAAAGGTGCCCTGGGCCAGGCACCGTGCCAGCGTCCAGCAGCAGCCCTCGTCCCACAGGATTTATGGCCTTGGTAAACTGGACCTTGGTTTTGCAGATGGAGAAGCGAAGAACATGTGACTGAAACGTCCCAAAATTGGCTGAGGGAGTTTGTGAAGGACTGAACTCAACAGCTGTCAAGTAAAGAGTGTAGGGCTTCAGACAGGGCAACATCCCCCAGCCACTGTTCGCTTCCCTCCGCAGGATCTGTACTTGACCAGAGGAGCTCGTTTGGTGAAAGCCCCAATTGAGAGGTCCCTGAAGAGCAGGGACAGCCACAAGGGCTGTGTCTGTGCTTGAGGCATGCAGGAAGGTAGGCTGCTGATGGACCTGTCCCAGCAGTGCAGGCAGCCAAGGAAAGCTCACGCCGACTCTTCGTCCTTCCTGCTCCTGCAGCTTCTACAATCTCTTCATGGCTAACTCCAGGCAGCACAAATTACAAAAAATGGCTACAGTCTTGTCCTTTCTGGCACCCTACAAGAGCTTTGCTTCTCAATGCAGAGACTTGTCACAGTCAAGAAAATTATCCAAAGCTCAAAAAAGACATGAATTCAAGGTGAATTTATTAAAAATCCACAAATTCCCTGTGTGGACAGACTTACTCAGAATTACAGTGGTGTTACTTCAGTGAATGTTAGTTCATTTTTGAAGTGAATTACACTAAACCAAACTAAGAACCTTTTAATTAGTGCTGAGCTCTGCAGCGGGAAATGGACTACTTATTTCCTTTTGTAGAATGTATTTTTCTTTTAAACTTAAAAGAAGATTGGACTGGCTGTATTAAAATCTTCAGCTAGAATTGACACCAATACTAGCCCCTGTACCATTAATATTTGTCAGTAAAAACACTGGACTTTACAAGATCTTTTTTAATCCCATAGAAAGAAAGTTCTCTGGCATGCTTTTGTGAGAAATGCTCACTCACTCTGGATAAACTAGAATGAAACATCTTGTACATAACTAAGCACTCTACACAGCAAGAATTACATCTTCTATCTATGCAGAATCAAGTCAGAATGGTAAAGAGAGAAAAACTTATTTTGATTGCATTATAATTCTGCTTTTGGGAAGAATTCAGAAATATTCAGATGTATTCCAGTCTCAGATTTTATTTTCATTCTTCTCCTGGACAAAACCAAGTGACAACATCTGGCTCGGGGTATGTGTGTATTATTTTTTTTTCTCTCTAAGTAAAAAGTATTGTTCACAGGGGGATCAGAGATTTAGATTTTTGCTCAATTGTTTTTGGGCCGCCCCTTCTTTTAGCAAAGTTTGTTGGCTAGCTCTCCTTACAAGTCATCATTACAGGAAGCTGAGCAAAAATGAGGGAACAAAGTTAGACTTTGTTTGAAATCGCTGGAACAAAAGTGCCTCATCCAGCAACTTAGGAAGGTAGAGATCCCATGCTGTCACTGCTATTCTGTGCAACCACAGGCAGCAGGTGAGCCACAGGCACACCTCAAGCTGCAGAGCTGGAGCAGGCAGCCATTCAAAGCCATTTGGGAAGAATGTGGGCTTTGCTGAGCAATTTCAGGGAAAGCTCACCAGGAATCAGTTCAATTGCTGAAAATCTCCCAGAGTGTTTACAAGGAAAACGAAGACAGCTAAACCTGTTTCCATTGCAGTGTCAAGCTACACAAGCACATCACAGTGTTCTTTTAAAATACATTTCAGTGTGTGGTGTCATACAGAATGTGCTCACAGTTAGAAAATGCAGAATTAGCTGCCTTTTGTTTACCAGTACCTCAGTTGTCTGGCTGGCAAATCTTGATAAAGAAACAACATAGAGACAGATAAAGTCCCAGACCTCGGCAGTGAATTAAATACCAGCAAGGGTAAAGTCCTGTGTCTCTCGATAAGGCTGCACCCACATCATGGGTGGCTGCCCTAGAGCCCAGCTGGCTCACATGACTGGGGATAGCACACACAGCTTTTCTGTCAGGGCTGGTGGTTCCAAAGCAGCTCAGACCAAAGTGCTACAGTAATCACCCTCTCAGGGCTGGTGTACAGTGATAAATTAGTCAATGGCAGCAGCAGACAGTTCCTAATAAGTGACTTTTCATACCAGAAAATCACCACCACTGCCAGTGACTGCTCGCTGTATTGAGACTTAGCAGAAGAGGCACGGGGAGGATGGGTCATGGCAGCTGCCTGCTCTCCCTCCTCTGTGCAGGAATACAGAACCTCGGAGAACAATGTGGCACCCTTCAAATGCTTGTCCTGCTGAAATAAAAACCTGCAGCTGCTGAACGCTCTGTGAGGGCAATGGCTTTGAATGGGAAATGCACCCTGGACAAACAAGGCCCCTCTACTTGCCCAGGAGCTGCTCCATGGGAATGATTGCCCAGATCACCTCTACCTCTCGAGGTGGCCAATCCTCCTACACACACTGCTGCCTGACCCTGTCACATTGAGCATGAGTGCTTGGCAAGACCATCAGCCATTCTTCTGGAAAACAGGGAAGGCTCTGATAAGGGACAAGCTTCATGGCATTGTGTCAATAATCCAGTAAGAGCAATCACTGCTGTTTTCATCTACTGCCTTCTCAACTTATACAGCATCAGGCTCTTCTGCCCTTGCAGGAAGCACTGGACTGTGCTGCTGTCAAGGAAGCCTACTCTGAATTACAGAACTCAGTCTCATATTTCATAATATACACATTTCACACATTAGACAAAACACCTACCTGGCAAGCCACTGTATGGTGCTGACAGAGGATATTTCAGTGAAGGGGAAAATATGGTCTCTCATTAATCAGATATCACTAGTACAAAACCACATTAAAAAATTAGAATAAAACCTTCTAGTTTGTCTGCAGAAACAAACGGTCCAAATGACTCAAGGTACTGCTTCAGGAACAGCCCTACGTGCAGTACAACTCCCCAAAGACTTCTCCTCAGACACATAGCAAGGGCAAACAAAGAGACAACCAATTAACAAAAACATCTGCTAAGAATGACTCACCCCACCAAACCCTCTGAAACGCCGCAGGACGTCGTTGTTGATGAAGCAGGACTGCGCAGGGTCACGCAGGGCTTGGTCCAGGAGGTGGTCGATGAAGTAGATGCCCGGCTCGATGGTGAGCACCATGCCCTGCTGCAGGCGGCGGGCGGTGCGCAGGCTCCGCAGCCCCGGGGCGTCGATGCGCTCCACTCCCTGCACGACAGACACTGTTCTCTCAAACACAAAGGCAATCCATGCATCACCTTATATCAGTCAGCCCTCCTATGCTGACTGCTCCATAAAGAGACACAAAATACAAAAAATACTCATAAAGGACCGAAACTTAGCTATGCAGTTACCTCCCTCCCATCAGTCCTCATTTAGCTTTCACATCGATGACCAGTTTTCAGCTCAACACCCAAATTGTTTTTTGCACCGCAGAAATCTTGGCTTTGGATAGGCTTGGTACTGTTACTCTCTACCTTGGGAGAAGTACTGTGCTACAAAGCAAAAATAATTACTTGCACCACTCCTTGCTCTACCCTCCCTTGCAAAGTACAGCAGTGTAAGTGACATGCAAAACTTGAAATGCCCCTGCCACGTCATGGCTGAAACAGCTGAACTATGCAGCAGAGAACAATTTCTCCAAGGATATGCAAATACTTATTCTCACCAAATGTTATTAAAATTACGCGTTTAGGATCTTGATTCAGGAGCAATGAGTCTACACATGACCTCATAAAAGCAGCACATTTAAACCAAACTTTTGTCAGATTCAGACTTTCAGGCAACATGGTGCTGATTGGTATTATTAAAAGTTAAGTCAAAACAAGTCCTAACTAGCAAAACATTCTCTTCTTCCCAAAAGCTGGTAAAATAAAATGTTCTACGAGGACGTGCTTAGTCAAGGAATTAGAAACACTGCAAAGACTAGGTCCAGATATTAATTTTCTTCCCTCAAATGTGCCAGGTATTGCAATATCAGAATAAATATATCTCAATCCCATTAGCTTTTTGAAAATTCTTTGCAACTGTAGCAAAATTTCCCCAATGAATTATTGTAATAACCCGTAAACAGCTCACAGGCCCACCAGCTTCCAAACGTGCACATACACTCTGCTCATGAAAGCTCTTCTGCTTTAGCCAGCGAGGCAGAGGTTAACCTGTCTGTGAGACCACGGCGTTATTTATCTGCTCTCCACGTAGCTTTCCTGAATCTTGCTTCTGGCCAAAGCCACGGTCCTTTCCCTTGCTGGCAGAAGGGGCAGCTGGTGCCAGCATCACCGTCAGCATGACTGGTAACACAAGGATGAAGCTTCCCCTTTCTCCCAGACAAAGCCCTGCCCAGCGCTACCCTCAGTGCTGGGGCACCACGTCCTGGCACAGCCCAGCTCCTGTGTTCTGCCAGGCCAGTGCAGAGGGACAGAGGGAGGCCAGACCATACCCTGCACATTACCCATGTTTTCATCTTGCTGAATCATTCCCTCTTCAGAGCGGGTACAGCCCTGCAGTACTGTTTGCTCTTGAGCTCCACTTTCAGTTCAGAAAAAGCCTATTTTACAGAAACACTGCTTTGCAGCAGCCTCTCCATGGTGTTTGCCTTATTCTCACTGGTCACCCAAGCAATGCTGGGGTTGCCTTTCTTCCCTTTGCAGAGCTTAATCCGTTCCAATGTACAGCACCTTACAGCAGCCAAGATTTCCAGAGAGAAATCTTTCCAAGAGCTAACCAGCCTGGACATTTGGATGTAGGTTTGCCCACTTTGACTGTGTATTCCATATGTTTTATGTCATATGTTTGATTTGGACTTTGCAGAGCACTATATTACACCAAAATAAGAAAACACGATTTTGTTTTACTGAGCCTAGGAAATATGAATACTGTGATATTAAGCAAGGCATTTTGAATTTGTATACTTATCAAAACTCAAAGAAAATCAATATATTTCTAAACTTGAAACAATAACTGCATTGAAATTGAGCCATTTTTTCTCTCATACTGCCCCTTGGGGTTTGGCATTTCACACATTCATTGTAATGTGTAAAGGAAATGAGGGCATCCAATCTTGTGGATTAATCTCTCCATGAGCTGTAAACAATTAGATTAGTGTCTGGACCTTCTGGTGCCTCGCCAACTATCTATCGGCTACTTTACAACAAACAACCCATGTTTAGCTTTTAAGTACACTTCTCAATTCTACTTGTAAATGCCTTTTCCCAGGCAGTCAATCCAAGACAGATGCTAGAAAGACGAATACAGAGAGAGGAAAACAATGGTGAACATCCTCTGAAGGCAGCCCTGGCACAGCGTCCACATTTTTTTGCCTTTACTTAAAATAGATGGTGTTTCACACCAGGTGTGACAATAAAGCCTCAGAAGCCCCCTTAATTTATCTCTGTACAGCTGCTAAAGCAATGGTAGGCATTTAGTCTAGACTGCTTGTAGTCTGATCCTGCTTTTACTTTTTCCTTCAAGAAGCTAACAGCAACTCAGGAACAAGACCCAAGATCCACATTTGGAAATGTCTCTCAGCATTGCAGGGAGACTCTCCGAGGCACCCGAATACTGCTGCTCACCCAAAAGTAAAATTTTAACTCCTCTGGAAGGAATTTACAAAGTCTTTTCGATATTCACCTCATCCTGTCTCGGTCCTGGGTTGTGCTGGCTCTAGGTTTCATCTCCAGGTCTTTGGATTCTGCAGGTCCTGATGCAGCTGTATTTCTACTATGAAAGCCTTCAAAGGAAGAGTAACACTGCTCAGCTTTTCAAAGCTGAAAAAGCAAGCAGGGCAGCAGTGGGTGGGCTCGTCCCTTTTGACAGAGACTAGCAAGGTGTTCACCAGGAGACATGTGGCATGGATGAAGAGAGACAGGTTCTGGCTATGGCTTGTATGTGGCCACTCACCAGAGGACAGTCCCAATCCAATTTGCTGTGAGGCTGAAGGACAAACTGAGCTGGCACAGGAAATAAGCAGAGAGCAGCCAGTGACCAAGCTGGGTAGATGACAAAATCCCCTCATTTGAGAACAGTGCTGGATTAAAACACACATCAGACTGCGGCTTCAGCATCCCAAGTGACATCTGATCTCTAGGCACTCATGACCATCTCGGTAGCCACCATGCCCATCTGGTCCAGGGGCTGACAGCTCTCAGTCTGCTGTGGTTGGTTAGGAAAAGTAGGACAAACTCAGGATTTCTTTTAATGACTGAAACACCTCAACCCCCAAACAGAAGACGACAGGTCTGAAACAAGACCTGCCATTTTCCATCAAATCAAATTCTACTGGGAGCAAAGCCTGACAGGGAAACCTCGCACTGCCATCCATCAGTATGGATCTTCTGCCATTAATGGATCTCCTTCTTTGCGAGGAGGAAACTTCCCTACATCTTGCAGCAAAACAACTCAAGCTTTGTTTTATCAATGACCATGATGTTGTTTTGCAGTGAGATGAAATGAAGAGTAAAAATGTGTGTGCTGTTACAGCAGCTGTGTGGGTACCTGTTTCTATCACCATTATACCCTGGAGGCCTGGCCACTGAGCAGGACCCTAGTCACAGTGCTGCACAGAGGGAAAGTATGAGCTGGTAATTTGCCCCCAAAAAGTGTACAGAATAGTCTAGAAAGTATTAATGCCTAGGCATCTAAAAAGAGACTTGCAGTAATATTCTGTGAAAATTAAGATTTCGAATAACTTGTTTACTCTCCCGTACACTGCAGCAGCAGACTATATCTGAAATTGTTTTCTAACACTGACTTTATTTGGAGGTTCTGCTCACATTTTAAAATTGAGACACTCCTCCCACAGTAAGCACAGATGTATGACAGTCATTTGTGACTGTACTCCTGCCAAGAACATTGGATTCCAATTAATGGTTCATCTAAGGTAACAAAAACCAGCATGTCTAGGCAATAAGGACTGTCAAGGGAACAAGGGAATTATTATGTAAACTGATTTTATTACTATGTAAGCAAAATAAAAGTTCAAATTAAGTGTACAGTAATACAAAACATTACTATTTTTGGAATATGCAGGGATTTAGGAAGTATGCAAATCTGCCTATTTCCCAGAAAAAGGGCTGTGGAAGGCTAGAATTTGCAATATCCCCAGAATACCTCAGTATAAAGATGAACTACTGCTTGTTCCTAAGCAACTCAATGGTTAATATGTTCGCTTTTTCTGTGGAAGAACTGCAATGTGTATCATGCTGGATCTTGTTCCACAGGCACTGTCTATCAGGCAAAGCAATCAGAAGCAGAGATAGCTCCAGGCCCACTCGGGCCTGATCCTGTGTTTGTCTTTGGATCAGGACAGAAGAAAACCACAGGTGATGTCCCTGTGCTGGCTGGTCCTCACCCACAGGGCCATGGCAGTAGCTAGAGATGCACAAGTGCAGAGAGATGCAAGGGCACCCTACCCACCAAAAACCAGGGGCTGCAAGCTGGCATCATCCCAAAGTTTCCTCAGCCCAGCAATGGCAACAAACCTCAGCCATGGCAGAGAACACCTAAGCTACTCATAACTGCAAATACTGAACCACAATAAAAGACTCATTAGTGACACAGTCTAGTTCCATGTACTCTTTTCCAGCTAAATCATCACAGAACTTTTTGGAGCCTGAGACTGTCCCAGTTGGAACACATCCAGTACAGTGAAGCCCCAACCACTTTACCAAGCTAAGTGCAATCAAGTATTTAAATTAATCAGAATACTAACATTACATTTAGATAATATGAAATAAGCACCAAAGTGAAATCTCAGCTCTTTTATTCTTCTGTATTCTCCCAGTGCATATACCCAACTTCTAATTAGCTCATTTAATGTAAAAAGAACAGAGCTCTGTGCAGCTAAGGAAATAAAAGTCTCAAATTCCATTTCACATGTCTCCTGGTCCCTTCTAAGCCCTTGTTTCACTTGCTGAGTGTTGCTAATGAAGATTAGTTTATTCAATCTATCCTGCTTTTCCCCAGCAGCCTGAGCTGCTCGCAGTCACCTGAAGGAACTGCTGCAAGTTCTGCCTTTGAAATCAGCAGCAGGTTACAGGAGAATGTGCCCCAAGCACCACATATCACTCGTGGCGTTTGCAAATCAAAGCTTCCACTTCTGCAGGAGAATCTAATTACTGGCTGGAGCTTTTGGGACACAGCTTGAAGTTAATATTGGGGGAATAGAGGACAGGTGATGTTTAACTGGCTGTTTTACTTGAAGTGTTTTCTTCTTTTTCTAAGTATTAACTATGGTATCAGGTTTAAGTTACCTAATAATTCTCCTGTTATTGCAGGGAATGAGGAAAAATTATCTGCCACTATTTGAGGCACTGCTGCCTGATGATTCAGCTGGAGCTGAATTTCAATCCATTGTTACAGTGTGGTTCTCAGCAGAACTCCCCATATAATTTTTGCTTTCTAATCCTCTGATGTTACTAAGCTCCAGTGCTATCATAATGGAAATAACAGAAAATATGGACTATATTTTTTCTCTTTTCTTAAAACCTAAGTTTGAGAAAAGAAGAGAGAGCAAATAGTAAAAATCACCAAGTTGACAAGTACAGCATTAACCTGGAAGATGAGAAGAATATTTGGAAGAAATTTATAAGAATTTTATAAGAAATGAGATACAGAATTGCAAAAGCTACCAACAACACTGTTTTAGAAGGAAACTAATGACAAGCACCATTTAAAATCTAACGAACAGGTTTCTTGTGATACTCAGAAAGCAGATAGAGGCAATAGTGTTAAATGAAAGGGCTTTTTCTTTTGTGTTCTTTAGATACCATTAGTGAAAATTGCATAGCAAAACCCCTAAAATATACCAACGATATCTTACTTTTTTTCTTGTAATCAAAAGCAGAACTCTACTGCTTTGTTTTTTCTCTCCTACTCACTTAGAATGAATCGTTCAAAAACACACAAGCTCCATTAGTTGCAATTTCAGTTACAATTTCAGAAATATTTGGACAATAAATACTCAGACAAAAAACTCTGTTAGCACACAAAGTCTTTTGCAAAAAACTTCAGTAAGTCAGAGAAACATAAGCATGTCCATAAAAAAAAAAATTAAACAGAACTAATGAAACCCAAATGAAGCAACTAAAAACCTCAAGTCCACAACATTTTCTTTCTCAGCAGAGTAGGGGAACTCCGTGGTATGACAGGGCATGTCTGCATCATGGCACTGCACTGACACAGCACCTGAGCCTTCCCTTGTCTTCTACCTCTTCTCAAGTCCTAAGTTTCCATCTACACCCAGAGTCCAACATCTGTCCTCACAGGAAAAAGGTGCTGGGAGCTGATCACAACTTTTCTGAGCACAAGATGACACAGGGTGAGAAGATCTATTAGCCTAACTCTGGGAGAGGTTTAAACCCTACAGAAGAATCCCAGGCTGCAGGAAACTCTCCTGGTTGGTGTTAGACCCAGCAGGTAAAAATAAGCACCATGGATTTCAGTGCAGCTCTGCATGGAAATGCAGTTTTCACTCATCTGTTTGCTTCCTGCATGCCGCCTGCTCAGTGGCTGTATGTAATGTTTTTGCTATGCAGGAACTCAAAGAACTAAAAAAAAAAAAAAAAGATTCAAGAGGACCGTGAAGCAGAAGCAGCAGGTTTTTTCTTCTAATCTTTTCTCAAGGTGTTTTCTCCTAATCTTTTCTCAATCACTTGCAAGAACAAAATCAAAAGTTATAACTAATGAAAAGCCCTTTTTACTCCATGTAAAGGCATTCTAAGTGCCTTCCACACAGGTTGTTTCATGTTTGCAGGTCCTGCGTATACAAAGTTGGAGCAAGGCTTTGCAAGGTTATGGCAAGTGAAGCAATTTGCATCACCAGGGCCCTACATAACAGCTTTAGGCTTCTTGGTAAATTCACTTCATCCTCTGATTCTTAAAGGAAAAAACATTAATGCATCATTTACAATGCTAACCACAAAAAAAATGAAATCTTCTGCTTCACCATGAAGTCGGACACATAAGGAAAGTAGTTTTTGCCAGAACAAGATTATTCCTGTATTCTTCAGTATGTTTGGTGACTTAAGTTCCCAGTCAGGCATCTGGGATCTGGGAGCAAGCTTTCTGTTGAAGCCAGACACAGCTTGTGCACAGCAGAGATGCTCCCCGAGCATGCAGTGATGGAAGGACCTGGATAACTCCAAAACAAACCTCTAAACTTAATTTGTGATGCAGAATAGCAACAAAAGGATCAGCTTTTCATGAGAATTGAATTAAAAATTTAAACTAAGGTAAATCTTATAATTTTAAAAAACAAAATGAAATTAAACTCTTAATTCATAAGATGCTAAAATCACAGTAGTTATTAACCTAACTTAAATTAACTGGCTAATTATTATAGAAAGTCATCAAATGTACTTAGCATTCTTTAGAGCCCTATAGTCAATTAATATAGCATGAAATTGAATCAACTTGAGCATCTAGAGACACGGAACCTAGATTTAAATGAAAACTTCAGCCTCGTCTACCTCAGGGTCTGAAAATTTGGGACCACCTACCACATTTTCTTCATTGCAACGGGCACAAACTCTCATTTATATCCCACATTGAATCTACCCAGAAACAACTGAGGGAATGTGAGAAAACCATCTCCATGATTAAATTTTACAGCAGAACCTAAGCCCAGGGGAGTTTTCACCCTTTGAAGCGAGCTCTGTCTGACTGAGGGCCAGATTTCCTGAAGTGATTAGTACCACTGGGGCCGAATTTTCAGAAGAGCCTGAGCTGCAGTCGGGCCCTGAGCAGAAGCAGCAGTGTTTTCAAAGCAGTGCTGGGCGCTGGGGTTCCCGTGGGGAGCAGAGCTGTGTCCCCGGGGAGCTCCTGGCTGCTCCGTGCTCCTCAAAACCAGCACCTTTCCCTGCACCTTCCAGTGGGAAACACCACTGCTCGCACTGCTGTGAACGTGCTCTCCGAAAACAAGGTTGCCAAGACACAGTCCTTGCTGGCCAAAACCGATTATTCTTCATCGCAGCAAAAAATAGGAAGGGAAATGTTATATTTTCTAATATCCCAGAGCATGCTTTGCAGAAAAATCTGCAAGCATTTACAACGTTTTGCAAAGAAGAAGAAAGTGCTTGTTCAATGCTGCATGTGAAAGCAGCTTACTGGAAAAGATGAAAATTTATTATTGCCAATTTTGAGAAAAGAAATCTTTGGCTACCAATGAATAACTAATCTAAGCTAACAATGTCTGGAAATAGTTTTTTTGGAACACACAAAACTTTCTGACGGATAAAAATTAGGAAATTAATGTTTATTGTATTATTTCAAATGCAACTGTTTACACTTGAGGAAAATAATGGAATAATATCCACTTGGAAAGTTTTTATTTTTAAAAAATCGTTTGTAATGCTCCCAAAAATTCCCTTGGCCAAAAGCAAAGAAGTTGCTTTTTAACCAGCTAGAAAAAAGAGCATGATACTACAGGCATGGGCTCAGAGTACAATAAACACCAAAATGGCTTTATAAAAATCTTTGTGAAGATCTCGCTAGCTGGTAAACATTTAAAATGCACCACCAATCACTCCAGAATGTACAACATCTCTTCAAAATGTGTTTTCCCAAGAAACAATGAGGCATGGAAAACAAGCCTTCTTCCATTTAATGCAGACACATCTCACACTTGCAGGAAAGGTGCTCAGCTGCTCATGTTTAGATTAACTTGGGCAGAACCACATCCCCTGATTCCTTCCATGGCTCCCCTGCCATGGGCAGGAACCACGAGGGCTTCAAGCCCAGAGAAGCCTGGTGAAGTTCAGCCCCTGCCAGGCTCCTGGTGTGTCCTTCCCAGCCCTGGGAGCTCCCACCAGGTACCTCACCTCAGTCAAAGAGCCTCCTGCTTTGGGTCAGAGGGAAGTGAAGGGTCTACCAGAGGTGAAATTAATGTTGCACAGAGAATTTAAAGGGGTTGATCTTCTGCAGAACCTGGAATTTATAATTTTTCAAACTAAGGTGATGCCATACACCCATCTCTGTGCACTTTTTTATGCAAATACAGAACATTAGCTGTTTGTTTGTGAGCTTTCATACATGCTTCATATTTAAGAAATTTGCTATTTAGGACTGGATTTTGAAAGTAGATTAGCCATGCAAACATTCTTCATGTAAGAATGCAGTTGCATGACAACACAAACAAATAATTTTAATATTTGCAGGTATAAAACCCTGCGTAGAGCTCTGGCATTTTTACACACAGGAAGTATGAAACTGAAGAGCCTAACTTATTTGACAATACAATCCCTATATCCATTTTTATCTGTAACAGGATGCTCCTTCAAAATTGTGGGTAGATCACCTTGCTTTCAAAAAATGACCTTTAAATTATCTAATATACCATACAGTAACAATTATAAATTCAGTCACATGAAAACAAAAATTACTGTCAAAAAAAGATTCTGTAGCTTGCATGCCACACTACTGAAATCTGCTGAGAGATGGAAGGTGTACAGGGTCCATTGCTCCAGACTCACACCAAATCAGCTCCAGAAATCTCCCTTGACAGGAAGGTACTTGCTCTAACCTCAAAGAATAGTTTTAAAGTGAAACCAAGAAGGATACTCTGCACTCTCAGAATTCTTCTCACTTGTCCCTAAAATTTAGTTCTCTCTTTACCCTACCAAGCCTTGAACACATGCTCCTGTTTTTAAGTCCACCAAATTCAGAGAGGTTATTCACAACACAAGTGAAAACAATCTACGCAAAGACATGCAACAGCAGGGTCCTGGATTTTGAGGTTTATGAACACTCCAAGTAGCCACAGTCTTTGTGCTTTGCTGAATGTCTCTATTTGCACACAGAGAGAATGCACTTGGGAGGGACAAAGGGACAAGCATCCATCCTTTCTGTATCAGCCAGTGCAGAAACCTTAAAATCGGAATAGGACTGCTTTTGATTTTTGTTTCATTTTTATTACATATAAGTTTATTAGCTGATGCTAATACATCACTATAACAATATTGTGTCTCAACTATAATTATATTGTCAAGGTAGTAAGTATCCTCAAGTATTACATACTCTTTCTCCCCTGCCTGCAAAAGTGAACCAGCAATAGCAGTTGTCATGTAGTCTGGGCACCCAACATGAACAAGCACCAAAATATGCTTAAACCTTTCCTATAAAGTTCCTAGTTTCTCTTGCAGATTCTTGCAAAAGAACAGCTGACATATGAGAGAAGACAAATGATCCATTTTTGTGCTGTATTACTGAAAACACTTAAACAGTTAGCCTCAAATAACCACAACCCAACACACACAAAATCCTTCTGAAATCTTTCTGAAGCTGCTGTAAGCTTTCTTTAGTCAAACCTTAAATACTATTCACCTTAGAGACTATTCCTTTAGTTATCATTGCAAACATGCTGCTGTTAATTGGTTACAGAAATTTACCTATTCTGCTTTCAGATCACAGTCACCAATCACCAAATTAATTCAAGGAAAAAGACAATCATTCTGTGTTTTCTGCAGAAACTCAGAATACAAGAGGTTATGCTTTCACATTTGCAAAGACTGGAAGACTTGATGGATATTTTTTCTTTCTGCTCTCATTCCAGGACAGTACATCTACACTGGTGACCATGCTGACACTGGACATGAAGGTTCAAGACAGGGCTATGAGCCAGCTTGGTTCCATATGACACAGCCACTGGGCTTTACTGGCCAGGTGCAGCAGTGGGCTCCTGCAGCTGCCTCACATCTGGAATGGAGCAGGTGACTCTTGCCAATACAGGACTCAGGTAGACTGAGATGCTCTGCTACAGCACAGGGTACTTGGTTGGTACCTGTTAGAGCAGTGACTCACGGAGGAACAACACAATGTGTGCAGAAATTGAACAGATTAAGAATGCCCAAAGAGTGCCATCAGTTGGCTTCTTCCCATAAACAATTTATGTTTCAATGAACTAACAGATTTTCTTAGAGTAAACTGCATAAAATACCATATTTAAAAAAAAAGGGACATTTAAAGCACATCTCCTCTACCTCTGAGAAGATGCCATTGGGTAATCACACATAAAGTATGAGGAAAGCTGATTGAATCGAGGGGGTTAATCTGCAGGGGAGTTGAGAATGGACTAACACTAACCTCTGGGTAGCCTCCAACATCATGCACATCGATTCCAAGTAGATGTCCAAGTCCGTGTGGCATAAATATTGCACCCAGATGAACCTTCACCATGTCATCTACATTGCCTTTCAGGATGCCAATTCTAGTCAGCTCCTCCAGATGGACTCTGTCAGCCAGACGGTGCATATCAGGCCAGGCCACCCCTTGGAGAGCAGAAACAGGCAGCTCAGTTAACTATTGCTACAAGTTCTTTAACAACGACTTTCAAAAAACAGATGAAACATATGTGCCTTTGTTTACAGAAAAAAACAAAGGTGGAAAGAGCAACTACATTTTCACAAAACACTTTAAACAAGACGAAACTATTTTAACATGGCCGTGAAGTACAGAAAACTACAAACAAGAGAAATGGCAGCACCTTATAATCCAGACCCATATGTAAAGATGTTAATAAAATGTATCTAAGC
This sequence comes from Vireo altiloquus, assembly GCA_013396875.1. Lineage (NCBI taxonomy): Eukaryota > Metazoa > Chordata > Aves > Passeriformes > Vireonidae > Vireo > Vireo altiloquus. The sequence continues at coordinate 70,809 of VZRF01004629.1, read as the reverse complement.
ATGTCCACAGAGATGTAAATGTATTGGGGAGTCTCCTATAAGAATGTCAACTGCAGATTGCAGTTATTTCAAATGCAGAGCACAGAATATTACTATCCTATTATTTTCAAGAATGCTCCTACCCATTTAGAACATCTGACATGGACAGTACTTTTCTATGTACATTGAAGATTTAAAGCCTGCATATTTCTGGCAAAGACATTCTCCAGAAATTAATGATTCCCTTGTGTTAATAGGCTGTGTAAAACACAACTCCTCTAATCCATGTACTAAAACAGCATTACAAAATACTGCTGTTTGACTAGAGACACAGCGCCAGGATACATTAGATTGCTATTATTTTGGTATAGGATACAATTTTGTTTGACAAACTGCTGGGGAGGAAGAAAAGCAGCTCTTTTGTTAGTAACAAAGTACTGTCTTAATTAGTTCACCACGGTATTGAGTCATCATCAACAGAGCAGCAGTTGCAGAGTCAAGACAACTAGGGCTAAGGTACAGTTGAAGAATATTTTCCTTGTTCAATTTTGGCATGATTAAACAAATAAAAAATGAGCAATTTTTAAGGCCAAACTCCCGCCAAGTTCCGTTAGCTTTAATCCAGTTAAACATGCAGCTCTAGGGGTCTTGTGAACATAAATGTCATATCTTAATTACATTATCAGTTTTTGCTGAAAGTACTGAGGTTTCAAAGACTGAAATAAAATCATCCTATGGGAGAGCTTGAATCAAGCACTCAGCTGTCTTTTGTGGCTCTGATATAAAGATCAGAATCAAACTGAGCAGCAAGTGGCTGCCCTGTCCTGCACACCGTGGGCTCACAAACCCAGGCACTGGCTGGTGAACAGCTGAGTGAGCCATCAGTGGGCAGGCAGCTTCCTTTCCCCCCACATCACTCAGGGACCAAACCTGCAGCCTGTGCACGCAGCATGTGCCTGCCAAGCAAGGCCACAACACAGAGGACAGGCACACGCAGTTGGCTGCTACTTCCTCACAAAAGCCAACAGTGCCCAAGTGAGTGATGCTCACCCACAAAATGTGTGCAATCTTCCTGCTCAAAATGTGCTATTCTTATGGTTTTCCTACTTTAAAAAGGAATTTATAGTTTTCATCCAGTAAGAATCAATACAACTATAACCAGCTGTTCTTTAACTACTGTTCAACATATTCTATAATTATCTACCATTCTAAATATTGATTGTATTGCAATTTTCACTTCTCTAGATTCACCTGTGTTTCACAGCTCTCTCACATTAGGCTCCACTCTGCTGTATGATCAACTGAAATCACTACAATCCATCATATCAACATTACACATATCACACTAGAAGAAATACTGAATCCCAGTTGCTTTCCTGCTTATTTTATAGTTGTGGAAATACAGAACTTGTATACCTAAGTCAGGGTTCAGCTTCTGCAGTTTGCAGCTAACTCCAACTGCTCTAAAAGTCTTCAATCTTCTTTCTGAGGACATTAGATGTTCTTTCAAGATCGCTCTCATGATTTCTTAGCTGAGTATTACTAAAAGTCACCTATTTTCATCCCCATAACTGCACAGCCACGTATAACAACATCTGACCCTGGTCAACTATTTGAAGCCTCACCCTCTCTTGTTATAAATGAAGGTCAGAACCCCATGGCTGGAAGCACAGCCATATCCTGGATGCTCTGGATCAAGCTAAGATGAGCTGTCTGAGAGAAAGGGAGCTGAGGTGTTTGTTGTTTGCAGTTCAACTTTCCTCTGCAGCTCTGCTGGTACTGCTGGTCTCAACCCAAACCCACAGATTGCACTTAAAGAGATACAGTCACCTTTATCAAACTGAGGAAGACATACAAATATCAAACTGATCAGAAATAAAAACACCAAAATCACGCACCTATTTGTCTGCAGAAGTTTAAAAGAGAAAATAAATGACAATATTGCCCTAACTGAAAAGACTGCCATGGTTGTAAATCCTGAGTATTTCTAGGCACTGAGCAAATCCATTAGAACTCCTTCTTCCCTCGCCCCTACATTTTTTTTTTCTCTCATTGGCTTAAAAGTGCAACTATTTCTCCTCTCCTTCTGCCCAGGACTCTTCATTCCCCATCTGTTTTGGTTTTTATTCATCTTATCTGTTTCATTAGAGATCGAGGACAACAAAGCTCTACTGTGAAATAAATAATGAGGCTGAATGGAAAATCTGCAGCTTTGGGCTCTCTCTCGGAGGCAGGGCAGTGCTTCAGACAAGAGCCCAGCAAAATGACTCTGGACCACTCTTTTATCATCTAGCCAGTGCCATGAGCTGCACTAGAGATACGAAATGTCAGCTCCAGTTCCCTCCCACATGCTGCTGGAGCTGCAGACAGCACTGGGGCAGCTCTGGGCAGAGGGAAATTAAGCTTCTGCTGGAGGCACCCTGCTAAATAATACAAATCTTGGTTTACAAATAAATAGGTATTCAAATACTGTAATTAAAAAGCCAAGGGTTTATAGATAGATTGCACTTTCTATTCTATTGTCTGGCTTCATGCTTTATTATATTATTACTATGGGGTGGTGGCATTAGGCCACCCCCCTCCAAGACAATTAACCTACAAGCCCTGGATGAAACACTCATACACAGACTATTACTTTAGTGCTAAGACAAAATAGGAAGATATTTTGAGCTGACTAGAGATAGTGAATTAAGTGGAGTGATTTTTCTGGTCTTTGCTTAAAAAATTGTGATATCCTTGTCTTGTTTGATATGAGAGGAATCCCATCATGCTAGGAATAAACTTTAATAATAAGGCTCAAACAGATTTCTGTCCATTTCTTAAACAGGTGATTTGACAAAGAAAGAGGACCTAAATGCAACTCTTCAAACATTTCCTACTACTCTTATAATACTAAAAACATTAATTTTGTGAAGAGAAAAAACTGTTTTACAGTACTAAGGCAACTACTTAAAAGTATAGAAAAAAGTCCACTGAAAAAAGGAACAATCATAATTCAAGAAAGATGTCTTTGTCCATTTTATACAAAAGTATATTCATATGTTTTATACATTTATTACAGAGCAAACAGAAATACATGATGCTTTTAAGTTATTTTAAAACTAAAATTGTATTAGTTTTATCTGGAAATTGAAATCATGATGCTTTAAAGTTATTTTAAAACTAAAATTGTTTTAGTTTTATCCGGCAATTGAAATCCTTAGAATACAATGGCCTGTGAAAGCCCAGCTGTCTCTGGGACTGACTGGCATGCCTGCACTCAAGTATCATTTAGATAACCAGTAAGCATACTTAAGGAGCAGAAGTCCTTAAATTCTGCTAATCTAATTTTCCTTTGTAGATATTGAACTTCCAATAATTGCAAAAAAGCAGAGAAAGGAGGAAAAATTAAATATCAGAGTTGACAGCTTCATCGAGCTGACAACTTTATAAGAAGCAATGAAGAGAATTTTTTTTGTATTCCCACATGATGTGCAACTCAACAATCTGGAAGTGCCACAAGGACCTGCAGTGAGAATATGTGAGTCCCTCTGTTAGAGCCCAGAGGTGTCTCTGCTCTGCCCAGATGTCTTTGCACTCATCTCTGCGTGCAAAGCTTTAGCATGTTAAAGAAAACAACAACCAAGAAGAGTCTGTGGGCAGCCAGGGAACAATCTGCCCAACAGATTGCAGACATGCAGATGTGAACAAAAAGAACACTGGCTAAACATTGCTGAATGAACATTTTGTACAGAGAATACTTAATTCATGGAGGCCACTTAATGTTCAGGCACTTCAGCTTTTGGATTGCTGGGGGTCCTGCAGAGAGCTCTGTGCCCAGCCACGAGCTGACAGAAGTCAAACACTGTATGGGTGTTCTTGTAGGGAGAAAAAGCAGTAAAAATCCAACTAAACCCCACAACAACAACTTCCACACAAGTGCTTCTACCATCAGGTGTGTTACTTCAGCAGCTGACTGTTCTGCAACACAGGCCAGCACCAACCTCCCACCACCCATCCCTCACCAGGATGTTTTACTCATGTATTAATCAGGACTATCGTTTTTAAGCTTTGGTGAAGTTTATCATAGCTGCAGACATGCTTTTTGTGTAAGAACTTTTATGATAGTTGCAGACGTGCTTTTTGTGTAGAAAGGTGAGTTTCATTGTATCTTTAAGCCAATTTATAAACCAATTATAGTCCATTGACAGATGAGGTTTAAAAAGCCAGATTGGAGGGTCCTTGGACTTTGACAGCTTGTACCAAAATGAGTCTGTACTCAGGAAAATCTGCTGATGAGGTGTCTGCTCCCTTCTTAATTCTCTGCCAAATGAGACACTGGGTAATACAGGTCACTGAACCAGTGACTGGCTCCCCAGGAAAGCTCAGCTCCCAAGGCTCATTAGGCTGTGATTTGTTACCTGCCATGCAGCACGTGCTTAGGAGAGAGGTGAGGTCAAAACCCACCTTTTACAGCAAGCAAAGCACTTGGGATTCCTCGAAATACAGAGTGAATGAACTACACAGGAGCACCCAGACACTGGAGATGTCTGATAATGAAATAAACCAGACCATGGATTAATTAAACAACAAAAAACTAGGGAAGTTATTAGTTTCCAGACACCATGCAAACAGTATAGCAGAGGTTTGCAGATGTGTGAGGTACCACCTAAAAATGCAAACTTAATGCACTAAGTTTGCCAAAAGTTTTTGTTAAATGTAAACCCATAAAGCTAAATGTTATCTGACACTCTTAGATATTACTGTGAAAGAAAGAAAAAAGATAAAAATAATATTATTTTACTTCCTTGAAAATATTTCCTCTCTGATTATCTGTTTGCCAAACTCCACAAAATTTCAGAAAAAAACACCAGGTTTAAGGACTCTGGAACATCATATAAGGATCTCTGCAATAATCTGTGACCTCTTTCATCACACCAGTGGAGGAGATTTTTGTGCCCTCTTTGCCCTCCCCGCCCCCCAAAGAAATGCTTCTAGTGAAACCAGAAATCAAAAGCATTCTGATCTTTTGATGAACATACCATAAATTTTTAAACAGTAGAATTAAAAAGATGAGTTGCTATAAGACTTCACACTATAAACTGTTCCTCAGTTGCTGTTAACCCACTGGTATTTTTATCCCAGTGATTATTATCTGAAGTTTCATTAGAAGCCATTTGAGAACATAAAGTAGAAACAGCATACAAAAATAATTTAGAATTACTGTGTGATATGTAGCCACTTTGGTCAGAAAGTACTCTGAAAAGGCCTAACAGGATTTTTTTGGCCACTACTTAGGGTACTTTGTGGTTGTAATATGACAATGATTAAACCACAAATGATTTAACAGGGTTTTTTTTCTGTTGTTTTAGGGTGGGGGTTTTTTGCCAACACAGATGTCACAATCTTACTAAAAAAAGGAGTATGGCAAGGTTGTAGTAACTTCTCCCCAAATTGTGCTAAGGTTAATTTACATTTAATTTCCAAGTGTCCACAGACAAGGGCAAAAGGCCCAATGTCCCCTGGCAGTGCCACTGAAATGCAGACAGAACACACAATCCCAGCCCAGCCACCAACCCACTGGAACAGATTAAAATCTGCCAACTGGCAGTGACCATATCAGACATAAAACAATAGGTCTTTAGAAATTCCAATCAGACCCAGTTGAAAAAACAAACCAAAACATAATTTAAATACTAAAACTAATTATCTTTTCCCTCTTCACTTGGGTGCTAGAGAAACAGTTGTCGTATTTGTGATTTTCATGCTTTCTTTTTGGCCCACTACATGAAATATTCAGTAGTTGCTCTGTTTTTGAACTTGGTCTCTTACAGAACCAGGTAAGGCAACTGTACCATGGTGCAAAACCCCCAAATGCTGTACTCTGACACTGGCAATGCCTGGGCCACAGTGAAGCTGTTCAAAGCTTCACACACTGTGTAGATGACCACATGGCTCATGGGGGAGCATTAGATAGCTCTGTGGATGCCCAATTCAGGGATGCAATTTTAGGCTGTATTTTACAGCTGTGGCATGAGTGCAACTGGCTGCCATATGATGAAAAGAGCCTGCTAACTTTCCCTGCCCAAAAGGGAACTAGACAGAATTTGCTGCTGTGTCACGTTCTCACTGCAGGGATTACCAGACCTGACCCTGCCCTGTGCCTTAAGTCCCAGTGCCACAGCTCCAAACCAGGATGAACTCCTTCAATAGTCATCCCTCTATTCCCTCTGCTGCCTTATGCAACCTGCCTTATGGGGATAGGAGTTACTGGAGGGAAGCAGAGACTGCTCTTCATCATCTCTGAAATTTGGACTTCTTCAAAAGGCTGAACAGCATTGTGCTATAGAGCTGTACTGTGACATTCCTTCTGCACCAGTATGATGGAGGTTTTCAGCAGTCCATCCTCCCAATTATAAATCCTGAACAAGATGAGCTGTCACACACCAGAAGCAACAAGAGGATAACATTCTGCCATGCAGAAACATTAAGAAAACCAATATGAGTAGATGCAGATGTGGAGCAAGAGAAGGGATTTTTTCCATGTCTGGATGCAGCACTGGGATTGAGCAGTGCTGGCAGACACCAGGGATTTTACAGCATGTTCCTTCCAAATAGGTGTATGTTGAAGAGGAAAAAAGGAAAAAGATTGAGAGAATGAAGGAAGTGCTTGGAGGGAGTGATTGCAGTGTGGAAACTTACCAATCTCTGAAGCTCAGAAAAGACTCTGTTTAGATAAGACTCAGAGCAAACAGCACAATTTATGTCTAGCAGGTTTGCACTCTGACAGCTACAGCTGATGCAGTGTCAAGATTGAAGGACTTGTGAACTTTGCACTTCAACTCAAATTGCAATGTAGAACAAGCACAATTCCTGAACACTGAGCTGCGAGGAAATCAGTGCAGGTACTAAAAATCAGACAAGGCACAGGAGGCTTACTCCCCCAAAGTCACTAGTAAAACCAGAATTGTACAATGTTACAATATACAGTGTGTTACAATTAAGAAAAAAAGGATTTAAAAAAAAAAAAAAAGCCTTAAACCAAACCCATTCAGTGTAGAAAGGCTAAAAATCCTGCAGCCAATTTAGGCTGAGTCTGTAAAGATATCTAAATGTATTTGCTTACGCAAGCCATACCTTTGAAGAATTCCTGAAAGGAGTGAAAATATCCACAGGTTAAGCCAAGCTGGAAAGCTGCAGGTTTGCCCCTGAACCATGGCAGCTCCTGCAGACACTGCTCATGCATCTTGAGATGAGAGGGACTTCGGGGCAGAAAGACCCAATAGTTTTAAAGGGCTTGTTTCTATACCCTTGGGAGTAACCCAGCATTATTTTAGGCCTCTGAATGCTGCAGTGGTCACTGTGTGTGGGGCAGCTCCAGCCCACCACAGCAGGAAGAGCAGCTCCCAGTCTGAGATCTTGCAGTCTGAGATCTTGCACTTCCACAGCCTGGCTGCTTTCACAGAGGGCCTGCAGGATCTGCTGAAGCTGGCAGAATATACTCCCTTTTCTTTCACCTCAGCCATAGGTTGCTGCTGTGCTGGACAAGGTTAGGTTACGTGACCAGCAATGAGAGCTCCAGTAATCAATCACACCATTTTTATTTCATATCTTGAAAAAATCAAGAATTTCAACTTGATTGTCAGTATTGTCTATGCATTCTTTAGTGCCTTCTGTTTTTATTTCCTAAGTAGTAGCAATGCCTTTGCAATTTATACTGACAAAACCAGAGTTAATGTACCACAGAAAGCTGTACTATCTTAGCAGGGTGCATCCCAGAGAGTCCCTATGCAGCTTTTGTTGAATTTTTTGTTTGTTCATTAATTGATGAGCACTAATGCCAGCAAAAAAATACAGTAAACTCCATTCAATAGTGAAGAGAGAGAGCAGACTACAAATAGCTTTTAAAAACATATATTGACAAGATTTACTTTCCAATCTCTCTTTCAACACAATAACACATTCTGAACTGCAAGGGGGGGGGGGGAATAATACTGTGGTGTCATTCAGCAAGATTTGTGAATATCAAGTATTGGCTACAACATGCCCTAAAAGCATTTGTTCATCAGAGGAACTGGCATAAAATCTTCAGCTTCTGTCATTAATATTTTATTTCTGAGAAGAATTGCTTTGCTGCAGATATTACAGCAGATTAATAATGATCAGCAGTGCTTTGACCAAAATATGACAATCTGAATGGGAATAATTCATATGGGCATCTTCAAATTATACAGACTGTAAAACAGATTGTGCTCTCATACCCTTCCCTGTTGTGCTATTGTCAAAAATTCCAGTTTACTTTCTTTTTAAAAATTCACCAAAATCAGCTACTGTTTTTAAACAGCCCAACAGAGAAGCATGACCACGTGGCATTCTTCTCAGCACAACTCTGGACTACACAAAATAAAACTCAAAATTACTTCCATGCAAAAATCACCCATTGCTTGTGAGTAAGAACCTTGTACTTGGGAGGATAAATATTGGTAACAGTTACAGTTATTTTCTTTAGGTATAACAGATTTCAATCCTAGTTGGATACAGTGCCAATTGCTCTAAAGCAGTATTAAAAATCAAAAATAAATCTGAATTGTAAAGAAGTCATAGAACTGCTGTAGACAAAAGAAGCAGTAATCTGTGAAGCTGCAAATTTTGAGTTTGCATATGTTGCTAAGCACAACTCTGCTCAACCTAACAACAGAAACACCTGCTGGTAATATGATCTGCTATGCCGAATGTATACCCTAGCTATTAGTTTTCAATTGAACAGTCCTTCAACTGAGTTATTTTAATCTTTGGTCTTATTCTACCTAAGCAGGATTCTTGACTATTCTTCCTTTGTTAGAGGCATTTTACTAGAAAATAGAACAGGGAATCATACCACTACTTTGAATTCAAATCTCAGCATTTTTGTTCTCCAAATAGGTTATTTATGAAACTGGTAGTGGTTCACTAAACCCCTCTACCCCCATCAGACCAACTACTTCAATCCTTTAGCATCAGGCAAGCAGGGGGTAGGTAAACATTAGAAAATAAAGTGGCTTTGTCATTCTGTCCTTCTAATTCACAACTTTCCTTGGAAGGCTGTACATTGGAAAACTAGCTAAGACAACCCCTGCACTGCAAAGCAGTCAAGAAGTTACACCACTAAAGAAAACTGAACTGCAAGGGGAGAAACGCACAAAAAGTGGTCAGAGTTTCACAGAGCAGCTCAACTCTTGTGCAGTTACAGCTGCCCAGAGGACAAAGAGCACATGGGATTAACTTTGCTCTGCATCCTACAAATACACGTCCTCTTGTACCGAGGGGAAGCCAGGAGAGGCTGACACCCAAACCCCAGGCAGGACCCACAGTAAGACACTGAGCCTGGTTTCCAGGCTGCCTGTGGCAGGTGGCTCATGATAAACTTGGGATGTTCCATCCCAGAGATCTCCCAAGGACTGCTTCTGCAGAAGTGCTCTGAATCAGAGCTACTGAAGGACCCCCTCTGAATCATTCTGTATCTCAAATTGCTCACTTTGAAATCGTCTGAACATGAGAAAGAAATGACAGAGTGGAAGGGTTGCTCCTAACATCAGAGAAACACCTTCAAACACCTATTCTCAACTGTAAAGTGCAAGACTTGACCCAGTGAGGCACCTGGAGCAAAGACAGAGGAGGGACCATCAGCTACAGAGAACTTTCTGAACTCCAAGCCAGACACTGCTGGCCTGTGCTCACGGGGTGCTCAAGCCTGCTCCCCTTGGCCTCTCTATCTCAAAACACCTGAGTCTTTTGGGAACTACTTATTTCTTTGCATTTATTTAGCATCTACAACAAAAGGGAATCCATCTCTGGTAGGCTCTGAGGATCAGCTGGTATGTACATGATTAATAAAGGGATCTTTGCTTGGCATGTGAGTCTACTTCTTTGCCTGAAATGTTTTTGACTGTACTTGGAGTGTACTTGACTGCCCTTTCTTGGTCAAAGGTTATATGGCAATCCTGGCATCAATGAAATCTGCAAAGTCTGATCTTTGATCTTGGAAGACAAGATTTAAGAGCTTAAAGAACCCACATCTATGAGTGAAACTGGATTTCTGGGAAAACCATACACAAGCAATCTTCCAGTCCTAAAATGGAGAAACCTCCATCTTGTGCTATCAGAGATGTTAGCCCTGGGACAATGATTTTCTTCAAGACGTTCCTCAAAAGCATTTCTTGGAAAAGCAAAGCCTGAAAGCCAGAGGCAAGACAATGCTCACTGTCTTGGAGAGTAAAATGCAGAACTTGGGGATATGCATATAAGATAAGCTCCAACTTGAAAAACACAGAGATATAAATTCTATAGGGAAACCCTGTGGTAATGTCAGTATCCTGAGGAGGAATTCGCACTGCACATAAACTGATGTGATGAGCAACAACTTCTGTGCATATTTGGAACTAATTTTTATTTTTTTTTTTTTTTTTTGAAACAAACAAACATCAATCAGCAAATACTCCCAGCTGCATAGCTAATGTCTGAATGCAATTTTGATTCAATGGGGACTCTGTATACACAAGCTTTTCAAATCATAAAAATGTAGAGATAGGGACTTGAGTGGCTGCCAACCTAGCCTTACTCAACTGTTCCTTGGGAGCAGTTTTCCAGACAAGGAGATCTTTTTTGAAACTGGAATTTAGGACAATAGACCTTACAGAGAGAGGTATTTCAATTCCTTCTTCCTTGCACCCCAAATAACAATGTAGATAACTTACAAGATTGAAAAAAAGTTTATCCTGTTATTTTGTTTAAACAGATTTAGCAGTAGTACCAGGCATGCTGAGCACAACCAGCTCCCTTCCTTCTCCTGTGATTTTCCATTAGTCTATAGAGAAGACAGAGAGTAATGCTTGGAGGTCCCAGTATGCGATTGCAAAAGGATGAAAATGGAAAGCATGTGATTGCCCCAATATTTTGCTCATTAATCTTAAAGATTCTGTTCATGCTCTAGTGCATTAGTCCAAAATAGTTCTAATTGCAAAGCTGAGAGATAGGCATACTTTCTTTTGAGTTCTTCTCAACACAGTAGCAATTTAATATATTTCAGAAACTTCAATGTTTCTACAAACAGAAACTGTATGTAGAAACTTTCTATATGTACCAACCATACTGCCCTCATCAACTAGGAATTAAATTTATAGAACTGAAATCATTAATAGTCTCTAAATGCTTAAGATAATAACCTGAACAATAAATAGCAGAAATCACTTGAGGCTGCACATGGTATAAATAGAGAGTCATTTGCTGAAGAATAAAAGAGAAGCCACTCCACAGAAACTTTCCCACTGACAGTAACACACTGGTCCAAGAACACAGTGGTGTCCAGAGCTGGGCTAGGAATGGTTGCACCTCACAGAGATGTTCCAGCACAGCACTCCCTGAGGGCTGGCAGCACTGAGTGCCCTGGGCAGAGCCCCAACTGAGCACATGGGCACTGATCCTCACCAGCATCTCCTTTGCCTCTGTCACTGGCATTTCCTCGTGCATGTGTCACAACACAGCATGGAGTGATTCAGGTCAGGAGGAATACCAGAGGGTACCAAACCCTGGCTCAGAGCAGGGTTAACTTGAAAGTTAGATCATGTTTCTTCAACAAATTGTTTTCTTGAGGTTTCAGAGAGGGACTTACAGCAAAACAAATTATTTCACACTTATTTTCAAATAGATTGATATCAGTTCCAAAGAGCACAGAATACTGGTCTCCCAGGTGTAACCAGTGACAAATGATGGGAGAACAAAACTAACACATTGACACGGGATCTAACTTACAGAACTAGGATAAAGAATGGAATGAGACAGATTTGAGAACTATGCACATGTGCCCTTTCTGATCTTTCAGATTTTTCCATTATTAACAGACACGTCCAACTTGTTCACAAAAGAGTCTAATCTACTCCTGCAGTTCAGGCTTTCATTCAGTTAAGGCTACTGATGCCTTAGGTTTTAACTTTTCTATGTTCCCAGCCCTGCAGTGCCCAGTGTCACTCTGCAGTTCCCTGGAGCTCGTTCAGTGCTGTTCTCTCATGCTCACACTGACATAACAAAGCCTCTCCAGCTCGCTCTCCAAGGACACCCAGACCCTCCTGGGCCCAACAACTGCAAACCTTCATCTTGGGGAGAGGGAGGCAAGCTTGGGCAAATTCCATCCTTGCCTGGCTTCTGCTTGGGCAATTGATGCTGATATCAAAGTGGGAAGAACTCGGGAGCTGTGGGATGCACTGAGGCAGGAGCCTCTGGAGGACAGAGTGTGACCTCTGAAGGCCTTTCAAATCAATCCCTCCTTTATTTCTTTATTCCTGTCTAGTCTCTGTTTCTAGGGAGCCATTTAAGGCATCACGATCATGAGAGGTATCCACTGGAGGTGCTACAGACATCAGAGCTGAGACCTTGCATCCAGCCCTTAACCACTGCACTCTGCAGCCTCATGCCTGCTGAGGGTGTGCTACACAATACTTTTTTCCCACCACAGCTTCTTTTTTAAGCCTGAGCAATTACAGGGGTGGGGGAGAGCTACACTAAAAGCAGTAATTTTATGGTTATAGCATCAAGGACTCCAGAGTTAAGCAATATCAACTGACACTGTCTGTGTGAGCTTTACTTGGACCCTTGGTGCTGACGTGTTATGGTTCAGTCCTTCAGGTACATGAACATCTACTCCTTTACCATAGGATTTCAATAGTACCAAGGCCTTTTTGATGATGCTGCCTATTCCAGTCCTACAGTAAAATCTTAAAAAATTTTAAGAAAATTTCAATGACACTCACCAGAGGAACACACCCAGGGCTATGTTTTGCAATGTAGGCAGCTGGCTGAAGGACAGAAGACCTCATGCAAGCAAAACTGCAACATCCATTCATGTGTTCACAGACAGAACTCACATGGAAGAGAGCCTCAGAAGTACCAGTGGAAAAGCTTTCACCAGACCAAGCAAAGCTTCCCACCAACTACAAGGAAAATCCACAGGAAGCCCCAAGTTCATTTACTTGTTTCCAGAAGACTCCAACCTCCAAGGCAAGCACAGCTCCTGATAAACCACTGAAGATACCTGTTCCTTATATAACTCCTCTTCCATCTGTTACAAAGGCTAAAAACTGGCAGGAAAAAACCCAAGAGACTTCACAAGCAGGCAAGCATGGCAAATGCACCTCAAAGTTGCCTCTGGGAATCAGCAACCTTTCTTGCACCCAACTCAGATCCCCAACAGGATGCTAAGTAATTTGCTTCAAACTCAGGGTTTTTTAAAAATTTATTTTACATTTTTTCATCAATCATTTTCTTTTGTTTTACCAGAGTTTGGCTTGACAATCTGGAGTGTAATTTGCAGAAAGGCTGGGCACTCAACAGCTGTAACAGAGGTCAAAACAGCTGGGTTTGAGCAAGAGCAATGTTCAACTGCCTTAAAAATTTTCAATCTTGGAATGCCAAATAAGTCAATAGCTTTTACATTAACTTCCCTAGCCTGCTGGCCCCTGCCTGCAGAAGGAGGATGGCTGCACACTTGCACATCACTAAGATGCAGTGCAAGCAAATGTACTTGCCTGCCCAGCATCTGTGTACTCTTATGATGGCCATTCTGAGAAAATACAGTGAGGACACTGATCATTTTGGATTCAGAGCAGGTTTTGAACAGTAGGCAATAAACAGCTCCAGGCCAGGCATAGAACAAAAGGTTAAACTAAATTACTGAATAGCTGCTCATTAGCTCAGCTCTTACTGTTATATGTGTTGTGTGAAGACAGCAGAGGGAGAAACAATGAATGTATCTACAGGAACATTTAACTCCAATCATCCTTGCAGGTGAAATCTCTTGGCTGTCCCCACTTACTTTGCTTTTGTTTACACACTGGAATTTTGAAATCCATGAACTGAATTCATTTCAGATGAAAGTAAACTGGGAGATGAACTCCAGGATTGCATTTAATGTGCCTCAACCTTCGGCCAATCTATTGAGATTAAAATAGAATGCAGAAGTGAGACAAATTAGGACACAAACTTCTGGAATACTCTGAGACATGTGGCTTTACAACTGCACTCTTTTTTAACTATTCTTTCTATGTGGGATGCCTCTGTAAAGCAAATTTTTTCTTAAATCACTGTTCCGAGAAAGAAACAGATGATGCCTCAGCCACTGAAGGAAACGAAAGTGTCAGTACTCTGCACATCTGCCCCTGTATTTTAGTTCTCTGGAAGAGGAAATTTAATACAGATGGACTTGACACCATTAAGAATATCCCCTAAGCAGAAATGCAACACTCCCTCTGACATCCTGGATCACAGGCCTGACTGTGCAGGAAAGACAATTAGCTCACTGCCACTAAAGTGCACTTTTTTGACTTTCCCTTCAGTGACAAGCATCGTTGTCTTCATCAGTGCTCCATGTTCAGTGGTTTCAAAACTGCTGCTTATGCAAGACTGAATAAGTCTTCTTCCCCTTTTATTTTAAACAGATTTTGTTTGTGGCAGAAGCTGTGACAACTGCACTGAACTTGGGCTATAATCCCACAGAGTGTGTTTCTTAACTTTCAGAATGTATTATTTCCCTTGCAGAAGGAGTTCTGTTCCTGCAGTTGAAAGGTAAGGAGACCCATACACACTATTTGAGCTGTTTGTACATTTGGACTATGCACAGAATGTAGTCAGATGAATGCCTCTCTATAATGAAATACAATGTTTTGGAATATTTTTAAAATTATAACAACTGTTTGGATATAGAAATATAAACAAAATGTATCAGGAGGTCTATTATGTCTCCAAAAGTACCTTCACTCAAAAGTTAATTAGGTTCATATGAGAGCCAAACTGAAAAAAGAAATGCAAATCTCTGAATTACACACACCTATACAGAATGTTTAAGGCTGCTAGCAAGCTGTGTCCTTCCACAAACACAGTTATGTAACCCAGTATTTGGTGAGTGACTCTCCCTAAAGTACTCACTCCCTATCTTGCAGTCAGAAAGATCCCAGGAATCATTAACATGCTGATGACAACTACTGCATGTCCCCTGTGACCCTTTGCCACAAGGCACAATTAAGGCCCCAATTCTGCAGCTGGAGATAAGCACCATTTCCTACAGCTGCTGACTGTGCTTGCTCAGCCTGCTCCAGGAATGGCTCCTGCCACCTGACCAGTCACTTGGCTGGCTTTGATCTTGGGAACTCTGGGAAATCAAGACTAACAAAAATAACAGCAAAATTAACGTGGGCTCCACAATCCAGAAAATCTCACTAAAACATGATGGTTCTGGATTTTAACTTTAGTGCCTCTAATCCTGCAAGCTCCTTGCCTCTTCTTTTGGAGACCCAAAGTATTACAGAGAGAAGAGACACTCATGAGCTGAATTCACATCATCATTTCCTGCTCCCCTCAGTGATACTAACTGGTTCCCCCAGGAGCAGACCCCAGTGCTTTAGTCAGGGAGCTCACAAATGAGGTTTGTTTAAGGAGGCTGCAGCCTCTCCCCCTGAAACATCTCCCTCTGGACAGCAGTGACAATGCATCAGTTTGCATGAGCCCCTTGAGGGGCTCTGGGGTCTCTCAGCAGCCTGATAAGTATGAGACACTAACCATGCTATAAAGGTCAGTGCTGCCATTTCTTCGTTTTCGGAACGCTGGCCTTCCAGGAGATCTTAAAAAGGACCTAAAAAGAAGACTTTTCAGATGGTGAAAATTTCTGCACGTTACAGGACTCTAACTGGATCTGTAATTCAAGATCCAGTTGCATTTCATTCCACGTTGCATTTCATTGCATTCTGAAGTACAAAAGGAAGGAAACCAATGAACCAGTCCACAGAACATTTTCTATAGATACAAAATTCATGATTACTAGTCTCATGAAGAGTGTAAATGCATTTGCACCTTTCTTCCAAACATGCAAGACAACAGCAAGAACAGGAAGTTCAGTCCCTTTTTCTGCCAGAGTATAAGAATGATTCATCAGTCTGTGGATCTCAGGCTCCCAAAGTTAGTAAAAGACCCTTGCACACTACTTCTCAGAAATACTCAACTTAGTATGTCCCGACTTTCTGACACCGTAAATAAAGTGTTCAGCAAACTGAAAATTTCTCCCCACCATCCTGAGAACAACATCATATTAGTTCTCAAATTCTGAAGACAGTCTGCAACTTATTAGCATGAAATACTGCCAAAAATGTTACATGAAATTAAAGGTGACGCTGAAATGCAACGCACACTGTGAAGAGGAATAGAGATGAATCTTCAGCGGAGGAACAGCAGATGATGAAGAATGCATTTTGTTATTAAAATAGCAAAATATCTAAGTCTCATTCTGCAGATAAGCGTCAAGTGTTATTTCTCCCTTCCAAGTGCTGCTGTGCCAGCCTGTATAACAGGAGAACTGCATCTGTTCTGACTGTTCTGACTGGCAATCCAGACAGCACACGCACTCCAGGCCTGATGACCGAAGACTAATGGGGCACATTTAAAGGATAAGTGTGCTTTGCACATTGAGTACATTCTTCTCGAAGATGTTCCATTAGTAATACTGAGAAATGCTCAAGTACCTTCACCAGTGACATACTCAAAATCACAGCAGCAGCTAGCTCTAAAACATTTATTTGCTGGCCTGAAAGCAGAATTTTAGAAAAATAAGGCTTTCATTAAGCCAGACAGTTGTTTCAAATCAAAATGTATATTTGATGGATCGGTTTGCCTGCGATTTAATGGCATACAGTGAAGTACTCAATAGCCAGTGCTTTTGAAAGCTTTTTAAGGCTAATTATCCTTCCCAAAGATGCAGACCTCATCCCCTTTTTCAACAGAAAATTTCTATTGTGCTTACAACAGAAGAATAAAACACAGAAAATGCTTAAAACAATTTGAAGCACAACGTGTTCACTTGAACTCTGGCTTCAGCATTTGGCATAAGTTTTCTGAAAAGGTGGCTGTCAGTGTAAAGACATATCTGAGTAACAACTGTCACCCTTAGATGAAAGGAATTTAAAAAATTTTTAAGTATCTTATTAATCATGTTAACAATTGTTTCTATGTTATGTCTTTAAAGGTGCATGGAAAATTTTGTGCATCCTACATCTCTATCTTAGGAGCTGCTTAACCATGGAAATTAATTTTATCATTTTGTTCCCTTCCAGCACTTTCTAAAATGCAAACATAATTGACTTGACAGCCTGAATGCTGCTACCAAACCTCTCAACTGCTGCTGACAGGCACTGATCTTTTACCTGGCTTGACTGCTTTCATCACCGCCCGCGATGCCTTCAGCACTGCCTCATAGACAGCCCTCTGGTCAGCAGTGAACTTTCCATTGGCAGGGAAGGTGCAGGTGATGTCAGAGCCATAGCAGTAATACTCTCCTCCCATATCAAACAGGCTGAAAAGGAAACACAGGGGTAAGAAATGAAAATTTAGTTCCAAAGAAACAGTAGAACATAATGGACCTTTTTCTTGCTCTGCACTTAAAATCATCTACATTTTGGTAGCTTGCCATATAATCACTACTTGAACACTGCTCTAAGTAAAACAGGATGACAATCCCTTGGAATCTCCTGGTGGAAGGGTATCTGCATTCCATATAGCTCAAATGGACACCCTTATGGGTTGTGCTGGTCCAGGATGAAAATGCTCAGACAACGCAGGAAGGAAGATAAAAAGCACATGAAGAATCCACTTCAAGCTCCAGTTTCTAGGACTTCTTCTCAGAAGAAAACACATGTCCTTTTTCTCTTTCCTGAGAAATGCTAGCACCATGTACAACATCCAACGTCCAAAACAGAATCCCACTTAACAAAGAAATGTTTATGGAATAAGGATTATGGAAAGATCCAACCATAAAAGCACACACAGTACAGCTTTCTGCATCAGAGGCAGAAGAAAGAAATTATTAAGTGTTTTATTTCATGGGCACAAACAAACAGGCTTACCCCTTGAGAAGCGTATTTACTCTATACATGAATAAATGACTCGCCACTGATTGCTCAGCTGCCAGAAATCAATCTACAAGAATAGCAAGTGGGACTCTACACCCTTTTGAGGACCATGTTAGACATTTGCAGTACTATTCTTCTCAAGCCTGCTTGATAAGGCATTGCACTGCTTTGAGCAGGCTCAGAAATCAGTAAATAACCAAATAACCATTTGGACCAGACAACACCTGAGCTCATCATATATTGATTACAAGAAGGCTCATTTTACATACAAGACTTTGATCTTGACACAATATTTGTGTGACCTCCTGATTTCTATGGTAATGAGTCAGAGTTGAAATCTGTGAATTTAAGTCTTCTTCCAGCCATCCCAAACAACTATATGAGAGGCTAATCACTGAAAGAAATATGATTTTCCTTCACTGTGTTTGAAAACCTTGGAGTTTTCCTCCTCTTGCTGCTTTTTCACAGCAGGGTCAGTCAGCACAAGCAGAAGGCAGGGCACTCCACTAGGGCACCCTCTCTGCCACTGATTCCTAATTACAGCAGTAATTAAGAAAACTGTGCAGTGTAGCTCTGTCCCCAAACAGCTTATGTGACTAGGTAAGGATAAATATAAGCTACCACAAAAAGTGCTATCACACTCAGCTGTAGCTGATCACCATTTCCAACATAACTGCTACTGAAAGCAATGGACAGTGAGTAAACAAAAGCAATCATGATAAAATTAAAGAATATTTCAGCAGGGCTAGGACTCTTCTTGCTGCATTGCACACACAGACACATACTTGTGAAGATTTGCTCCAAGAACTTTTAAAATCCACTCTACAATCTTCTCCATGAACAAATCTCTGCACTGAGTGCAAGCCCTGCCTGAAGTCTTTGCCAGCCTCCCCAAACTGAGCAAGGTTCAGCTGCAGAGACTTGCAGGACTGGAACATCAGGAACAACCCCAGTGGTTGCAGCTGCTGAGCTGCACGAGGCTTAAAGCTACAGGAGCAAATCCTTCAGAGAGTGCTACAGAGAGAGCTGCAAAGTTACCTGTGCACACACTGAGAT
The DNA here is from genome assembly GCA_013396875.1 of Vireo altiloquus. Taxonomy (NCBI): domain Eukaryota; kingdom Metazoa; phylum Chordata; class Aves; order Passeriformes; family Vireonidae; genus Vireo; species Vireo altiloquus. Next base: position 51,874 of record VZRF01004629.1, on the reverse strand, counting down.
GATACAAACACTACATATGTTCATTTAAATATGAAATACGGAATGTTAATCCAGAAAGTTGCTAGCTGAAAAAAGATACAACAACAAACGTCAGATCCACAGGGTGAAAAAACCACAATTGGACACCAACACAGAAACTGTAAACCAGCCTGGCCAAACCTCAAAATCAGAAACCCCATCAACACTGCCTAAGTTTTGATTTAATGGTTAGAGTCGCTTCTAAAAATAACTGAAGATGCACATAAAAAAATCTACATATACAGAAAAGTAGCTGCAGCTACTGAGAATTATGGAAGAAGCTGATACATGCTGTAATGTACCAACACAAACCAGATCAGTTCTAATCTATCCCAGACTGACCCTTTCAAATCACAAATCAAATTTCAAGATGCTCTGTGGGATCTGCAGCAGCTCTGTGGCCTAACTCTGTTGCATTTACAAGTGTAAATGGTGGCATGGTGACAGTAAAGCTGTGACTAACAACTTGTGAACTCCCTGTACATGTCTACTGCAAGCTACTATGCTTTGTACATTTTATTGTATATTTTACCTGCAAAGTAGTTATTCTGAACTTACCAGAGGCAGAATTTTAGCTACGTCTTTAACCTTACAATTATCAGCATTTTCTCAAACCCATTCATCACTCAGTGCCTGTTAAATAGTTTTTGAGTTACTGGAGAACTGAGCAATGGAAAAAAAACATCCCAAAGGTGATGGTACACCAAAACAAGGCTCACAAGCTAGGAAGCACCATTTGTTCAGGTCTCTTGGCTTCCCGACAAGAGGAGACATGAGGGAAGATGATCTTTCAAATTCCACCACAGATCACAACACACCATCCAGCCTGTATGCTTCAGTGAGAAAGCATCCAAACCAAATGGCACATCTGGGAGATATTTTGGCTCTTATTGGGAATTCTCTTCCATTTAACTTCAGTTGGGAACATATCCATTAGCTAAAATGTTGCCCAAGACATGGAAACAGCCCAAATATTGTAGTTATACTGAGAAAATAATGGGAGCCTGAGAAGATCACAGTTTTGCATATTTGCTTGCCAGGCAAAATAAATGGAGAAGCACATTTATATCAAATAAAATGTATGACAGCTACTATGTTCTCCTGTTGACTAATCAGAAAAAAAATTCTAAAAGAAGGTTCCTTAGAAAAAATACATTTATTTTACCCTGAAATAAGATGGCAAATTGCTAGGGAAAAGATACTACTAGTGCATCCTAGTTTGTTCTCAACTGCATGCACAAAGTTACTTGCCTGATAGAGTAGTTTTAAAAGGGTTATATACAGAAACAACTACGTAATGTTATTGGGACTGTTATCAAATGTAGCAGCAATATAAACAAATTAAATGCATAAATGAAAATAGGCCTTATAGGCATCTTGATCCATGGCTTACCTCTGAAGAGCTATTTAAAACAGATCAACATATGCAATAATATCATAAACATTCTCCAACCTCTATTATACTTCCCTTTTAGATAAATTAAGTGCTACACATCTAGCAGACTGCATATGACATCATTGCATATACACTGCATATACATTACATTTTGCATAACAAAACTTAACTATGAATCCAATTTTCTGCTGAATGATGAAAAACTTCATTCTAAAAAAACCCTTTCACCACTCCTTTTTCAGCAATTCACAACTGTGAACTGGTGATTTCAATGAGATGACATGTCTGAGGCTGTCCTGTTTCTGAGGCATTTGAAAGGGATGGTGAACAGAGGAGTGCTACTGACTGAAGAGAGACATTTAGTTTTATGTCAAACTTTTCACTGATTTAGCTTGAAGCTGAGGACTTCGGCTCAATCTCTTTCAAAACCTCAGGAGAGAGAAGCTAATCTTGCTTTGCATCATTTTGTTGTGAGCAAAAGCAACAAACACCTTCATTTCAGGGTGAAAAGTGCATGATGTACAAAGCAGATTTAACAGTCAGAAGACCTGAGCACCCCCTAAAAATTCCATGCCACTGTTTCAATTTATTTTCTAGAACGACTAGGAAGCTATACCATAAAAAAAGATGCATAGCAAAAATAGTCCAGACTTGGAAGTATGGGCATAGCTCCCCCAAGGGAGGCTTTGGTTCTGTGTGTATTCATAATCTTTCCTACAAAATATGCTTCAAAATACTGAAAACATTACTAACTAAAACTGAACAATGCAAAGTATAAGAAAAATCAGATAACCTGTCAGTTGCTCTACTGACAGAATGCCTTGCTCATGTACCAGTAATCCAACATTAGCCAACAGGGTCAGAAAACAAGGTGCCTTCTGCCTGCTTTATAAATCACCTTCAAAAATAACTAAGAGAATTTAATTCCTTTCACAAGAAAAATCGAAACCCACAAAGTTTAAATCCTTTTGCACGTAAAGCAGTATCATAGTCAAAAAGAAGGAGAAACGTGTGTGACATGCCACAGCCTTGCAGAAAGGCTTGGCTGGACATGCCCCTCCTCACAGCAGCTCCTCAGCCCTTCCCTGCAGGTCCCTGCAGCAGTTCTTCCATGTATGACCCAACTGGGGCTCTGCTCCCCATGCAGGAGCCCAGGAGGGAAGTTTGGAGGAAATAGTTCAAATCCCATCAATTTTAAAGTGAATACAGGCTTGTAAGTCAATACTGGAACTGAAACACAACGTGATGCACAAAAGCTCCTTTCCCCTCCTGTCCCTCTGAAACAAAACAGATGAGTAAGATATGGCTGTGTTACTTTCACAGAATATTGGCACCGCAAAATGCAGATTTATAGTTACATTTTTTGCTTTCAAGCCAAGAAAAATAATATGCATTTTGATATTGATTTTAGCTTTCTTAACCTTTGACAGTGAAGCATCATGAAACACTTTGCATAACTCTTTAAATTTGAACACTGTGGGCTATAAAGAGTCATGGTTCTTTTCTTCATAAAGTCACTGTACACCATTTTTTAAAAATAAAGCATCATCTTCCTTTAAGCATGTGTTTTACTTTTACAGGCTTGCTGACACTTTTATTGTCAAATAATTTGAAACTGCCAGGCAATGAAGCAAATTATGGCCAATATCACAATGGGAAGCAATACTTTATTTGGGATATTTGAGCCATGGTGTATGAATTGTTATGATCCAACCACCAACCCAACCCAAAGACAAGCTCTCGCAGGCATTTTTCGGGAAGCCTACAGCTACTCCCATGAGCTAACACATAAAGCTGTCACCTTCCTGCTCTACAGATCTACTTGATGTGTACACTCAGAACTGGATGTCCTCATGGTAGTTATAAAAGAATTACTCTTCTGCAGTTGTTAATGTGGCAGAGCAATGACTGGGGTGAAACCCAGGTATGTCCTTGTGCAATGCACCCTGACACGGTGTCATACTGAGCATCACCCTCCTGCAGCCCACATCCTCCTCAGAGCCTGCTCTCAGGACAAAATCTTCCCTTCCCCGGCTGGGTTTGCAAGACCAGCAATTAGAAAACTGATACTACCCTATCTTACTGTGCCCTCCTCACACCTCAGTTAAACAGGTGTAGGTACTGAAGCACTTTACTCAGCAACATTTACTGAGGTTTTAGGGGTTTGAGCCTTTATTAACCAACACACCTATGGGCAGCCACACAGATGAGCTGGTGCCAGCCAGTCTTAAGACAGCAGGAATAAAGGGTACATACAGTCTTCTCCTTCTCTTACTGCAATAAAAGCAAGTCATCCCCAGCTGAAGATTTACACTGTGTGATCTCAGCATACTCTGCTCCGAGTTCTCAGGCACTCTGTGCTTTACACTTCATGCAGCAATTAAATCCTTAAGTTTTCACACACTAACAAAATCCAACCATTTGTTTGGTTAAACACTTCTAAGGCAATTTCAAGCTTAAGGGAACTAGGTATCAGCATTTGTATGAGATACATTTTGGAAACAGGCCAAGTGATTTGGAAATAGGGTGGTTAAATAGGAGACCACAAGAATGAATTATTGTAAATGATATCACAAGGAAGAAAACGGAGAGTTAAGTGACACATACTTTTTCATACACTAGCATCTTGACTAGCCAAGAGTTATCAATTAAAAAAGCAACACCGGGTAAGATAACATCACAAACCCCAAGAGAGAATTGGGACAGTATAGTGCATAGTCCTACCATGCTCAGAAGAGGTTTTTTTAAGAGAAGCCTTGCTGTGATCAGCTTCCATCTGACATGGCAGACAAGGAGCTTGTACTGGCTCTGTCTTGAAGCCAGGCCTGGCTCACTGGTTTAAAACCAGCTTTTTGTCATCAGCACCAGTGAAGTCAAGAATAACCTTAAAAAGGTGTTGGGGAGTACTTTTTGTATAGGAAATTTGATTCTGGGTATTCACAAGAAATCAAGTTTTTGTTTAACCCTCTTGTTCAAAAGAAGAGGCTGTAGCCACACAGGTAAACAGAGACACCAAACAGCTACATGACCACTCTCCATCCAGCTGCAAATTAGGCAACCATGTAGTCCCACATTTGTTGTTTCTCCTCAGCTGTGTCTTTTCATCTTGTCTACCTTCTCCACAGCTTTTCTATCATCGCTTCTCTTGTACCACTGTCTCACTTCAGGCTTTCCCAAACTATCTCAAAGATACTGGGTGCCTTGTCTCAAACTTTTCTCACAGAAGACGACATGATCTGCCACTAACTGAGCTTTGCTCAGATAGAAAGAGAGTGATAAAAATAAATATCTCTGTCTACACTGAATTTTGAAGGACAGAGGATTGCCTGCCTGTATCTCTACAATTCCAACTATAGGGACTTCAGTGGCTGTAGCAAGAGTACACAAAAGTTTGAGTTGTCTGGATTAAAAAATAAAAAAGAAAAAAAAAAAAAAGCAACCAAACACAAAAGTTGCACTAAGTGTTGGTGCCTGTACTGCTCAGGGTTTCCCCTCACTGTCACAGACAATGGCTCACAGGATGAGAGCAGCAGTGTGGTGGTGGGTGCTGTACCCCTGGCAGGGAGCTGTGCCCCTGCTCTGCTGCTCCAGCCCTGCTGCTGAGAGAAAACCAACAACAGTGTGTGGGAGTGTCCTCTCTTACAATAATTTGTGCCAAGTAGACCTTCAAATCCCACAGGATATGAAATCTAAATCTCACTGAATCCACCAAATGAGCTGCACGTAAGAGCTGGTTCAGTAAACACCCACATATTACTAGTAAGACTGCTATTTTCATACACTGGCTAAGAAGGAGTCCCTTGCTTACAGCATTTATCCCTTGAAGAAATCTATGACAAGATCCTTAAGCTTCTGCACTAAATAAAGTGAATTTCACGATCAAGTATAAGCGTTCTTCCACCTCCATGCAGTTTGCATTAAGGCCTTCTTAAAAATTTCAAGTTTGCCCAGAGCAAAGAGCCAAAAAATCTTCTGATTGGCTTGTTCACAGATAAATTTGCTCCCAAGTGACATTCTCAATGTTTCAGCTAAAGCAGAGGGATGTTTCTGATATAGAGGCACTACACACAAATAACAAGTACTGGGAACACCATATTAGTACTGCTGGGTTGAGGGAAGGAGGTGGCAGCAATGAGGGTTCCACCAGATGCAGAAGGCAGCTGAATACCTCAGCCAGATCCATGCTGACAGTGTGCCAGAAACCAGGAGCAGGCTCAGGGGAAGTTCTGACAAAAGGGTTATCTATCTGACTAGTCTTTTTGCTGAATGGATGATTTCTTTTTTCTGCCTTTACTACTCTAATTATTATGCATTTTTAACAAACACATTTAGTAAGTCTCTCGACTTACTTTCTTTAGCAGTACTCTCTTCAGCGGAGACAGTTTGCTGAAAAGTCAGCAGAGATGGCAGCAAAGCCTAAGTTTTGGCTAGTTTCCATCCCTGAGGAGCCTCCCCATTGGAAAGACAGCATTCATGGCTGCAGCTGACTTGCTCAAACAAGAAGCAAGGAAGTCAGAGCTGGAGGGAAGAGGAGGGTGCATGCAGGGAGAAACCTCCATTGGCAGCTGAGTACTTCCCAATCAACATGACAAGAGCAAACCTCGCTGGCTCCTCACCAGAATGTCTTACCAGAACAGGGTAACAACAATACAGCTACATTTGCAAGTTACTGAATGCAATTGACTAAACCAGTCCCTTTCTAGATGTCTACTGAGAAATGGAAGGTACTGAAAGTGAATTGTAAAAGTTTGATACTTCCAATATAGGCCACGATTCAGAACTACAAGCTTTAGCTTTCAGCAGTTGTTTCTGGACACTCTGATCTGTGTTGTCCAGCCCTGACAAACAACCATCAGAGATCACCTGAATAGGTGAAGGGTCAGACCTTACTTAATGATTTTACTGTAAATATTGTCAAGTTTTCTTAGGTGTGTATGTGCATGCTCACACACACGTCCATGAATGTGAAAGGCTAACACTTCCAATGTCTTTCCATGATGAAAACTGGGCCAGTGTCCAATGGCACAGGTTCATTTAGTTTTTTAGACAGCCTATGGTTTTTTTGGTGATTGTTCAAGCAACCTCCAAATTAGCAGTTCTCAAATGGAAGACAACACACAGGAGTTTTAGAATACTCTACAGAAGCTGACAACTGAATGAAAACCCCCTGAGAAGACAGTTCCTATCCTTTCCATGGACATGTCCAAACATTCAAGCCAAGTGCACAGTAGTGAAGGAGGCTGCCCACTCCCCATGTTATTTTGCCTCTAAGAACATTTCTCTCCTATTTGAAAGAAACACCCACTCTTCATGGCAGCACCTAAAGTGGAAGTACAGCACTGCATTGTGCAACTGCAATTAGAAATACTCCTGCCCTGAACACCTCAGTGGGCTCAGCCCAGGCGTGGAGTAGCACCACACCAGCAGGACTCCTCTTGAGGCTCTGCCAGACTGTGGCTCTACCGTGGGGTAACAAGAGATTCTCTGGAGAGACACAAGAGTCCTGAACACGAGGGAATTACATCTGTTTCAGGGGAACACACAGAAGCTGTGTTGGGGACACACTGTACCTGCCCTCCACACCATACGGTGGTTTAAAAGCCAGGAAGAGTCCCACTAAAATTGTATTTTGACCTACACAATTGAGTTCCCCACACCAGTGAGAAAGATTTTGCTACTGAATTCTATTCAACACAAGCAACATTGTACTTCTATCATACTTCATGTATGTCTGTATTAAAGACCACCATAAAAAGCAGATTACAAATCCAACAGCAGCCCGGTTTTCTTCAGAATATGCTGAAACTATGACAGATAAAACTAACAGCTGACAATTAAAAAGACATTTCACATACATTATAGACAGCAAAAATTACAAGGCAGACCATAATACAGCCCTTGAAGGAAAGCTAAAATTTGTCACAGTAAACACGCTACTAATACTTAGTGATCTGGGCTTTGGTTAAAAGGCTTATATATTTCTGACAGTTACCAACCTCACAGCCTGAATTAACCAGTACTAACAGAACACATTCAATTACTGTAAAATTATTGTTAATTCTAGTAAATACATTTCTCTATTTTTAATCAAATCCAATTTTTCTGAATTAGCATGAAATTAATATAGTCCATAGGTACAACAAAATGAAAAATACCTACACCTGATGAAAACAGTAAATATTAATCAAACCAGAGGAATCAAGCCAAAGGAATTACTTCAGAAATGGATAGCCAGTTAATTTTGCAATCAACCAGTAAGTAGTAGCAATGTACTTTGTATTATTATTAGAAACAAAACCATTACTACCAACAAGCTGTTTCAAAACTGTAGACTGAAAAGTTAAAGCTAACCATAATTTTTGCATATTATTACAGCACTGAACTTCAAAATGCATAAAAGTGCACAAGGCCAAATGAAAATACTAGTCTCACACAAAATAGTTAAGCACTTACATCTGACAGGATTAACATCCTGAAATCTTAAAAGCAAGATTACTTTCAAGACATAATAAATACAATAGTTTGTATCATAGGATAGATGGTTTTAATAGCAAACACTGAAGGACTTGGGTTGGAAAAGGCAGGACTTCTATTATCTGATGGCAAAAGAGGGTCAGTTCTTACTTTTTAAATGCAACATTGCCCCCACCTGGACAAATGAATTTTGGTTCTAGGTTGGTATTAGTATTATAAAACTCAATAAAATACTGAGAATTCCAAAAAAGAGTTTGGAAAACAGACACAGCAAACTTTGATCATCTTTTCTTGTATCCCTTTTTCAACCTAAATCTTTTGTTGACTTATTGAAAATCTTCCAATATTTTCCTGAAATAAATGACAGCCACTCTACTCACAGAAAGTCCTCTTATATTATACACTTACTCATTCCTGCAAAAAAGTGAATAGTGCATTTCCTACAAATAAAACTGTATAATATTACAATAAATATGTGGATATAGTTTCAATGCAATATGTATACTGCACATGCATAGTGTCTGCATATATAAAAGATAAATACATATGGGTTATACCTGAATTGACAAATATTTTGATTATAGAAAACTGTATATTATGCTTTGAGGGCTAAGAATTAAAATTAGCTAAGTAACTTTTATTTTAGCTAATGGAAGGCTTAGCTATGAACAACTGAATCTGACCAGTTCTCTCAAGAAGCAACTTTCTTTTGTGATATTCTTCACAGAATCACAGAATAGGCTGAGTTAGAAGGGACCCAAAAGGATCACTGAGTCCAGCTCCTGGCCCTGCACAGACACCTCAACAATCCCACCCTGGGCATCTCTGGGAGTGGTGTCTAAAAGCTCCTGGAGCTCTGGCAGCCTCGGGGCTGTGCCCATTCCCTGGGCAGCCTGGGCAGTGCCCAGCACCCTCTGGGTGTAGGACCTTTTAGGTAGAACCTTTAGGTAGCCTAAACCTCCCCTTCTTCATACACCTTGGAGCGACCAGCCACTCCAGGGAGCCTTAAAACTGCCCTTTGCCTCTTTTCAGTCATTAAAAATAAAAAGCCCTAAACACTCAGCATCTTCCCTCTCTGCCTCATCCAAAACAACCTTTCACAACCACCTGCACTTGCAGACAGGAAAAACTCCCTGTGACGAACAAAGCTTCTGAAATGACAATAGGAGAGGTGCTAAAAGGATCTTCTGAGAGCACCACAGGTAATAATAAAAAGAAAACAATAAAAGCTACATGTAAGTGCCAAACGGAAGGAAGCAAACCCAAGTTTGACAACTCGAGTGGAGTGCATTCGTGTAAAGGCAGTGCTCCCAGAAGGCTGCTGTGTGTTTGCTCTGGCAAACCCATATGAGAACTTGGGCAAAGCTTACCTCTTCCCACAGCGTTTATTTTAGTGCCCCCTGCTGTCAGTACTATTCTGATGACTTAAAGTTGCACTGGGATATTAAGGAAAGAAACAGAAACAAGAATATGCCTCAGCATTAAACTATTCAGATAAAGGCTTTTTGCACTACTAGACAGTTTTCCATATCCCCAGCTCTATCATTTGACTGAGCAAATAACAGTGCTTGTTGATATAGTCAAGGCACAAATACAAATACTACATAACATTATGCTAAGGTTGCAGTTTTGTGACAGATGCGTTTGGTTTTGTGACTGTAACAAAAGTTTCTGGTACCTGAATGCAGTAAGACTATTTCCAGGTACACCTTGTTTTGCTATCACCTGCAGCAGTGATGGCCTATCATGGAAACAGCAGAGAGTAATGGGAGACAATCTGTTTCACCAAGGATACTGTGCTCTGCCCAAAACTGATACTGAAATCAATAAATTATTTCAATGAAATAAGTAATCAATGAGCAATTATGAGAGTGTTAAAAGAAACAGTCAAATAAACTGTAACACATCATCTGATGATGTAACCTGCTTCTATTTAAGCTTCTAAGCTAGTTGCAGTTTATAAATAATAGATAGTACCACTGTGAATACAAGGTTAATGGATTCTCTCTTAGGTCTGCTGCACTTCCCAAGCAGTTGATGCTGGTTGTGCTCCCCTTATTTATGCTTTTCACTCAAGCCCTCTTAATAAATTACACTCTGGTCCTGGCTCCAGCGAGGAGCAGTGTCCCTGTTCCAGCTGCCAGTGCTGCACCAGGCTCAGAGTGCCTGTGTTCCTCAGGGGGGTGGAGCAGACCCTGTGCAGCCTCGGGGTCTGCTGTTCATTAACACTGTACCTTAGGAGGGTATTTCATAACATTAAAAATGCTGTTTTTGCAGAAGAATAGACAATTATTTTCATTATTTTGCAAAAAGCCAAGATGGATCTACTGACCCCCAAAAATGTCATTAATTAAGTGCTTGAAGGTCGTGAACCTGTCAATGAGAGGTGCTTATGAAGTGCTGAATTTTCACTGAGGTACATTTGTCAGATGCCATAAAAACACCAAGACCTGCAACTCGTGACACCTGCAGAACAGCATCTCAGGTAATAGCTGTATCTATTTCAGTTACATATGGGCTCAGGCTGATTTTCTTACATTTCTATTATTTAAGTGTAAGCCTCCTCATGGAGAATCGGGTTTTATTTTAAGATCACAGAAGCATTTTCTATTTGCCAAACATTGCAGGAGCCCTGCTGATCAACTGCAGCAGAGCAATCGACTCCTGCCATGCGCTTGGCACGCGGCAATGCCAGGAACGCACCCAGGCAAGGCTGCATGAGCCACCAGGCTGCAAATCGAATGCAATGAACCATCATTTTACTCAATAACTTCTCAAATCAAAACACAAAATATACACTTCAGGTTCGCTCCTCTGATGGTTTCTAGAACAACCCAGCAGACCACAAAGGTGAGCAGAGACATCTGCCTTGCCCTGGGCTTGCTCTGCTTGCATGTGGCTTGGATGTTCAGTGTTCTTCCCCAGCCATGGTGTGACTCCACACTGCAGCACTGGCAGGGCAGGGGCAGCACACAGAAGGGAGCACCCAAGGCAAGCTGCTTCCACTATTTTTAAGGAAGCTTTCATTTTCCAGATGGCAGATGGTGATGAGTTGAGACAACACTTTTCATAGAAGCACACTGGCTCTGACTGAACTTGTTCTGGATGCTGTTTCCCAGGGTCAAGCCAAAGTCAGAGATCAGTTTAGGAAAGCTGAAACCACCTCCCACAAGGGCCCTCTAACCACTGAACCAGTATTTTTCTGCAGTGTGAATAAAAGAAAAACTGCTCATGAGATACTTTCCCGGAAGAATGAGCCAGGCGGGGGCTGCCATTCCATGAGCAGGAGTCCCAGGTGCACATTTGCTCTTGATTTGTACATAAAGGTGTCAGATCTCTACTCCTTTAATTTATTTGGCTATTTTCTTCCTTGAGTAGCAGCTTTTAATTTCGTACTACTCCTCACCAAACATTGAAAGACCTTTGATTTTCCAAAATGCTGGAAGCCTCTTCTGTGCAGCGCAAGAGATTGCAAAGTACAACAAGTACTTTTGCTTATGACTCCACTTTCCCTACTACCAAATGCAGTTACAGCCTCAGTACAGAAAGAGAAGGGGCCTTGGCATCCAATTAGCAATGCAATACCTGGAGAGGATGCAGTGAACCTCAGTCCAGGGCTCAGTTCCAATCCCAGCTGTCAGAGCTTTAAGATGACAGAAGAAAATCAGTATTTGTGGACATCCTGGCCATACATCATCACTGCAAGCTGTGATTTGCAACATTCCAAGTAGAAGATTTTATTTAAAGTTAATACTGAGTAAAAGGGCCAAGTGCCCACAATGGTGACTCAGCCTACCCTGGGTTTATCTGGGTGACCATTCTGACCACAGAGACAACAGACACCTGCTTAGGAAAAGTGTTTGGTTTACAGCACACTGATCATTTCGATGTTCACCACAGAATGCTATAGTACATGAATCATTTATACAAAACACTGACTTGCTGTTATTGCAATATTTACTTTTAATATACAGACTGGTTAAATGCCCGTATCCACAGAACACCTAAACTTCCCAAAAATACTGATTTCTTTATCTGTCAATCATAGTGCTTTGTGTTAGATAGCTATTTCAATATTTAACAGACTGAAAAGGATAGCCCTGCTTAGCAAGACAGTGCATATTAACAAGAAGAGTCAGAAATTCCCTTGATAGTCTTTTGTTTTGCACTGGGATCTTTTAGTGCAGAAGTTGTACCTACAAAAAGCGTGAATTATGATGCAGTATCAGAGATCTAATTCCATAGCAGTTTCTTACAGAAGCAATAAACCCACTTGATATAAGTTAATTTTAAAAAATGAACATCATAAAGCCAGGCTCTTCTAAACCTGTTACAGCTTTTAAAGAAGAAGTCAGAATAACAGCCTTAAAAAAAGATATAAAAATGCAACAGCACAAGTATTTTGGCCTGTGATCTTCTTTTGATATAACTAAATCCTTGTTACTCATATTTTTAAAAGTACAAACAATGCAAGCACTCAAGCATTTCACAGAAGCAAAGCCTTAGTCTTCCAAATGTATTTTTTCTAATATTCAGGTGCTTAGTTGACTTATTTATGTACTTGCTGCACTGCTCTACTTTGTCTATACAAAACCTGAGCAGCACATTTCTGCAAAACCCATGAATGTTTTTCATATCCACGAAGTAATGTTAAGAAAAAGACATGAAATTCTACCGAATAATTTACTAAAAATCATACCAAATACCCAATCTCCCAATTCTATTACATACAATTGTATGAATAGTTAAATTAATGTTATGCCAAAATACTGGCAGAAACAGAAATAACCCTTAAAATACTTAAACCTCTTTTTCAACAAAAGTAAATTTTTTCCCCATGTTCAGAGCCTCCTAAGACTATCCAACAGAGGGCTCCCCACAGCTGTTAAAAAGCTTAATTGAAAGCCAATATACGAATGCTAATACACACACAAATCAGCACACTGTCATTTTAATGCCCTCCTCTGTATGCACACACACACCCAACTACACCCAAATCAGACATCTGTAAAGCCACACAGTGAAACCACCGAGGCAGTGCCTTGGCAGAATTTGTATGCTGCTCATGTCTGCTACTGCAGGACTTTTTCTGAAACACTATTTTTAACTATGGAAAATTAGTGTGTTTTTAAATTGTCTTTACAGATATCAAATTAGTTTTTCATATTATTTTTTTATTCTCCCTTGAGAAAAATAATAAGAAAAAGATGTGGACCAGAGCATGCTCTGTGAGTATCAGCCAGTGGGAGAGGCAGGGAGCTCTGCACGTGGGGCACCACTTTGCTGACACCCACCTGCACCTGAAAAACTTCTCATCAAGACCAAGGTGCAACCAGACAGTTTCAGCAAGACTTTATTCCAAACTCTGTTAAACATTTTCCTGTTTGTTGAGGCAGGGTTGCTGCTCAGCAGTTTTGAAACGCAGAAGTGATCAATGTATTTGGTAGGTTATGGCTTCCTGACGTTGAGATAGCTGAGGTTGATAAAACCCAAACATATTTTAAAGCACATTTTCCAGTACTGCAGAAATAAGGGTCTGCAAAGAGTCATGTATGAGCTCTTGTGGTTTAAGGACTACAGCCATGCACTAAACTGTCCTTGGAGACTGTAAGTGAAGGATTCCTACACATACCTTTCACCCTGAGGTCTCCCCCATTGTTTAAAGACCTTAGTTTTAAATATGGGATATCATAATGCACTGTGGCACATCTTATCTCAGTAACATATGATGAGATTTCCTGTATGCTACACGCCTTTCCTTTTAAATTTAATTGAATGACACAGCTGATACACTTTTATGTTGGTGTGTCCTTCCTGATCAAAAAATGTTCATAGCACATTATCTACTCAAACACAACATAATCATAAATCAAAGCTATTGCCCTGCAATAAATTAACGTTAGTATTTGATGGGTTGAGTAAGCTATTAACCACAGATGAAGATAATACATAAACTATTGTACAAGAAGCTTTTAAAAAAGTCTTTACAGTACTATAAAGAAATTATCTATCAGTAATTCGAGAAGTTCACTGTGCAGCACCTGCAGATGTGCCTGGAACATTAGCCAAAAAGGCACATTTTTAAACTTCTGAGATTCAATTTGTTTTCCGTAATAGGTTTTGAGCTTATTGATGATAATACTAATTTGCCTTCCTTCATACATTTACATTCACTGTGAAAATACATACCTGCACTCTTTCTGCACAGGCTACAAAGGTAATCCAATACAATTCCTCCACGGAATGCCAGTGATTAACTTCTTCAAAACTAGTTTTGCATTTTTATAAACAGAGGCTTTTTGACCCATGTCTTTGGAGGTGAAGTACAAAAGTTATGATCTGATATATACACATCAGACAAACAGATCTGCCTTTCAATTTATGGGAATGCATTTGGTGCTTCCATTCACAGCACTTTTTACTGCAAAGCACGTGGACATGTAGTACATGTAGAGAAAACTTTATGGTAATTGCAACTATATTACACATCACTAAACTCTAAGTAAACCTTTATAAAATGTTTTTGGCACAAGACAGAACTAGAAGTGCCCTTCCCTGACCTGAATGGAGTTTGATCTCTTCACAAATTCTAACGTCTTTTTTCTTGTTGGGGCGTCTGTGTGCATGTAGGTGTTTTTAAGATCTAATCCATTCTGCAGTTTGATGCAATTCTCTAAAAGCAGCCAACACTCTTGTGATCCTCTACCCCACCACCAGAGCTGAGGTTTGGATCTGAGGTTTGGATCTAAGGTTTGGATCTGAGGTTTGGATCTGAGGTTCAAGAGCAAAGTTAGATGACAAATTTTGGAACTGCCCTTGTACTTAGAATACAACCATTTCTTAAACTAAATTCTAAGTGCCTCCGGTGCAGAAGTGTTTGAAACAGTATCTCCTTCTCCCTTGAACTGGAGATGCAGGTGTACAGGACTTTTGGAAGAAACCAGAATAGTATGGCATGCAAAGCTACCTTCTATTTTAAAGATTTAGACTTTTTATCGTTATGTAGCCATCCTTCTTCTGAGAGTACACACAATTCCTATATGGAAACAGCAGTAGTGAAACAAAAATATCAAACTCTAAACCTTTACTTACCATAAGTCTCCATCTTCAATAGTCTTATCATTTGGGGCTCCAGCATGGCCATAGTGCAAAACAGATGAGTTGTCCCCACTGACAGGCAAAAAGAAAATTAGCACAATTAGTGGAAGAAGAAACATTAACACACACATTCATAGGACATAAGAAGGAACACTGTAAACATCAGTGTATTCACATAAACAGCAGCCTCTCAGAGCTGCAGTAGCCACCCCAGCACTTGTGCAGCACAGATGTGCATGGCACAGGAATTCTGCTGCCCTGGCTGTAAGACATGGCCTTGCTGCAGAAGGAACATGGTACAGTTCATATGAATATTTCCTATGACCATGACAGTGTAAAGGAAAGAATTAAGACAAGTAATTTTTCAATTTACATCCATTTATTATTTCCTGGTGGTCTTTTTTTGTTTGTTTGTTTGCTTTTTTAAAATTACTTAGAGAAAATAATTTTTCCCTATTCAAGGTTAAGTAGTCTGAGACATAAAACTAACTTCCACTGGAATAAAATCTGACATTTGAGACACTGTAGGAATCACTGGGATTGGAGAAATTGAGCTGTCTGAGGGAACAGCTCCAGTTCCCCTCTGGCATGGCTACAGGTGGTCTCTGCTGGAGGGGATGCACTGCTTGGGGAACATTCGCAGCTCACAATGTCAGCAGCAGGAACAGGTATGAAAACTGTCACTCTCTTCTTACCTGTTGCTGAAAAATCACATTACAAAGAAAAGATTTTTATTCCTGGAAACCTTTCAGAGTAAACTGCTGATTGACAAGAATAAAACAACTCCAGAGGAGGCTGGACACTTGTTCTGTTATTCTGAAGCTCCATGATCCACTAGGTGACTTACATTTGGCCTTGGCCTCCTCTCTTGCCTACAGACATTCCTCCAGGTCTATAAAACATCAGTTATAAGGCTGATAAAGACCTGAAACTCTACCTATTTTTCTTTTACTGTTCTCTTCTGATAGATGCGCTCGCTTTTTCTCTTCAAAAAGCTGGAAGAATTACATCACATCCAAAAATACACATGTGGGGACAGGGTTACTGCAGCTTCTCTCTGACTCCTCCAGCTCACTTGCCAGTCTGTACCTCAGCTTTCACCAAAACCTTTCATTGGTCACCCTGCTAAAATTTGATTCTTTCAAGTTGTGATGCTGGAACAGCTTTGTATCTTAGATGACAGGAATCTGAGGCTCAATTTCAATCAATCTTTTGTTGTATCTGGAATAAATGTGACATCTGACATACTTCTCATATTAGACTTCTGATGTGTGCAATTACAGAAACAGTAAGCATGCACTGTATCCAAAAAGAGGTTACCTTCAAGATACATGTAATATTAGATATTTAGCAGCTCATCAGTCATACAGATAATTTCATAAACAATGATTATGGAGCAGAAAGTAGTAAGTTCCTGCAGGCTCTCAATCTAAATGGCTGGATTGTGTCCCTGGGAGTATTTAAAAAGACATGTAGATGTGGCACTTGGGTGCATGGTTTAGCAGTGAACTTGACAGTGCTGGGTTTATGGATGGACTTGATGATCTCAGGGGGCTTTTGCAACCTGAATATTTTTACACTGATATTTTAAAACCAGTAAGTATTTATTGTTAAGTATTCTTTAGCATGTAAGAATCACTATGTAATAAGACAGTGAAAGGTTACATTTCAGATTCATGGACATGATTTTCTGATACAAAGTATACTTCATAAAATTACACACAGTCCAAACAGAAAAATTAGAAAAGTTAAAACTTGTTAAATCAAGAGTTAAAAAGCCCCACAGAACTAAGGCTACGACACATTCATTTCGTGATGCTGGTCCAATGGCTTAAGCACAGTTTCACAACTGGCTGGATGCTTTTTCCTTGCTGAGCGCTGGACTTGAGAACCTCTTTTGCTGTGCAGATACCTTAAAATGGACCCAGAAAGCCTGTATACAAGATAAAGACAGATAAAAGCTTCTTTCTGAGATGTTTCCTGGGCACTGTTGGAATATTTTCCACACCAGGACACTTTCAAAATGAGTTTGCTCTATCTGAAAAAAAATCTCTAATAGGGCAGTGGAGTGCAATCAAAAGAAAAGTTCTTCTGTGCCAGACCAGTGGGAATTGTGCTCCCAGCCCAGGCTCTCACGTCAGGGGACAGGGCTGCAGGCTGCTCCCACCTCTGCGCTGGACTATCAACATGGGGAGGGGAGGCAGCCTCATTTCCTGCCTCAAGAACTGTTTCCCAGGTGGAGGGCTAAGATTTTGGGAGGATGGCATGTGGAAGCAACTGGAATGACCTTGCATGACACTGGTGTTCAAGGAAAAAAACAAGAAATAATAAAAAGCCACCAACAGCTGGAGTGCACATACATATTCCACAGCAGTTTGTGAGGATTTTAGCTGCAGATACTATTCCTTATCTCCCTCCAAAACTGGGAATAAAGTAGGAGAAGCAAACAGCACATGTATATATTTATGATAAACTTTAAAAAATTATCATGAACCTTAAGGGCATGATCCCATGCTTATGTATTTGCAGACAGCTTGTTTACTTTTCAAGACATGATGGCACCCTCAGTGTCACATACCATACCAGTGCATAAATAAGTCATATACTCAAATTTGACAACTGCACAAATGTTTTCAACAAAGCACATGGCAAATACAAAGATGAGGGATTTCTTTTGCACATTTTAATGTAAAAGTTTTAGTTTACAAAATATTTCTGTTAGGCTCAGCACCAACTGTGATGGGAGCTGCACGAGAGATCTGTTTTTCAGCACCATTAGTGAAGTGTTAAGCAGGCACAATCTTTCTTGGCATTGGAGGCTCCTGATCTGTCACACACATCTTGGCTCTGTCACACACACGGGATCATAGCACAGACAGCACAGGTGGTGCTGAAGACCAGATCTGCACACCACATGCATTTAAGGGGTTTTGGCTGTTGGGATTTATTGGCGTGAGAGAGTTTGCTCCCTTGGGACTGGCTCTGGGCAGATCCCCTGGGCTCAACACCCACCAGCAAGCAGGGCAGAACAGACCTGCTCCTGAAAGCTCTCCCAACTGCTTATCACCCAAACCAAACCCAGCAGGTGCACTGCAGGACTGGTCCCTGGCTCTGAGCAGGCCCTGCAGCTGAGGATGAGTGGGAGAGCTTGACTCAGAAATGCCCTACTGACCCAAATTAAAACAGTATTATGGAAACCTCCAGCAGGTTCCTGCTAAGAGGTGCATGTCCAATCTCCCCTGTGGGGTGCATCTTCACCACTGTCCTGAGATAAAGGCAGGAAGATGTTTCAGGAGCAATGGTAGAGAAATGATGTGTACCCCACAAGGTAAATGCTACAGTTAGCCAGAAATTGTTCATACTGATTCAGTAAGAGTTTCTAGATGGCTTTAAAACAATTTAAACAAAACCCCCAGCCACTGGCAAAGCCAATGGGCCTTCATGTAGAAGCTATTTCTTTCTTTTCCAAGAGGCAACAGCAGCAAGGTCTGGCATTAGAGTACCAAGACAGGGTTTAAGATGAAGCACTGTGGGGAGGTAAGGATCACTGGCAGCTCCGCTGCCTTCTTTTTGGTCAGCACCTCTGAAATTCACTGCACACAAGGATAACAATGCTTGCCTTCAGGCAGCCAACCTGAAAAATCCTCCAAGAGGTTTCTGTGTATCGATTTTTATTCCTTTAATAACTTGCCTCTAACTGGTGTCAAAGACATGTTTGTTATGGAAAGAAGTGCATGAAGCAGCAGAAGAGCTGCAAATTAACACCACTGAGAATGCAAACTTTAGTAAGAGATTCTGATTACTACCAAAGGAAAACAATCCCCCAAGATGCATTTTAGATCAGAAAGCACCCTGAAAACAAATTATTAGAAGAGAGAGGAGAATTGTCAGCAATATTTTAAGAATAAGACTGTGCTGAGCATCAAGCACTAGAAAAAGTGTAGCTATTAGCTCTATATTGAGAACACCTAAAGAAACGCCAAAAGACCATTAACTAAAACCAGACCCTATTTCCATCAAGATTTAAATCATCATAGAATCAATCTAGAAGAAAGCATTAACCCTTCTTGCCAGTTTTTTGTCTAAGGCATGAAATCTTAAAAAGCTGTACTGAAGTGAAAGAAAGGAAAACAGATTCAATAATTATCCTAATCTTATCCAAAAAGCTTCACTGACAGCGACCCTCAGACAGAGGAAGACGTTCCACTGCACAATGTTATTCTTAATGACTGGTAGTACCTGATGAGACCCCAGAGACATCAGTCAAGAAGATCCTAACCTGAGTCTCAGATGACAGAGTAACAAGCAGAAGCTGACAGTGGCTCCTGTGGTGCTTCCAGAGGTATCAATGCCTCTGCCACCACCTAACTCCAGCTGGAACCTCTGCACATGGTTCCCAAGGGATGCCATCCACTCTAGTGTCACCAGGACACTGGGAATGGATCACCTTTGTTTTCCCATTTGTAAAAATGGTTACTTGGTACCCTAAGACACTGCAGTGAGTAATTCATTTGCATTTGGACAGTGCTTGGAAGTAGCACTTTGTAGATGAGTGCCAAATATATCCAAGTATGCTTACCAAATGCTCCCATTCTTCTTTCATGGCACTTAGTGATGCCTGCACTTCAAACCACTCCCAAGGTGACTGTCTGAAAGTATCACTAACTACAGGACCAATCTCGAAAGGTAACACCCTGTCACACCCATCAATGTGTGTTACTATTCTCATAGTAACAGTGAATACACGAAGCATTTTTGGTCACACCAAATATTCATTTAGCATCTCCTCAACAATGTAACACTGGACAGGGACAGCAACAAATAAATGCACCCATCATGTGACAAGTGATTTATTTCTGTACTGAAATATTGTATTGATTATTCCTGATTTCCAGCTTAGTCAGTATATTTTAAAAAAATTTGAATAACACACTTGTATTTATTTAAAAGGATTATTCTCTTCTATGGAAGCTATTATCAGGCCTGTGATCTAAAAAGGAAAGATCCTGTCAAAATACATCCATTTTAAGTGTTCAGGAAAATATAAAATTCAGCATGAATCCAAAAATCCTAATTGCAAAAGCTATTTTTAGTTTTAAATGTAGTTAAGTGAAATATTTACAATGCGTGACATTTTCACAGTAATAAAAAATGTCTATTATTTTTGCCATTATTATGTTAATTGAATTCATTCACTTATTAGGAGCTAGCTTAAAACTGTTAATATTATTTACTCCTACTTCATCACTCATAGTCAGAATACAAAGACTTTCGTCTGTAAATTGCTATCTCATGTAATTATTCTTTTTAAAATCAAGTTTGTCTGCACTTTTAATTCTAGTGGTAGGACACAATGCCAGCTCCTAATGACAACAGTGAGTCACAACAAAATCATACCATCACCATCTGTGACAAAAGCTTAGAGATGGAGTCTCATTTCACTGGGATGTTAATTCTCAAGTTATACGACAGTGCTTAAACCAGGAAAATTTTCAGACAATTTAGATACACAATTTGCTATAAAACTGCTCATGTTCTTGCTGCAATTTTGCATTATAAATTGGAAAATTGCATTTACAAATAAGCAATTGAGTAAACCGCAGAAAGAAGTGAAAGTGCTAATTGTTCTTACTACCTTCACAGCAATATAGCATTATTGTCATTAACATAAAAACTAGCTTTTGTAAGTGTATGTGACTTCAGCGTAGGGCAAACGTTTCTGAGTAGCAGCAGAACAAGTGGAACATATACACCAACATATATGCCTCATCAAACTGTCATACACCTCTGATTAGATTAATTCCACTAAGTAAGATTAATCTCTGCACAATGCACGCAGCTGTTCTTCAGCATGTATCCCACACCGTTCTCTTATGCATTTCCACAACTGCAGGGAGAACTTTTATACTACTTTCCCAAAGACAATAACCTTCCACACTAGCTGTTCAACAAGAAGCAGAGAGAGCAAAAAATTCCAAATTCCAAAGAGATTATTTTAATTGCATCCCAATCTTTGAGACAAAGAATTTTGAGGATGACATGAAGTACTTAAGGTGTATTTCGAAGCAAGTATTTTTGAGCAACAGAGAATAGTTCTAAAGCCTTTCTCCATTATGCTATTTAATAAAAAAAAACAACTGCAGCACAGGGGTGAGCACAAACATGATCCTAGCAGCAGTCATTGGGGAACCTCTGGAGTGCAGCAGAATCTATTACCAAGTTATTTCTCTAGGAGACAGAGGCAGCCACCTACCTCTCTGTGTCTTTTCCAGTGGAAACAGGTCAGAACTCGCTCTGGTGGCATTTGCAAACACACGACATGCTTAAAAGGATCAATTTACAAATATCCAGTGGGAAACTGACCATAAAGATTACACAGTTCAGTGTAAATCATCCTCTTACCTGCCACAGATGCACGTGTAGGAGGTGTGGCGCATGCCACCTCGAGTGTAGCAGTAGTGCTGGAACAGGCTGCAAAGAAACAAAGGTGGGAATTAATGACATATGCAAAATCACCCCCAGGTAGGGAGGAAAACAAGTCCTGCTTGAGTATGGCTGTGTTGGTGTAAATACCCAGCTGCCCAACAAGACTCTGCCCATTTCTGCTCAGCTGAACACTCCAAGTGCCCCACGTCCACAGCTCCGCAGAGCCGCACGCGATTCCCACAAAGCCACTAAGCAACTCTGCAGCAGAGAAGAGGAGCTCAAGTGCAGCTGAGTGACCTCAAATGGCAATTGCTTTCCTTACAGCTCAACACCAAAAGGGAAATTACTTTGGCAATAAAGAGTTCATCTGACCATAGATCAAACAGGATGCTAACAGATAAAATGCTGAAGCTGGTGAAGCTGGCCAACCTTTCCAAAGTGGAATTGAGAAAACCACTGCATTGCTGTATTTCAGGTACACAATCATATCCATGATCCTTCTTTTCAACTCTGCTGCCTTCAATTTATGCCATGCAGATTCAGGAAAAGTGATGTCCAACCAGCCTTTCACGGAGGAAGGAGCTTGCCAGACAGGTCAAAGCTCTTCAAAATAATTTCAGCAGAAGCTGTCGCATTTTTACCATCTCACAGACACCTTCTGCTGGAAGTTGAACTAAATATCCCTGAAGCCCAATTTGAATCTGACCATGCTGTTCACCCTCCTCTCCAGACAGGCCAGAAGAGCTCTCCCTTCACATAAAACCAGGTACTTTCTGCATCACAGTCCAAGCTGGAATGGACAGTCTCATGTTTTCTTGTCTGTAGCACAACAGATGCAGGAAACACAAGACTTCCTCAATTCCAGACTGCAGTACCTAAACACCACTATGATCTTCCCCTGTCCAAACATGGGGAAAAAGACTAACAGACTCAATCCCAGGAGCAAGAAGATAATGTGGTAACATGAGGCCAAGTCTCCTCCAGCCTGTAAAGGAGAGTACAACACAGAATTGTTTACTTTTGTGTGTGACTGGGACAGGGAAGGGAAGGGAAGGGAGAGCAGCTCATGCTCTCCCACAGAACTCCTCTTTCACTGCCATCCTGCTGGAGGAGCTGTTTGGCCTTAAAAAACATTACAATATTTTCATCTCAGCTGTCAAAGTCCCCTTCATATGACGGCAGATGTGCCCAAAGCACAATTAATATAGGATTAGGTGCTTTACGAGCTAAGCACATATCATGGATCCTTTTATTCTTTTTGAAATATGCTCTAGTTACAATCCAATTCCCTGTAATACTGAATGAAATCCAAAACCTCATTTCTTGTAATACTGAAATAATTTCATTAACATAGAGTGATAATGGTGCTATTCAAAGAATAGAGATGTTGTGATTTTGTGCTTCAGCAGCGAGCTACAGAAGACAATTCAAATTCAAAGGATATTGAAGACATTACATGCTTGTAAATCTAAACTGGATTTTAAAATTACACAAAATGACAGTATTTAAAGAGAAACAAAAGAAAACATACAAATTAGTCACATATGAAAAAAGAAAAGCCTCCATTTAGAGACTCAGTGGAGGGACACCCTGTTTACAAGATCTCTTTTCTGCTCAAAATACTGCGGTGGTTTACAAGGCAAAAAACACTAAGTTTGTTTTGGCTTGTAAATGAATAATGACAATGAGTAGGTCAAATGCCAGAGAAGCTAAGGAGAAACTCTGACATGGTGAGAACACAGCAGAGATATCACTAAATTGAGCTAATAAAATTTATCGCCTAAACTGTCATTTGCTCTGACACAGACATTTTTTCACTGAAATGGACATCTCATATGGAAACATTTGCTTGCAGGCAAGGTTTACTCTGTAAGACATGACACTATACACAAACATTCTGCACAATAATTATACTGTTATATAAGTACAGTTTAGGAAGCAACTTTTACTGTATTTTATAGACCCTTCACATTAAATTATTGAATAAACTATGTCCTCCAGATAGGAACTTTCAGTAATCTTACAAAGAGTTTAAAAATGAAATGTGAAAATGAAATAATGAAGGCTGTAAACATCCTTCCATCACCAGTGACGCAGGACAGCAAGGTTTATTTTTCCATATGACAATTGATCCCATATTCATAGCTGCAATTAATACAAAACTATGTAGCCAGTAATAGTAATCACCTCTTGCAGTACCCCCCAACTAGCAGTAAAAAGCAATAAATAAATTATGACACGCTTTGTGTAACCCAGCTGTTGCCTGAACATTGTTTCTGTTTTCATCAGACAGCGTGGACTTCCTTTTAATACTAAGAAATAAGTGGCTATTTATGTGATTGAGCTGCTGATGGTACAACTTTGCCAGGTGATGAGTTTCCTGCTAGTAAAACTACTCACATCACTTTTTTGAATTTCCTTTTTTGGGGTATGACTTGATGCAATTGGAAAAAAAAAATCCAGCATTTCCATCAGAGACAGCCAAGTTACTTGTATAATATGGCATAGATAAGTGAAGGACTGGATATCCCTTTGATGACAAAGGCTGGCTTTTCAAAGCTGCAAAGTGTATATGTAAAATTAGAGAAGGTGCCAGGACTTTGTAGGTAAAGTCCCAGTTCCACTGAAGTTAATGCAGATTCTGCCACTAGACTTCATCACACCAAGATTTCACTGTCTACACTCAGTAAGAATCTTTATTCATAAGAGTAACATGAAAGTATAAAGTCTAAAATTAGATGGAATATAATTTAATCTGGCACTCTGCATACATTGCAAATATTGCATCCTGAACTTTGCCTGGTCTTTTTCATTGGAGGATATGTGCGTTCAGTCAGTCTTATGTTGGTGCTGGATGCTTTGCCCTGAGCTTTTAATGCAATCACCACAGGTACAGAAATTAAACAGCTCTTTCTCTTCTCCTTCTTGCCTGGGTTTCAAACTTCCTGTCACAGTTTGTGCAGTATTTCTCCAGAGGGCAGGTTTTTCACTTACCATGCAGATATGGCCTCAGTGGTGCACACAGACCAACCACTGGTGTTTGGGCTTGTCACATAAGAGGCTCAACCCCTCTTAAATGCAGACAGCTTTGCTAGAGCTAGATGGGCTGTGCATTGCTTTGGACACAATTTGCTTGTTGCTGTTGCTACACAGAGGAACATCCTGGGTTTGGTGCTCCTTTTTTTGCCAAAATTACTTTTTTTGACTGACAATATGTGCAGAAGTAAAGTAGTTTTAAAAAACTCACTGTTTTTTCCATCAATTAAAAAACCCACGAGTATTAGCCACCATCAACTCATGTAAATCTGACATGAGTGCACTTCCCCTCCTTTCAAATTTGCAGAGGCACAAGATAATGATATCCCCGCTGCTCTGCTGAGTCTCATCTGCCTCACTGACTGTGCTGACTTGTGAGAAGAAAACTCCCCTTTCAGAAATAATGAGTTATGCACCAGAAGAAATAACAAACAAGTATATACTTGCTATGTTTCAGATCCTATGGAGTACTGCATACATCCAAACAAATCCCCAGAATGCTTGAATAGCCTCAACTTCAAAACAGCCTAAAAAGCCATTGAAGTAAAACCTTCTAAAAACAGTCTTCCTGAAAAATTATCAAAATCACTCTGACAATGATGTTTGTGTTTTATGGTCATCTTTGTTCCAGTTTCCACTGCTATCTAATGTACATTGACAATTACAATCACATGTGTGCTATGAATGGAAATTGCATCAAATAAGGTAGTTTAATGTCAACAGTTTTCCTAATTTAAGTGAATTTACAGAATGAAGACACATAAAGCAGGAGGAATATCTGTATTGCTTGCTCTCACATGCTTTATTTCAGGTCTTCCTCATCCCTAGAATACAATATATCCATACACACTCAGCAGTGTCATTTCTGTTTCCCAAAAGAAGTACACAAATATCCTCTAATTTTAATTCTTATCATCAGCTCTTCTTGAGTTACAAGAAATATTTATAAGAAAGCAACATTTGCATTTCTCAGCTTTTCATTCCTGAAACCAAGACACTTCTAAATCAAAAAGGTTCAAATTTTAAATAGAAATCCAACTGAGCATTTTAACCTGTATCTTACAAAACCAGTAAGAAATGCAATGACAAAAAGAGTAATAAACATGGAGAAAAAAGAGATACAGAAGGAACTAAAAGCAGCAAGAATATCTGAGTAATGTCTGACCAAAAAAACTTTAAAGCCTTACCAATTTTCTATAACACTGCCCAATACATTCCTCAGTGGCATCTGATTATTCCACACCCTCNTTTCCCAAAAGAAGTACACAAATAACCTCTAATTTTGCAGTGCCCAGTGTAACTCTGCAGTTCCCTGAAGCTCGTTCAGTGCTGTTCTCTCATGCTCACACTGACATAACAAAGCCTCTCCAGCTCGCTCTCCAAGGACACCCAGACCCTCCTGGGCCCAACAACTGCAAACCTTCATCTTGGGGACAGGGGGGCAAGCTTGGGCAAATTCCATCCTTGCCTGGCTTCTGCTTGGGCAATTGATGCTGATATCAAAGTGGGAAGAACTCAGGAGCTGTCATTGTCCATTTTGGGATGCACTGAGGCAGGAGCCTCTGGAGCCCAGAGTGTACCTTTGAAGGCCTTTTAAATAAATCCCTCCTTTATTCCTTTATTCCTGTCTGGTCTCTGTTTCTAGGGAGCCATTTAAGGCATCACAGTAACTGCAGCGAAGTGCTGCAGAAGGAGACATGAACATCACTTTAGACTGGAGGAACAATTACTCATCCCAAGTTTTGTAATGAGAGAGAGAGAAAATCACTGAATAATCCTGTTCATTATTCCCAGATACTGCATCAAGAACACTTGTGGATACTTGGTAGTTCAAGTAGCAGATTTTTAAGTTGTGTATCAGAGATATCTGCTGACAATTTGCCTTGTGAAACACACAAGTACAGAAGAGTTGAGGACACTTGCAGGTCAGCATCTCATTATGGTGTTTATATTGAAAACATATATTTGAGAAAGTTGCCACCTAATAAAAAGAAACTTTTATATACTTCAAAAATAGTATTATTTGAACACAGACCTTGACAGTTGTGTTGAAATGCAAGCAGGTGGGTTTGAATTATAAATTGGAAACCACAGTAACTTAAGGGAGTTCCAGATGAAACTTGGAGGATTTTCTGTAGTCCTTTTTTTTTTTTTATGGCTACCATTGGAAGATGTAGGTGAATATCTATTAGTTATTGGTGCACCAAATTACTTTTGAATTACAACTAAAATGTGCCCTTATGCTTTTGAATGGTGTAAATATGAAGCATAGCCATGAGACAGGCTAAAATCCAAAGCCTTTTTAAAGGATTCACAGAAGGCCAAATATTCTAAAGTTGGTCTCTCTATTTACACCAGTACTGAAAGCCATTATTTTGATCATTTAGACACATAAAAATCTCCACATAAGAAAGCTATAAAGCTCCAAACCCACAAAATTGTTGAGCCACAGGAAATATAATTTGTCCATGATGCCTAAAGCATTTATACTTAACATCAAACTAGGCTGAATGAAACATGCTCAGAGGAAAGAAGACAAGGTGTCAGTAACATCCCATCAGTGAATACAGGAGCAAGGTAAGCAGTGCTTCCTTTAATCCCACACTAAACATAGTGAGGTTCTTAAAAATAAAGCATTTTTCTTTGTTATCCTACTTACTCTGCTAATGTAATTTATTTTCCATGGGTAACTAGATGCTTAAAGGCTTAGCCTATCTAATCCCATTTTCATTTAGTTCACAACAGCACGCTGAAGTACTGCAGAACATCTCTGAGGTTGTTTTAATACAGAAACGAAAAAAAAGTCAGTAGTTCATTGCAAAAGGGTAAAACAGAGTGGAGAAGTGTAGGAGGAATAATCCAACTTACTATTGATGAACAAGTGATGGAGTACAATCTTGCAGCCAAACAAGAAAGATAGCACAATGAGCAGATGAGCAAAGTTATTCTACACCTTGGAGACAATATACTTAATGATTTATGCCTGGAAATTGTTTGGAACAGAACTTGCATGAACAACAGGAAACAAACTCTATGCATTGACTTCTTAAACAAACTGGTTACACTACTTCTAATGAAAACTTTAGATTCAAAACCCTGGCTGGGTTATTTTGCATGCTCACAGAGCAGAGCTGCTGAAGCTTACAATCAACCAGAGATACTGAGAGGAGCTACACTTCGAAGCATCTCTCTTTACAATTGTCCTAATTTGTATCATGCACAAGCAGAAATAATGTGTGATTTTTTTTAAAATGTTGATCCTTCTGAATTCTAACATCTAGATTCTGTTTTCGTTTTTGCTGTGTTTTCTTTAAATAAGTTATATGTGCAGCAAACTCTGTGTCATAATAGAACCTTAGAAGAGACCAATGCTGTTTGATTGGGATAGAAGAAGTATAACTTTGGCAAGCAGATATGACACAAGAAAATGGCAGTATATTGATGTAAATACACTGAGAACATTTATGAAATAAGGAAGAGCTATGTAGAAGAAGCACAGAAGTAAGTGGGCTCACGTCTGTAATAAATAATTCATATTAGGATTTCCAAGTGTGTTACTCTTCTGTACTAAAATGGATCACAAGCCAGAGCTCAGGGCAGGAACAGAGGGTAAGATTAACCTAAAACACAGATCTATTTTAAGATACAAAACAACACAGATCAGAAGGAATATCATGCCTTCAGGAAGCAAAGTCCATCAAGGTAAAGCCATTAATACAACCTGGAAACCAGAGACACACAAACCAGAAAGTCCATAAATAATACAAAACTCAGCACTGTCACATATGTCATATATGATCTGCAATGATTGAAGGTAATTGATAAGATCAGTTCAAGAACAGAGAGTTTAAGTGAGGGGTAATTAGCATTTTAATTGCATAATTGGGAATTATAAATTACCTGTCTTATGTAAAGAATAACTGAAGAGCTTATATGACATGAGCTGATAATTCATCTTTTTGTCTCAGCTACAGAGGTTGGTGAATTTAGAGAATAAGGAATTGCATTTTCCACATTTTCCTCACACACAGAGACATTCTGTATTTCTTTTTTAATTTCATAGCTCTTCCTATCTATTCCACATGAAGAAAATTCTCCCCCAACTGATTTGCAAGTCTAGAATTTTTGAATGATTTTTGAGTCAGAGAACATGACTCTGATACTGCAGTAGCTTCAGATTTCCTGTGGAATGATCTCCCCTTCTCCCTTGTCCCTTCCAAACAGACTGAAGTAAGTATAAATCCTTTTTATTTCTTTTTTTTTTCCAGTATGGGGAAAGGGCAAGAGCTTTCAAAGATGTGATTTTCAAGAAGTGCACATGGCCACTCTTACTTGATTCGTCTTTCATCTGATTCTACAGTGGTGCCACATCTCTTTGACCCTGAAAATTCAAGCTATGCAATTTTACAGAAGTTGAGCTAAGCCATTTCATTACCAATGTTCAAATGCAAACAATGATTATGTAATCCTACAACCTCCTACTCAGCTGCTGCTTTTCCAGAAGATTGGCGAGACAACAGAGGTACCCTAGAGATAGGACAGTTACGAAGAATGCTCTGTAAATACCACTTTTCAATTAGTCAGTCTTTAAATTAACATTTAAAAAGCCTTTAAAAATGTCTTAAAGTATGATTGTCAAATTACTATTTTCCTGAAACTCTTTTAACTCTACTCAGAAAATTCACCCATCATTTGTCAGAATTGTTTGATTCATCTGCATAAAACCCAGCTGATTGTGGATTCAAATATTATGACTATAAAGCTACTGAAACCTTTAACTATCAATCCTGTTGAAATATAGTTAGTGTTTCAATGTAATCGAGCTTATTAAGATATTCAGAACACAAAGGTTTAGTGTCAACTCTGACACACTTGCAAGGCAAGGTCTACCTCATCTTGTGGTTTTTGGTAAGCAGCTCAGAGGCAGGAGGTGTGTGCTCTGCTGGCACAGGATGCTGCCCAGGGGCTGCTAGGGAGAACACAAATAAGGATCACCCACAGGACTGCAGCAGGGCTCCAGCCAGCCCTAGGACCCCGTGAGGTAATGGACAGACAAAGCCTGCCTGGTACAAGAGATGGCCACCACTGGATTCCAGCTATGATTAGAGCAGCACAGGTAACGAACCCGAGCTGATGAATGACCACCCTGCTGCCCACACAGTCCCAGCCCCAGAGTGCCCCAGCAGGGAAAGAGTCACCTCACTGCTCTCCAGCTGGGAGGTTCAGCACTGGCAGCAGGAGCACACAGTTTGAAGGAGGGAACTTCTCTGTGCTGTGCTAAGCCCACACTCCATGTGTTCCTTTCTGCTCCTGCTCTGCCAGGCTGGCTGTACTAACGCAGAGGGCTCCTCCTGCTCTGCTCCTCTACAGCAAGGAGGAGCTACAAACCTTTGAACAGGATTTGTTTTCATCCATTTTCTAGAGCAGAAGGATTTTCAAATAGTTTTCAATCTTTGCTAAATACATAAATGGAAAATGGATCCCAGAGCCGCACTACAAAGCAGTGATCATTAAGATGAGTCTCTGTTTTAATTCTTCACCAATTCTGAAGACCACTTGGAATCACATCCATTACTAACAAGGCAGAACAAAGTTCTGCACTGGCCCACATTTCATATTTAATTTAATATTATGGAAAGAGATGGCACAAATTTTTCTTAGACTCATTGCTCCATTTCCAGCTCTAATAATTCTAGATCACAACTGGCATATTTTAAATTAAATTTTTTGCAGTTTAAACCTATTTATCAACAGCTAATTAACGAGGTCTAAATCCTTTGATGACAGAATGATTAAACTGCATTTTAGCTAATCCATCTTTAATTAAAATGCTGCCAGCAAACCATTTCTGGATGTGTAAAAAGGACACATTTATAGATGCTCACTCTTTAACGATGCATTATGTAAAGCCAATAATTAGAAGAACTCATGATTTCAATTATATTTTAATTACTGTTACATATAAAACATGCTTTAATAGATGTAATGCAATACATTTTCTTTCTTTACAACCCACTAATCATTCCTATTGGGGTGACAACCAAATAAAAGGAAGTTTAATACATGTGATTGTACAGGAATCTTTTTCTAGCTTTAAGCCAATTCTCTCTCCATTTCTTCTTCGCAGCAGAAAGGTACTTAATTATCTCCAAATCTAAACCACAAATGAATCCCTATAAATCCCTGTTAAAACTCTAAAAGGAGATTAGTAGTAACTGACCATAATAAAGAGAAATGCTTTATCCTTATTATTGCACCAGCATGTCTTCAAGTTTCTTCAACTCAAAGGACAAGGCTACTAAAAGCCTACTCATTAGGGAAAAATAGAAGGTGACAACTAACCAATTTTTCTATTTAATTCCTTTCTAATTTTAGGAAACAAGAAGAGCCAAGAGAGGCTTTAGTTACTGGAGGAGCCATCAATTTTCAGTTTAGGGCATCCCCTTACCTCCATCTGGGAGGGGAGGGTGGTAGGTGAACATAATGTGATGGCTGCAGCCAGTTCCACATCACCTGCATTAATGGGAGCCTGAGACTTAGAAATGTGACAGTGATAAAAGTTTTACTGTTCTTTATTATGGCTAAGTCAGTTTTCAGTGTACATCTCTTTCTAAAGCTGGTCAGGAACACTCAATATCCCATAGCAATTCAACCTTTAAGATTGCATGCTATTGCAATAGATTTTGTTTTGCTAAGTTGAACTAAAATGTGATAAATTACGGTTTTTAAACATGTTTCTATACTCTCCATGTTCCAAGTAGTTGTACATCACTGTAAACTGTTTTACAGCTTCACTGCTTGCAGTGATCTGAATGTGACATGAGGAAACCAGTAAGTCTGTAGGAGAATCCTGTTCACCCATTATATTGTACTTTACAAATATTAAAAAAGGTGTATTATGTTATTTCTTCTGACTCAGACATGTTAAAATTGAATTTTCATGTTGATATCTACTGTTTGGATATATTAATGAAATTGCTGATATTTCAGTTTACTTCAAGTTTTCTCTAAAAATATTTAACATTTAAAACACTGAGATAGGCAAGATGTTTTCACCTGTAAGATGTTTATCATGAAGTCACTGAACATACAAATACTGAAATAACCACAAAATAAGACTTAAGGTGCAGCCTAGTTTGCTTTACATAAATCCTATCCTTTCATTTCCATTTCTGTCTATTTGTGCTTATATGCAAGCTCTTGGGGGCAGGGAAATATTTTACTACTTTAAAAAGTGCATTGTCCGTTTATATTCTGATGAAATTACAAGAACAACACCTTATTATGAAGAGTATATGAGCTGTATCTCCTCAAAAGAACATGTTTGGAAAGGTCATCTGGAATATCCAAGTACCTACGTATTTGGAATATCTAAGTATCTAGGTAGTATAGGTTCTAACGAGAGCAAATGCTGATGTAGCAATGAGCTTTATCAAGGTTTATTGAGAACACCCATTGCTTTTTAAAAGATTGCAGTAAATCTACACGGAAAACACACCTCAAAATTTATTATGAATGGTACCTGATTGCTGCTCCCCCAGGAGCCTTGTAGTGCCAACAGAAGTGACAAGAGACAACTAAGACTGTACCACCTCATACCACCTGTTCCCCCAACCACATTACTGCTTTGCCTGTCTCTCATGATGCCTCAGCAGTATGAGACCAAGGACAAATATGTTTAAGGACTGCATACACAGTAATATTAAACAAGAAGAAATATTCAAAAAGGATTTTAGCTGTTGGAAGCACAGGGGAAGGACAGCAATAAGGCCAATACCAGAAATATCATTATGATAGAAGTTAATCATATATATATTGACAGACTGTCTTACTGTCAGTTTAATGCACTGCTTCATTTATATGCTAACTGTAGTAACTGCTTTTGTTTGAAGATGGCACTTTGGCCAGTAAATGTTCTGATTTCCTTCTCAGTCTACACAGACTGCCAGAGCAAGGGCACAACATGTAAATGGCAGCTGTCACCTGAGAGCTGACTAACATCTTCTTGGGAGGATACTTTCTTCGAGGAGGCTCATGCCAGACAATTTTACTTGCCAGAATTCAGAAGCCTGCAGCCCTGCCTGGATCTCCCACATGCTTTCTGTAACACAGTGCATTGCTGCTTCCCCAGCAGAGAACATGGAACCAAGTATAGAAAAGCTGATTAAGTATTTCAGAATCTTCTAGCAAACTCCACAGCACTATCCAAACTTTTCTTTAAAACGCATTTACCCTGATCCCAGAAGCCTTGAGTAACATGGTGTGTTTGGCTGAGTCTGCTTCCAGACACTGTATCGTCAAAAAGAAACTTTTCTTGGTTTGATAAATAACAGATCAGAGATGTCCTTCTCTAATCTTTCCGACCATGTTTCAAGAGTCCTGGTCACATAAAATGAGTGAATGGCTGCCCAGAGGACTACACCATTTACCACAAATTACTTCTTTATGGAAGAATCAATTTTATAGTCTCCTGAATTTCAAACACTTGCCTCCTCAATCCAGTGGAATTAGTCTTTTGAGAGCCAAGCCTGAGATAGATGACTCCAAGGATGTCCTCTTGGGGCTATGAAATATCTGTTGTAAAAATCTAGAGAGGACTTATAAGTCTTTGCAAAAGACTGAGTAAAGAAAACATGTATCAACCATTTAACATTATATGGCAAAAAGTGTCCAGACTAATCTGTTAAGTCTCCAACAATCTTATGTCCCGACACACCAGGAAGCTAAATTCAAGTCAATCCAATACAACAGATCCAGAAAGTGTTATCAAGAGACACCCCCCTCCATGCTGCCCTGGAAACTCCCACATCCATGGTTTTCTGCTCATGAAGGGAGAGTTTTGAAAAGCTGAAGTCATGAGAATAAAGCTTTAAAGACACATTAACTAATTTCAACTCCTAAGGGGACAATATGCAACTTGGAAAACAAATACCACTGCAAGACCTGAACAGAATGAAATGCATTCAGGAGAGCTCCTAAATCTCTGAATTCAGATTGCAACAGCTCTTAAGCTCTTGCAGTCTCAAGAAGAAATCCATAATACTGATCATGATTCCCTTAGTCCATGTTGCAGAGTACAAATCATCATCTGGGTGAAAGTGAAGGGAAAGTACACCTTAACAGAACTTTCAACAATTGAAGCTGTCACGCAAGCCTTGACAAATCCACCTGCCTGCTTTTAAGTATCACACAGAAAATTGTCTGACTCAGTGCTCATCAGTTTCTGCAGATCTACTGATCTTATTAGAAAGAATTAAAGCTGTAAGGATTGTAAAGATAGTATTAACCAGCTATAAATGAGCCTAACATTTCAGTGCATGCCTAAAACTCTGAGGGTGTTTCAGTTATTCCACTCATGGCAGAGCCTCCACTAGCAGCAAATAAAACAAGAATTCCGGTCCTTAGCTAACAGCATAACATCTAGAACTGTTAAAAGAATGAAAGAACTTTTGTGCTGATGCTGCATGTCTACTTAAAGATTGGAACTGTTTATGTCAAGGTGTGAAACTGCATAGCAGAGCCCTGTCTGTGGGGAGGCACAGTCAAGCTCTTGCACCAAAATGACATAATCTGTTCTCTCTACACAGAAGATTTGTTACCCCAGTTCCCTCTCCCTATGGGAAGACAAAGGCACATGGAAAAACAGGGCAGCATGCAGAGGCAGCACTTGCAGGACCACGTCTCCCAGGCTTAACCCCACAAAGTCTTCTGTGCTTCCTGCTGAAGTTGCTGGACAAGAATTCACATCCCCAAAGATGTTTGAAAAAGATCTACACAGTCACACTGCCTTAAAGCATGTCCCAGAGTCTAATGCCACGTCCAAGGAGCAGTGCATGGATCTACAGAAATTCTCAACACTTATCTCTTGCCATGTAAATCTCTGCAACAGCAATGTGAGTGGCTCCAACAGGTCATCCAGGATGCCTACAAGCCACTAATTCTGCCAGGAATATAAGGTCTAAACTACCTCTTGATTCACCTGGCAATTATCTTTTCACTACTACACTCTACCTTTCACCACCTCTGGAAGCACCTACATGCAGAAGAGGTAAACATCTTTCACTGTATTCAGTAAACTTAGCAGATAAACAGAAATATGGGCATTATTTGTCATTCCTCACAAAGTCAGAACAGATGAGATCAGTGCTGAAACCCCACAAACAGGCTATGGATGCAGACACTCTTACCATCACATTTGATAGGTCACCACAAACACAAGGCAAAAAGATCTGGCTTGTGCCCTGAGCACCAGGCAGACGATGAAAAGCAGGAGAGATGGTAAAAGACCAGGATTGCTGAAGACCATGGAACACCAGGGAGCAGTGAGAGCTCCTAAATCTCTGAATTCAGGGTGGTTAGGAACTGCCCATTGGTTTGCTCAGACATACTCATTTTTACATTTAACTCCCTAAGTCCTTCCTTAAAAAAGTCTTTGCCGAAACAAGTTGGTTCTCAATTTTAAAAGTGCTGATACTGTTAACAGGTAGAATTCACCATTTCCCTTGTTAATCGTTTATGTCTTATCTATGCCCTTCAGTTTCTATTCAATTTCATCTGGCTTCACTATACAGCTACTAAACATGTGGGGCCTTTTGTTTAAGCACCCAAGTAGCCCCCAACAGAACCTGAATGCTCCTTAAAGAATTGTTTGTATTTACCAAAATGGCTATTCTTGGATAATGTTGTGTGCAGGCCCTCATATTTCTCAAGAAACAACTGTTCCTTCCCATCACTCTCAAAATGGAGCTGACATTAGAAGACATTAGCTGACTTTCCACACAGACATCAGGCATGGAAGTAATACAGTCTAAAAAACATTACCTTAGACTAGAGTCATTCCCCCTGAGGTAATTAAGCCTTTGTTCTGATGTATACACAAACATCTCATTAGTTGTTTCTGAGACCTTACTACACAGAGGACATGTTCAGTTGTTTGCAAACACTCAGATCTAAATTATTTCCAGACCACAAGTGCAGTATTCTCTAGCTTTCATCTAAATTCTTTCTTCTTAAACTTATGACCTCTTTCTTGTTCATATTAAAAAAATGTTATATTAATAGGCTCAACAGATCAAATGATCCAGATCTTACTGCTCAATTCCTATCACTTTGATAACCTGCTAACTTTCAAAGGTCTACACCTACATGATTTATTGAGATCTAAAAAATTCTTCTGAGATGTCAATACCACCAGATTTAACATCATCTCCTTTGCAACCCCACTTATGAAAAAAGAATAAGTATTAGAAGATGACTTGCTCCTGACAACCACTTCTGTCAGTTAGCCAGGCTTAAATCCATTGAATGTGTACCTTATTAATATGGTTATACAGCTAATCCCCATGTTGTGTGATAATAAGTCAAATGCACTGCTGAAGGCTAAATATATTACAGCCATGGAATTAACTTTATCAACTGAATGTAAACTAAATAAAAAATTAAATCCTGGTTTCTTTAATAAGATGTCTTTCATAACACCACATTAATTCAAATTAATTAAATACTTGTCCTCCACTACTGGAACTTCATATCACCACTGCCATAGTTGCCAAATAAGCTTTTCTCATAATGAATTCAAACTGATATCACCCATAACCCCAGTCTGCACCTACTGGTTGCTCCCTCTCCTCCTGCCCCAGTGTAAATCAGAACCAGATGATCTGCTAAAATTTAAACCATGTTCTAGAATTTCTATATTGAATCCACACATGGATAGTAAAATATTTAGGACACAGTAACAACAAACAATGGTCATTCATTTCCTCATGAAACAAATGTACAGAGTTTTCCACTTTTAATACTCACTGAAGAAGAAATGGAATTGCTGAATGAGATCTGTCTGCATCACAGCTTCATTTAATAAAGTTAATAATGAAACATGTTTATATATATATATACTTATATACATACATGCATATATAGATATATGTATGTATGTATAAAACCTGCACATTAAAAAGGATTACTTATTTAACTGTAGGTGTCAGATGACTGCTAATTCCACCAAACAAATTCCTTTTCCGCTTCATTTTTGAGTTCAGTTACTTTTATTTGTCCTCAAGTATTCAGCAGAAACCAGTAACATCAATAAAAAAATGTCAATTTTGATCTGCCTCATAAGATGCAAGAGCTCTAGATAGATTTTCAGTCAGCAGACAGGGTGACTAGAACAGCTATTATTAACAGCCGTTAGACAGAGTGGCAGGACCAGAAGACAGCTCCCTAGATTTAGGCTGGATTAAGTGGATACTGTACTCAGACAGACCTTCAAGCACTGCAAATAACTTTAAAACTCTACATTGTGACTGTACTCTCGCTGTTGTCAGAACTGGTTAGGTCACATCATGAGATGGTTTACAGCAAAGTGACAAGGACTTTGCTGAATTGCAAACTGTATGTGGCTTATCATAATAAATTAAAATTACTTATTACAGGTACTGGAGCAAAGGTCTACAAGAATGAGTGAGGCAAAGAAGATTGGCACAGAACTAATCAGAAAATCGCCATAGGAGAGGAGAAAATACAGCAGCTTTGCTAGAAAGTTCACTAGTTTTAAATAGCATTTTCTGCTTCTCCCCTTGCTATCAAATCATTCTTTGGTTTTACGCCATCTGTTCTTAAAATAGGCTAGTCAAATAGAAATAACTTAATTGGGCAGATACCCAAGTTCCATTATATATAAATCATTGGGGGAAACCCAGTTTCCATGAGCCAAAGACAGGACATCAGTATTATTCATACTAAGAAAGGAATCAAAGCAAGATGCTCCACAGCAGTTCCTGACTCTGTTTAACAAAAGCACAGAGATCATGCTAGCATTTAACCTTCTTTTTCCTTTCACTTCTGACATGTTTGCTAATATCCATCTCAAAAATTAAACCAAAACCCCATAAAATATAGAACAGAAAGGGACTCCAAACCGAAATAACCCAAAACAGCTATTGGTGAAGGGCTCAAATGCTGTCAGAAATGCTGTCATTTCTTCTTTACCATGAATATGTTCAGGTCCCCCTTACTGCTCTCTGAAATTCCGGGTTTGTATTCCATAGCACTGCAGTTTTGGAACAGAGCAAACAATGAGAAAATTACTTTTACCTCAAGTATTTAGTGCTTTTATGCTAATTACCTCCATTAACTTCAAGAGAGACCATTTTATGCAGCATCCTCATAGTGCCACAACCCCGCTCAGGACCAGAGGCAGGACCAGCTCTTTTGGAGGTTCTTTCTGCCTTTGCCTCTGAGCCATGCCACACTCACTGCCCCAGACTGGTGCTCTGCATGCCCAACCAACAGTGCTGCTCACCAGTTTCCTTACTGGGCTTCTAGGGAGGAAGATGGCACAGATTGCATGAACTTCTGCTGCTCCTTTTCAACAGGAGCATCTCTTCATGCCCATCTTGCATTATTAGTAAGGCTTTTAAATTAAGAATAGCCAAGAAGGTAAGAGGGTCCTTTCAGAAAGTATCTTGGAAATTTAAGCTCGTATCCCAAAATATTATGGACTGATTCCTACTCTATCCAAAAAGGTACAGTTGGCCTTAAATTAGCCTTTAAAACTTTAAATTCTACTGAAAGGTGATATGGAAGAGGAACTAGAGCACTTTTCAGAATTGAAACCGAAGTCTCTCCTTACATTAACAGCAGCTCCTTTGATAATCTAAGCTGAAAGGAATCTAGTCTTACTTTTAATACCCTGTTAGCTTGGATAACGAAAATAGATGAATCCATTTCACTTGCAGCTTCTCGTGCAGCAGATGAGCTCTCCAGCCACCTACACAGCCCAAGCCTGCCTTTGGGAAAACACAGCTGCTCCAGGCTTCTCCAGGTAAGTGAATGGAATTATTTCTACTGCTCTTCATTAGGAAAAATGGGAGAGGAGTGACTTAGGGATAACATTTAACAATTGTGGTTACTCTCTGGGAAGAATGAAGATTTTTAATTTCTCTTTTTGAACTTCTAGTAATTGCAACTGGAAAGGGATGTCATTGTTATAATGCACATAAGGAAATAAACTGCAGTTCTCTAAAGTATTTTGTTTATTTTCCTACCAAAAAAATCAATGCAATAAAAGCTCTTCAAACTGTTGTAAGTCATCTTTTCCATGTGAAGAAAAGCATTTTTTGATCACAGCTAGCCAAAACAAGACCATGATGTACAAAGCTCACGCACAAGAAAAAAAAGTTTCTTAGTGCTACTAATTTTATAATACATTTTATTATGTTTCTCTTGAGTGAGTTTTCTACAGAATCTTGCAAAACTCATTTACAAATACTCCCAGCTTTTGGGAGATAATAAAAAAGTTTCTCCTATTTACTCCAGCTGCTTCCAGTACCTGCAGCAATTACCACATTGGGGTGAACTGCAGTTTAGAGACTACCCAGACTCATGTTCCTACTCCCATCACTTACCAGCAGTTTAATTTTGCTCTTCTTATATTCACTAACCTGTGTTAAGAATCTTTAAAAGCAAGTCTATCACTCCTTTCATTAGTCATTTCCTGAGTTGTATTCTGCTTTTATTTCACCTCCTAATGATTAACAATAACTAAACCCCACCTCATAACAAAAGCATTCTGAATAGCTCAAGAGAAAACTGGAATTTGACTCTCACACTCCAAAGGAGCTCAGCTGTGGAAGCACCTGAGCGGGAAGGAGGCCTGGGGTGGCTTTGGGGGCACACTGAATGTTGCACAGAGGAACAGGAGACCCAGCTGAGGGTGGTCATTTGCTGCTACAGGTACTGTAGGGAGAACTGGAGCTTCTCTGTCTCCACAGAGACAAGAAATAATGAAAGGAAAAACATAAGGTGGTCAAACAGACTTGTTTGGCATCTCCCGGCAGAGCTCAGCATGGAAACACATTTTTAAGTTCTGGTCCAAGCCTTAGCCCCTGGATATGCTGATCCTTGTCCCAGCTGGCTGACTTGGCAGTGTCTCAGCTGGCAGCTTTCTTGACTTCAGCTATTAATGAGTGTTTATTATAATTATAGTTTTCTGTTCTGTTCTCATATGAGAACTTCTGTGCAAGTCAAGTTCATCTAGCCCCATTAATGAATTACCTGTACTAAAAGGATTAATAAACCCAAGCATTTTTCACACCTCAGGCTATGCATTGTCACACTGGCACTCTGTGACACTTTTTTACAATTCATAGATCACTAAGGCTGGAAAAGCCCTCCAAGACCTCTGAGTCCAACGTGTGATCAATCCTCACCTTGTCCCCAGCTCAGAGCATCCAGCCCTTGATTGGACACCTCCAGGGATGAGGATTGCAAACCTCCCTGGGCAGCCCTTCCAATGTCTGCCCACCCTCTCCATGGAGAAATTCCTCCTCACATCCAACCTGACCCTGCTGTGGCACAGCCTGAGGCCATTTGCTCTTGTTCTGTCCACCCTGTGCTTGGATGCCCCTACACCCACACAACAGCAATCTGTAGCCTTGGACAAAACTCTACATTCAGGCCAATTCAAAATTAATTTACTAAGGACTCTCATATGCAACAAATCCTTACATAGGGAATACCACTGGACTTCACAGAAACTTAATCTGATATAGTCTCCTAGCTAAAAAAAAATAAAGTATACAATATTCTAAGAACTATCTGTTTTATTCAGAATAAAAATAATTGTATAATCCATTTTATGGCTTCTGACTATCTACAACTCTCAAACTACTACCTCATTATGAATCTTCTTTAGATAAAAAGGAAGAATAAGCCAATAAAACAGCCAACAAATAACAAGTTACCAACCTTATGAAATCCTAGCAGCTTCTCAAGCTCTCATAACTAAAATGCTATCTTTTTGCTTCCTATTTCCCACTCTTCTTTCCTAAAAACATAAGGAATCTGTTTTCATTTTTACAAGTTTTTGATTTACTCTGTGTTGGATTTTTGCAGTAACAGCAAGGTCATGTAAAATTTTTTGTTGGGGAAAGATCGTATCTGTATTTACTTCTACTTGCCTTTATGTTTAGTAGCCTTATATGCATTCATCTTCCCTAATCCTTTTGGACTTCTGCATCTTTCAACCAAGTCTCCTCACAATCCTGCAATCCGACTCAGAGCAGCACTTACTTTCTCTAATCACTCCGAAAATCAAGGCCTTTGAATGTGATTATAAAAACTGGCTTTGATATTGCCTGGACTCCTGTGACAAAAGATCAGAACTACACACCAAATACACACTAAATCTTTGTGTGCTGCTGAGGCACACAAACACCAAGCAATATACGATACCC
Source organism: Vireo altiloquus (assembly GCA_013396875.1). Lineage (NCBI taxonomy): Eukaryota > Metazoa > Chordata > Aves > Passeriformes > Vireonidae > Vireo > Vireo altiloquus. The sequence continues at coordinate 11,188 of VZRF01004629.1, read as the reverse complement.
ACCTGTATTTACTGATATTGAAATCTGGGAAGTGCTGCTTGGTCCTCATTTCAGTGGTTCTCACCACTGTGCTGAGGGAACAACTCAGTGTTCCCAGGCTGTACATGGCACACAGATATCTCTTGCTGTGCACTGTGAACAACTCAGTGTTCCCAGGCTGTACACAGCACACAGACATTTCTTGCTGTGCACTGTGGATGTGTGAGACAAACCCTGGGGTGGGAGTGAAGCATCGAGGGCTGCTGTTCTCCTCCTCACCTCTGCAGGTACGGATGCTGAAGAGTTTAACAGCCCTCTGCCAGCTTTGCATGTAGATCAAGGGGGATAAAAGGGGAATAATGGGTCTTACCAAGAAAAATTTGGACAAGTTCATGTGTCTTCTCTTCCCAAAACTGTGACTGTAAGATGACAAATGCAATAATCTTCAGAGGCTGCTAATAACCCCACAGGGCACTGCTACTCAGTCTTTTGAGAGAGATGTGTTTTACAGCTGTAACAACTCCTGAAGCTGCCCAAGTATATATGATGTTGTGTTTCATCAGGGCTTATTTAAAGCAATTTGGAATGTTGTACAGAGAGATATGTGTGCACACTTACATCCTCTAAAATCTGAAATACATTCAAATAATATTTTAAACGCACATAGTATCTAACTAGAGTACTGAATTTCATAATTTCACCCATGCAGCTAGTTTCATTATCTAACACCTTTAAGACCTTCCATAATCTGATAACTTTGCTAATGAAGAAAATGCATTTTGGAGGCTAACTAGTGTTATTTTAAAAATAAGAGTATTCCTTTTGGTATCTTTCCACCTAACTGGTATAAATCCTCATTAACAAAGGCTTTGACAAGCTCCTGTATCTGCAGAAAGCCCTCCTGAATCTTTCAGCACATTGCAATACTGAACATAGCTCCGTGCCAAGTACACAGATCTTGAAAACACTTCAGACAACTTCATTTCTTTCAGAATTTAACCATTTGAAACCCACAGGTTTTCAGCTCTTAAGAGGCTTTAAGTTGTCCCTGCAATAAGACATTGCCATTCCTTGATGGTTTTAGAAAGATAAAATATTCTATGGGAAAAAGCAAAAGATCAGGCTGATAATAAGCAAAATTCTGATCTCTGGTATTTTTAATTTCCACTCTAATCTCAATTTTTTGAAGTTTCTCTACTTTAGAAATAATATTTTTACCACACTCCTTTCACCACTATTTTCTGAACTATCCTCTCCCAGGTTCATTACTGCCTGTTATAATCTGTCCACAACATTTTATGAAACATATATCCCATGTATCTCAAATAGTGGGACAGATACTCTAAGACACCTTTCCTTTGTTTACTATACTGGGTGAAGAGAGATTAAAAAAGATTTAAGAGATACAAGTGAGGAGGAAGGGAGGGAGGGAGGAAGGAGTTTGCTGACTTGATCTCTGGTGTAACTCAAACAGCAAAATTGCCAGTCAAGTATTTTCAAGCAATTTTAAAGAAACCAGGTATGAAAACAGATATGCTAAAAATTAAGTTGGAAGTTTAAATTGATTACCAACCCCACTGTAAGTCTGGAAAGTTGAGAAGCTGTATTTTCAGCCATGATTCTTCAGTGCTACATGTGCTTGGGAGCCTCACCAGAGCTCTGCTCTGTGCTTCACACTCCCTTGTCATCTGTTGGAAAGACAATCACAGCTGGCACAGATTTTCCATGTCAACTTTTCTATATATCCCATTCAGGAAAAAAACAGCATGCAGCATACATGTAGAAAAAGCCATACTTTGAATTTTGAGCAATGTACATTCAGTCCAGTGTGCAGTATGATTTCACATGTATTTATAGAAGAATATCTTGCAAGACAACAGTTTGAAGGACTTGCTCAATGAAATGTCATCCCTATCAACTGCACCATTCTTTGAACAGCCACATCAGACCAGTTTTTCACAGCAAGGGGTAGTATGAAAGTCTCAAGGCCAATGTGATGCCTTGGGTTTTAACTTTTCTATTTTTCAAATCCTGTGCTGCCTAGTGTGTAACTCTGAAGTTTCTTGTAGCCTGTTAACTTCTGCTTTCTCATGCTAAGACAGACATAACAAAGCCTCTCCAGGCTTGCTCTCCAAGGACACTCAGACTGTCCTAGGCCCAAAACATGTAAACCAACATCTTGGGAAGGGGTGTAAGCTTGGAGTAATTACATCATCAACTGAAGCTTTAATTGGAGAATTAACCCTGATATACAAATGAACCAAACCTATAAAAGTGTGAAGAACTCATGACCTGGGGTCCACCTTGGGCTCCACCTTGGCAGTAGCCTCTGGACTCCCCGGGGTGTGCCTTTGAAGGCCCTTCAAATAAATACCTACCTTTATTCCCTTATTCCTGTCTAGCCTCTGTCTTTTTAGGTGTCCACTTCAGGCATCGAATGCGTTTTTCTGGGTTTTTTGTGTAAGATCAAGCCTGTATCAGAAAATAATAATACAGCTTCCCCCAATTCTTAACAGGTTTGGTTTTTTCTATTATTCCTCAAAGATGTTCCTCAGCACAGACTGAAGGCTTATGTTGTTCACACTCAGACCAGTATTACCATGCAGGGCTTGTAAGTATATCTGAGACAGGCACACTTCCAGGGAACTTAACAGATACTTTGCTCTTACAATACAAATCAGCAAGACTAGTGGCTTTAAAAAAGTATTCTTGTTAGCAAAATGCTTTGTGAACATTACTTTTATCAAAACCATGTGCCAACCCACCACACAAATAAATTGCAACCTCATAAAATTGTCAAAATTGTATCCCTTAGGAGCAACAAAAGCACTTTCTGCATTGTAAAATATTTCATATTTTGTTTCTACTACATAAAGCGTAATAGGCTACATGATTTGATTTATATTTTGGGGATCCAGTACATCTATTAACTATGTAAAACACAGCACACCAAATACTTCACAGTTTACGCTCAGAGCTTCAATTATTCCTGACACTGAAATAATTGGTGCAGGCAAGAAAGTACTGGGGGGGAAAAAAAAACAAAATTGAAACAAAAACACTCAACCAACAACACTACCCAGAGGGTGCTGGGCACTGCCCAGGCTCCCCTGGGAATGGGCACGGCCCCGAGGCTGCCAGAGCTCCAGGAGCACTTGGACACATTTCTGTTGGGATGTCTGTGCAGGGCCAGGGGTTGGACTCGATCACCCTTGTGGGTCCCTTCCAACTCAGCACATTCTGTGATTCTATGAATAAAAAAGAATTGTCTGCTGACTATTTCCAGCCTAAATAATTCCAAAGTAAATCAGGAGCCAGACTGGGGAAATACTAAGAACTAAGAGACAAAAAGAAAAAAGTAGCTACATAGAGAAATTCTAGCTTTCTAAAACTGGGGTGGGGAAACACTTTAATTCATGCCTATACCACCATTAACATTGAAATTAATATTCCTATGTGAACTAAGAGAGACTATTTTATTATGCATAAAATATGATCAATCAGCTTGAAATATAAGGAGGAAATAAAGCTAGACAGACTGCTGCTATGAATGAAAACCCAACCTCAGTTCACCAGTTACCAGTTTTGGAAATGAAGATCATATATGCAAGTTAGTAGCCATTTTTAAAAAAAAATCACTCCAAATCCTTGCTTAAAGTCCCTTTAGAAGTCTGTCATGTGCAGTAAAAACCCTGACATTATCTGCCTGTCAACAGAGGAACACTGACAGCAATCTCTGCACAAGAGTCACTCCTCTACATTTGAACAATGCTTTCAATTTTTCAGATGATGAAAACACAAGTTTTCTTGTGTTTCATTCTAAATAAATTGTTTTGAGTAGTGGAAACAATTGCTCCAATACACATATTAAAACTTTAAGATCAGCTTTGTTATATATGTTGAAGTTTTACTAATGTACCAAAAAACCCCTCCTGTGCAGGCGAATGGCAAACCCCCAGGTCCCCAAACAATAGCACTGCCCACCCCGCCATAAACATGACAAACTACATCCCCAGCTGCAGTGCACCCAAACTCTGTAACAGATTAGATTTAAAATTGAGCAATGCACCAAGGCAGCTATTAGTCTTTCAACTCAAGTGTCAACTTCAAACAAATTAATGGCTGAGCAGTCTCAGCCAAATGGTGTCTTGACAATTACAAACTGCAATTCTAAATCCAAATTCCAGTGCAATATTACTGAATAAGTTTTCCTAACTGTAGTGATTTGCTGGAGTAAAAAAAAATACTGCTGAATGTGGTTCTGCAAGTTATCACATCCACTTCACCATCCAGTTCTGTAAAGAAAGACACATACTGGAGATGAAAGAAGAAGAGATCAGAGCAGGAATTTGATATACAAGAGCTGGAAGTTACAACACACATGAATCCTTGTCAAATTCCTCCAACTACACCCATCTACAGATAATCTACAGCTAAGATGAAACTGAATATTCTCCAAGAATCAGCATGATGTAAACTGTATTTCAGCTTGAAACTACAAAGGAATTGGCCAGTAGTTGAGATTTTTGCACACTATCACCCCTTTTCAGCACACACCCTTGGAATTAGGGAAGACAAGTAAGCAGACAGTAGCAACTAATTGAATGGCCCTTTTTCCTCAGAGATTTATTTTTTCTCTTCAAAGCTTTATAGATTGATTGCAAAGCTATGCTCTAAATCAAAAGGAAGCCACTACTCATTACCTAGTTAGAATTTTCTGGGCTCTTTACTCTGAAGCTATTTCTCTGCTGTTTGATCCAAAGGCCACTGGCAATGTCTATGAGTGCATTACTGCCATGGCAGCTCAGACACATTTTTTTCCAGATCTATTTTGAACGGTTTGATGAATTTCCACCTCCTTCCAGTTCTAAAGAGAACCACCAAGGCATATGATTCATGGATTCAAAATACTTGTTCAGATTGCACAAAGAAGAAAAAAAAATACAGCCTAAGAGTGACTCAGAGTAAAAGAAAGTGCATGGTCTACCAGTGTAGACCAACATGCCCAGCTGTAATTACTTACATTCCACATGAAAAATAAGGGAATAAAGCCTTTTTCTTCTTCAAGATAAAGAAAATTTAAAAATACTGTTGCCACTGTAAAAGTCATCCCTCAGCAAGAAAAAATACATTAAAGGACACAAGCATCCTGCTGATCCCTATCAGCTTCTAATTGTCTTCCTGATGTATGAAAGATGGAAGAGAAGGTTTTATTTTCTGGGGTTTTTCTGTGTCTGAAATAGACCAAGCCTCTTTCTACTACTGCTGGAGGACACTACTCAAACAATGCACTTCCATTTTCCAGTCCTTCACTCATGTTCTTTCTAGATAGAAGCAAATACTTTAAGCCATGTTTTCACCACTGCCAGCTTTGCCCCACGCCTCTTGTTTTAGCACACTGAACACAGCTCCAAATGGCAGCAACCCAGCCTGGACTGCCCAAGGCCTAGCAACTACAGGAGGCACCTGAAGAAGTATGGGTGTATCTTGGGATCTGGAGACCTGTGCTGAGAGCCATGCTGGATGCTAGCAGAGGGCTGATGAGCCTGGGTGGAAGCAGTGCAGGAAGATAAATGGCACCTGGTAATGATGAGGCTTTTATCTGAGTGACAGTGGTGAGATCTGTGATTTGCCCTGGTTGGTAGCTGGACACCAGGAGCCCAACCCTCCATTCAGGGGTTGAGATTAAGGCAAAGCCACCAGCAGAGAGTCAAGGTGAACGTGGTGCAAAGTGCTGGCTGGCAGGCGGAACCCCGTGCTTGAGCTGGTCCCACTGGCACCCCACAGTCCCCACTCAGCCCCTCTGACCACAGCTAAGTGGCCTGGCCAGCACAAACCTGGAACATGCAGCCTTCGTCTCACGCAGTCTCAAGAGAAATCCTTGAGCAGTCTTTTCCTACACATGCTTGATTTTTCCAAGCTGTCTTCAGAGCATCAAAGCAGTGGCAAAGGGCATAACTCTGCCCCTCCTCTGTCACCAAGAAGGAGGGGAAGGTGGAGCAAGATTAAATATATAGACTGAATGCTGAAGGAATGAATACATGTGGCAAACAACAAAGTAATTTAGCTAAAAATAACCAACAGGGCTCATGCCCACAGACACAGGCACAGCCAGGGGGCCTGCAGAGCAGCAGTACACTCTGTGTAGATCAGGTGGGGTAACACACAGGAGGTCACAGAACTCCACCTGAGATCTGGCCATGTCACCTGGGCTACAGAATAGGGTTCATAAAAGGTGAGCAGTGCATTTCCCCATATTTTCAAAGAAATTTTTCAGTGCTTGTCACAATAATCTCAAATAACGTTCTAAACTGCTGAAAAGCTCCACAAAACCTTTCAAAATTACTTATGCATGCTAAGCAAAACTGAACCAAAACCTAACAAAACTTCTAGGGAAAAAAAAACAAACCCTTAATAAATTTCACTGGAAGTTTTACATAATAACTAAAAGATACCACTTGTGTCTACCCACACAAATGAATCTGCAGGCTTTAGAAAGTGAAAAATTTAAGTGATTTTTACTTGCAAGGTCCTCTCTTCATATCTCAAAACCAGAAGTTCTTCACCTAATGTTGCCTGAGACTACTGAGTATCATCAATATTTTATATTTGGAAAAGTACCAAACAATGTGATAAATACAAATCACTAACTGGGGGAAAAAAAAAAGTAAAGGTGACTCACTCTGTCCCAGGGTTGGTATATTTGGGATCCATTTGTCTTTCTGGTGCTTCTGACTGAAACTTCAGCCACAAGGCTGCACAACATTCCTCTCAGCATCTCACAACTAGTGTTACTTTGCAAGTCTTTGAATGCGTGATGCAAGTTCTATCCATTTTATCAAAGTTTTGTCACAAAAACTTATTAAAATTTTTTATCAAAAATTTAATTTTGATAAAATGGATAGAAGTGTATCCAGCACCAAATTACATACATGAGAAAACAGGGAACCCAGGAAATCTGCTGGGTTTGGATCTGTTACTTAGGTAATCGAAAAAATCGACAAATCGAATTACTTTAATTTCTGCTAGGAATAACACACACATTTTGATTTGAGAAGTCTTAAACAAACACCAGAGTTAAGGAAGCAGAAATGCACACCCACATTGCACCTCCTCCCAAGGATGTGGTTTCCCTGAAGGCAAGATCAGGCACTGCTCTCCACTGGCTCTGCGGAGCCATGGCTGAGGACGAACGCGCTGCTCCTGTGCACCAGGACGTGTCCCTGGGCTGCAGCTGACAATCAGATCCTGCCGTGTTCCTAAGCAACCCCACACCCCTCCACACTCTCCCCCTGCTGCCACTGCAAGACAAGAGGTTTTAATCATCAATTCACTCTGCATCCAACATGCACGAACCCCATCAGGAGAGGCTTTGGCACAGTACTGCATTAAGCAGCACCAGGCAGCTTCAGCCCTGGTTTTGTCTTCACCAAGGAATGCAGACTGCAACTAAAAGACAGCACTTTTTATAAAGAAAAGCATTTTAAAAAATCCTGGCACAAACATAAAATAATGCAAATACAAGCTGAAAGTTTTTATTCTTGCCAGCAGGTATGAAAACATTCTGTTAGAGGTACTGAGGGTTAAACTTTTTTTTGACATTTATAATATTCAGTGCTGGGAAAAAAATCTCAGCAAAGAATAATTGCTCCCACAGGGACCAATCCATGGGTCACAGTTTTTTGCGCTTGATGGCAACAGAGCCTTGAACGAGATTTTCTATAAAACTCAGATTTTAAGCTTGCAGCATAATCACAATGTTTGCCCTAGCTTTAGAAGCTGAGCTAAAGCACCACTTCTACAGTGTAATTATTCTACATATGTTCCAAAAACCCATGGGGAAATTTTATTATTCAGAAGAATAAATAGGGTAAAAATAAATGGTTTTTAATTTTAGCCAATTTTTAAACTCCTTATGAATTTTCATTTTTCTTATGCAAGTTTAGGTCCACGGGAGAAGGGATTTGCCTTGAAGAAATAATTAAACTTTCATCTTCAGTTATGCTTCTTAGCAAATACACAGCCACCCACATAGCACACAACGCAGAAGTGCTGTTCAGTGACAGAGTGCCAACATAATCACTAATGCCTCATAATCTTCCTTTCAGTTTCAAATTGAATATTTGAAGTTTGAACTTGTGTTCAACAACCCAGAGCAAGCAGAAATGCAGTAAGGGCTTAGGTTAAAAGGGTGTTGGTGTCCCAGCACAGAACTTAATTTGCCCTCAATAGATTTTCAAATACTTCAAGTATTCTGGGAGGAAAAGGCAGTAATTTGTCATTTTGGATATGCAAACCTACTACCTTAAGGATAATAAAAGATTATAACACTCAATTTATGATGATGATGTCTGGACCAAATTTAGTTAGGTGCAGAAGTCAGAATTTTTAGGGGAAGGGAAGCTGAGGAAGCAGGTTCAGGAAGATCCAGACACACTTCGCAACTAAGTCTACCATGACACCTTCTCCAATTCCTGGGGACGTATCAACATTCCTTTCTTTATATGGGGACCCAACAAATGACCAAACAGGTGCTCTGTAGGCAGGTAAAAAAATCTGCACATCCCCTCACTGGTGAACACCTTGCACCCTGTTCACAGAGTCTCCCTGATCCATTCACTGGCCTCAAGGCACATTCCCCTGGACAAATGCTGCTCCTTTTGCCTGGAGCTTAGGCTGCTTTCCAGCACCTGAGCTGGCTGAGGGAAACAGAGGAAAGACCAATCACCAACAATGGAAATCAGAGGTTAATGCAGACTGAGGGACTGAAATAGGATTCATTTTCAATTGTTATTCTAGACTGCACAAGGGACACAAATTAAGCTCCAAGGGCCTATCATAAGTGATAAAATCACTACATTGATCCCAAATATTAGAGCCAATATGAACATGAAGCACTAAGTAAAATAGACAACTACCAGAAAGAAGTTACATCATCTCCTTCAAGTAACAGAGGGCTCCTTGCCCCATCAGCCCCAAATAACCAACAAGCTCACTTCATCTAAAAAAAATTCTAGAGCCCTCAGAGGTGTTATGGACACAAGTCTTTGGTCTGTCGCAGAAACAGCACTGGCCAGAACCTTCCTCTACTTAATGGTTTCTTGTCATACGATAACCACTTCTCACAAAGACAGAATGACTGACGAAACGTAGATGTCTCCTCCCTCAATATAAACATCTCAGAAATCTCTCCAAATCTTGCAGGACTGGGAAGCCAATTCCTGAATGCTGCAACAATTTCCAGCCCAAACAACATATTAGTAACAGACATGTTCTTCTTCTCTTCCTTTAAACACAAAATAAAGAAAAAAAACCCAAAACTGGAGAGTTGACCCAATGTAACATCTTACACTCAGCATCAAACCTTCCATTACAGAGCAAATATAGAGATTACACAGGCAAAAGGGTATTAATAAATCACATGTAACATCCTAAACTTCACACAGTCCTAAGACTTAAACTTGCAGTTACACTGTGCACCCAAACAACTTCACACAATTTCTGCAAACTATCTGCTAACCAGAGACAGAAGAATGCTTGCCCACCTCTGCCACTCAGTACTGACCAAGAGGACATAGCAGGTTCATTCTGAAATAAGAAAGAGCAGAAATTCAGTCCAATACTCTTGAAGGATATGGCACTTTACAAGAGGTTTGTACCAAGACAGAAGTGACAGCAACTGTACCTTACACTAACAGATTAATTTGCGACCCCTTTACATATCTCATTAGTTCTTTTAAATATACAGGTTTCAATAGATTAATTGGGAGACCCAGAGTCAGTTGTCGGCAAAGCTCTTTGTGGCTCCCACTTGCCAAGACTGCCTGAAGGTTTAATCTGATTTTAGCAGAAACATCACCTCTGCTGTCTAATGTCATTCAGGTTGCTCTCCAGTCCTAGCATTTTCCATCCCTTCTGCCTGCCCACCAGAGGAGGTGTCTTGCCAGACCTATTATTTGTAAACAAAGGACGCGTGGTGGGTGAGTATTAGTCAGTGACCATCTTGGGCAGAGTGACCACAAAACATTAGCATTTTCTATACTGGATGATGTAAGGAAGGATACCAGCAGAATTTCCACCTTGCACTTAGAGTAGGCAGACTTTGGCCTGTTTAGGACACTGATTGACAGAGTCCTTTGGGAGTTAGTCTTGAAGGACAAAGGAGTCCAGAAGGCTGGATATGCTTTAAAAAGGAACTGTTAAATATTCAGGAGCAGGCTCTCTCCATGTGTAGGAACACAAGTCGCTGGGGAGAAAGACCAGCCTAGTTAAACAGGGAACTTAGGCTGGAGATTAGGGGAAAGAAAGAGAATCTGTCATTTCTGGAAGAGGTGTCAGGTAACTTGGGAAGACTACATAGTGATGTAGGGGAACATCAGATGAGTCAAAGCCCAACTAGACCTTGATTTGACCACTACATCGAAAAAGTTTCAATAAAAACCTTGGCAGTAAAAGGAATCAAGAGTGTCTCCACCATTTGTTGAATGCAAGAGGGTAGTACAGTGACAGGGATGGGGAAAAGGCAGAGGTACTTAATGCCTTCTTTGCCTCAGTCTCCAATGTCAGGACAAGCTGTCCTCAGGAGAGCCAGCTCCTAGAGCTGGAAGTTGGTCATGGGGAGATGAGTGAAGCCCCCAGAATTCAGAAGGGTGGATTATGAAGAAGGAGGTGGTTGGTGACCTGCCCTGCCAATTAGACACTCACAAGTCTATGGGCCCTGATGGGATCCACCTCAGAGTAGGAAAAGAACTGCCCAAACCACTCTCCATCCTCTACCAGCAGTCCTGCTTAACTGGAGAAGTTCCAGCTGACCAGAAATTAGCAAATGTAACACCCATCTACAAGAAGGGGTGGAAGGCTGAACTGGGGAATTCCAGGCCTCTCAGCCCGACCTTGGTTCTGGGCAAAGTTACAGAGTATGTCATCCTGAGTGCCATCACACAGCACGTGTGGGACAACCACGGGATCAAGCCCAGCCAACATGGGTTTATAAAACAATCCTGCTTGATCCGCCTGATCTTTTTCTATGACAAAGTGACCACTTAGCGGATGAGGGGAAGGCTGTGGATGTGTCTATTTAAACTTCAGTAGAGCATTTGACACTATCTCCCACAGCATTCTCCTGGAGAAACTGGCTGCTTGTGGCTCAGATGGGTGGACTCTGATGAGCGAAAAAGTGGTTGACAGCCAGGCCCAGAGAGTTGTGGTG